>OY725340.1:31853780-31863780 GCA_963243735.1 Neocrepidodera transversa | reverse complement strand
TTAGTAATATTTTATTTGACATTATAGGGTTATTCTATTAGATCAATAAAAAGATTAACATTTAAACTTCTTACACGAATGGGGTGTTTGCTTGATTTTACTTTAATGGGCCATTAAAAACCTGAGTAATAAAAATTTAACCCTTATTTTTTATTATTTTTTAAACCTATATTCAACCTATAATTAAAAAAAAATCTGTCACTGAAGGTAGATCAGTTAAACAAGAGAGAAAGATGGTGCCACTCGGATTTATTTAAATTCGGTTTACAGTCGACAGTTTTCTCTGTAGTACCGGCAATACTACACCTCAATACTATAAACACAGTACATATATTCTATCAGTATGGCGACTCTCTGACGGTCCGTTTGATCTCTTTAGGTACAGAAATTTAACCTTGACGCCATTTTAGCCGTACTAATTTTCAGGGTTGTCGAATGTAGTACAGTGGTGCCAAAAGTGGCACCAGCGCACTCACTACTGAATAATAGACAAAACTAGCACTATTTAGTTCTATAACGTTTTGTTTTGTTATTGAATATATTTCTTTATCTGAGTATGTTCAGAAAATACTGTATTTAAAACAAAAACTTTCAAATTTATAAAATTAAGCGCGTACACCATCTATTTGTCAAATATAAAATGCAAGTTACTACAGTCAAATGGAATCTGCTATTTTTTGACCGTCATAAACCACGCCTCTTTTATTCTACGAATAAATAAAACTAAAGTAGTAATATCAACAAATTTTAAATAAATAATTATTGGATACAGCAATGGCGAAAAAAAATAACTATAAACTATATAACTTATATCTTATATATGAAAATAACACAAATACACAACAGCTGACTGTCAAGTGTCAACTAAAATCATGTGACTGTGGTCGGTCACACCATTGGAGAGAATATGATTAGTACAGAGAAGATGGCGACGATACCTGCGCAAAGAAAAAACGCGAACTTTGGCGCCAACCGAGAGTCGCTTTACTAGGTTGTACTATGCTATAAATAACCAAGGGGGAGTTAGCGTCGAAATTACGTTTTTATTCTAGTTTTTGAATCACTATTAAAAATACTATTCTTGAACATTGCGACACAATAATTATAGGGCATTTTGTAGCAAAAGGTAAGCATATAATTAAATAAATAACTTCGATTCAAACTTAAATTGACGACTGGCGCCATCTTTCGCTTATTTCTTAAACTTATCTACCTTAAGACGTCTCAAAAATATTAAATATTTGAAATTAAACGTTTGATCGTAAAAAAATCTGCTAAATCCTGGTCTTTGATTATCAATACGGGTAATAAATATATTAAAGTTAAAAAAAAACATAAAAGTCCTAGTTCTGTCACAGCCTATAGTAGGAGGAGCTATTTCTATCACAGTATAAGGCTCACAGTAGGGGTGATATTGGGAGACAAATATTCCATTTTTTTTTTGTGAAATGCAAAATAAATGCAATTTTGTATTACTGATTAACCCCCGTTAAATCCAAATAATGGTTTTTTTTTATTTTTATTCTAAATAATCAGAAAAAACCTAATCTAACATTAAAGACGCATGCGCACAATCATGAGTATTTGTCTCCCAAAAGCTCCACCTCATATAGGAGCTACTGTGGTTCTGTGTTAAGACATGCGATGTTGCCATATTTAAAAATTGGTTTAACAACTTGGATATTAATAATAAATGTCAAACTTTTCCAGTTCTTAGATTTTTCAGTTAACAATTGTTAAATATTTGGGCTTTTTTAGACAGATGTAATAGTTTTAAAAATATTAGTGAATCATTCTACGTATTTTTTTTTTCATTTCAAAGAGATTTCTTCCATTAAATATGTTTTATTTATTAATAATTTTAGCCGTCCGTATACACCCTAAAAATCAGGTAATTTAGAATTTCACACAATGGAAATTCATTTTAAGCTCACAGTTTTAATACAAAACAAATTTTTTCGTTTTCCTCTCTTGGATTTTCAAGTTTTTGAAACATAAAAATTTTTTTCATGAGAAACCCAAAACACCCATTTAAAACGATACCCTCCTTTCAGTTTAAAATTATGTTAAAAAAAATAGTATGTAAAAGTTTTGGTTGAAAAAAAAAATTAAAGGGAGAAAAATAATTAATCAAAAACAATTTTTGAAGGTTGTCAGATATTTTGTAAAAAAGCAAAAAAAGAAATAAATCTGTAAAAAATAATATTATATTTAAAGGGGAATGTTGTATTTATAGAAATAATGGCATATTGAATGAAGAAATAAAATTTTTAAAATAAAATAAAAATCAATATTATTCATGGATTTAATAAAAAATTAAAAAGGTGACTATTCGAAAGGAGTTAATAAGCAGTTTCAAAAGTGAATGAGGAGCAGAAGTGAAAAATTAAAAAAAAAAAAGGTGAAAAAAATATTAGAAGAGCTGAAGAAGTAACAGAGGAAGAAAATAGGGAGAAGATCATTGATTTTATTAATTGTCATTATATTTTGTAATTTTTACTTTCCGAACAACAGAGTTGTATAGAAGGAAAGTATTGCGATCATGATATTTTGACCATACCCAGATTTTAACGAATCTTTACGTTTTGAGGTCACCTGAATCCATTTATACCATTTTTAGCATGATGTCTGTCTGTGTGTGTGTCTGTGTGTGTGTGTCTGTGTGTGTGTGTGTGAACACGATAGCGTCTAAACGGCTGAACCGATTTAAATGAAATTTTATATACATATTTAGGGTAGCAAGGAGACGACCTGTATAGATTTTGGTGTTAATCGGACAACCGGAAGTGACAGTTGCTATAAGTGATGACGTCATTACTAAACAAGATGGCAATAAAGTTTTACACATATATTTTCTATACGTTATAGTTTAATTTCGAATGATTAAAATTTTTAAAAACTTTTGCCATTGTTGCCAGATTTATCAAAAAGTATTTTTTTTTTCATATTTTTCTTAAATAACCAAAATAATGCATTTTTATGAAAAATTACGGGATATGAAAGTTGTAGAACATAAAATTTTCTACACATTTTGTCATTACCGGTTTTTTGAATTCCTCATAGTTTCGCCGCTAGAGGGCGTGAAAAAAATTTATCTAGACATTTTTGTGACTTTTTTAGATTTTAAGACAAAAAAATGAGGGGGTAATCCCACCCAACTTTCCGAACACTCCTAGTAAATTAATTGTTTAATCGATTATTTTAGTTTTTCTGCATCAAAATACATTAATAAAATTAGTTTACAAAAATTAAAAAAAAAATTAATTTTTTCTAAAAATTTTTTTTAACTTTTTATAATTTTGTATAATTTCTACAAGTATTATTTTAAAATTATGAAATATTTCACACATATTGCACTTTTTGATCCCTTTCGGGTGTACTAGTTACTTTTTGCATTTGTTTTACCATTTTCGATAAAACAAAAGGACAACAAAATTTAATTTTTGTTTTATTTTGGTTATAATAATTACAATGTTAAATTCGAAGAGACTAAATTATTTTTTAAATTTAGAGTTTTATATTACCTATCGAATGGTATAAATCCCATTTTAATATCTTTAATATTTTTAAAGTTATTCAATTTTTTTAAACTTATATTAAATTTCAAAAAAAAATGAGGAATTCTACAATTTTTTGAATAAAATTTTGAAAAAAATCACAATTATAGAGTTTTTTACTACAAATTTAAGGGTAATTTTTTAAAATTTTTAATATTAATTTTAACCTTAAGACAAATCAAACCTATTTTTGAATAATTTTAAAATCATTAAATAATTAATATCTCATTCAATTTTATTCAAAATGGGAAACAAACCTTTTTTTTAGGTTTTTTGTATCAAAATGTATTAATAAAGAAAGTTTAAAAAACTAAAAAAAAAAATTTTTTTTGTTAAAAATTCATGGGTAAACCCATTGAATTGTTTTAACTTTTTTCATTTTTTTCTATAGCTTTTACAAATACTATGTTAAAATTATGAAATAATTTACACACATAGTACTTTTGGATCCTTTTCGGATATGCCATTTAATTTTTTCATTTATTTTATACTTATTGATAAAACGAAATTACAAAAAATTTTAAAAAATTTCTTAATTTTGTGTATAATAATTACAATTCTAAATTTTAAGAAACTAAAATACATTTTAAATTTAGAGTTTTATTTTATCTTTAGATTAGTGCAAATCCCAGTTCAATAACTTTAATATTGTAGAAGTTATTCAATTTAGTTTAAAATCATAATATAATTTTAAATGTTTCTTAGCCAATTTTTAAAAAAAATCACAATTTTTGTAATAAAATTTTGAAAAAAATTATAATAATAAAATTAATTATTACAAATTTAAAGATATTTTTTTAAAATTTTTAATATTAAAATTTAAGTAAAAAATAATAATTTAATAAGGATAAAAATTGCTTAAAAATTAAAATAAAAACTAGCGGCGAAACTATGCGGAACTCGAAAAAAAATTAAAGACAAAATTTGTAGAAAATTTTATATTCTACAATTTTGATTTTTTGTAAATTTTCATAAAAATCCATAATTTTGTCTCAAAATCTAAAAAAAGTCGCAAATGTCTATATACATTATTTCTCACGCCCTCTAGCGACGAAACTATGAGGAAATCAAAAAAAAAAGTAAAAACAAAATGTGTAGAAAATTTTATGTTCTACAACTTTCATATCCTGTAATTTTTCATAAAAATGCATTATTTTGGTTTTTTAAGAAAAATATGAAAAAAAATTACTTTTTGATAAATCTGGCAACAATGGCAAAAGTTTTTGAAAATTTTAATTAGTCGAAATTAAACTATAACGTATAAAAAATATATGTGTAAAACTTTATTGCCATCTTGTTTAGTAATGACGTCATCACTTATAGCAACTGTCACTTCCGGTTGTCCGATTAACACCAAAATCTATACAGGTCGTCTCCTTGTTACCCTAAATATGTATATAAAATTTCATCTAAATCGGTTCAGCCGTTTAGACGCTATCGTGTTCACACACACACACACACACACACACACACACACAGACACACAGACACACACACACACACACAGACACACACACACAGACAGACATCATGCTAAAAATAGTATAAATGGATTCAGGTGACCTCAAAACGTAAAGATCCGTTAAAATCTGGGTATGGTCAAAATATCATGATCGCAATACTTTCCTTCTATACAACTCTGTTGTTCGGAAAGTAAAAAGGATAAAAAAGTACTATGTGTGTAAATTATTTCATAATTTTAACATAGTATTTGTAAAAGTTATAGCAAAAAATGAAAAAAGTTAAAACAATTCAATGGATATACCCATGAATTTTTGAAAAAAAATTTGATTTTTTTTTAGTTTTATAAACTAACTTTATTATAGCATTTTGATCCAAAAACTTAAAAAAAAGGTTTGTTTCGCATTTTGAGTAAAATTGAATGAGATATTAATTATTTATTGATTTTAAAATTATTCAAAAATAGGTTTTATTTGTTTTAAGGTTAAAATTAATATTAAAAATTTTAAAAAAATTACCCTTAAATTTGTAGTAAAAAACTCTATAATTGTAATTTTTTTCAAAATTTTATTCAAAAAATTGTAGAATTCCAAATTTTTTTTTTGTAATTTAATATAAGTTTAAAAGAAATTGAATAACTTTAAAAATATTAAAGATATTAAAATGGAATTTATACCATTCGATAGGTAATATAATTAATGTATTTTAATGCAGAAAAACTAAAATAATCGATTAAACAATTACTTTACTAGGAGTGTTCGGAAAGTTGGGTGGGATTACCCCCTCATTTTTTATTTAGGCGTTTTGAACCCAGCCCAGTGAGAATGAGTTCTCCAGTTTGGAAATGTATTCTACCCTACATTGCGATAAATTGGGAATTACTACTTCAATATCTTTCTGTTAAAAAAATAAATTGTATTACAAAAAAAAATTTCTTTTATATTCCTCAACTATAACTAGATTTGGATCAATACCTACATAAAGTACCAAACGTTTGGTAATAAAGTAAGTGTAATAGAAAGTTAAGAATTTATTACGGAATGTGGAATACACAAACAATGTAGTGGTGGTTAAATTTTATAACGTGTAGGTCACTTAATCAGGCATTGCACTTGTACTACCGGTATTGGTTTTCACCAATGAATACAAATATGGTATTTGTATGTAAACAATACTAGTAGCTTTATATCGATTCAAGTTGATATAAAATTTCTATAATAATTTATATGAAAGTGATTGAGTGATAAATATTCTAAAGTATCTATACATACATATGCGGGTTAATAATATATTATCTCGTGATTAGAGAAAATGTATTAGACTTGAATTACAGCTTTCCAGATTTTTTACTTTCCGAACAACAGAGTTGTATCGAAGGAAAGTATTGCGATCATGATATTTTGACCATACCCAGATTTTAACGAATCTTTATGTTTTGAGGTCACCTGAATTCATTTATACCATTTTTAGCATGATGTCTGTGTGTGTGTCTGTGTGTCTGTGTGTGTGTGTGTGTGAACACGATAGCGTCTAAACGGCTGAACCGATTTAGATGAAATTTTATATACATATTTAGAGTAACCAGGAGACGACCTGTATAGATTTTGGAGTTAATCGGACAACCGGAAGTGACAGTTGCTATAAGTGATGACGTCATTACTTAACAAGATGACAATAAAGTTTTACACATATATTTTTCATACGTTATAGTTTAATTTCGAATGATTAAAATTTTTAAAAACTTTTGCCATTGTTGCCAGATTTATCAAAAAGTATTTTTTTTTCATATTTTTCTTAAATAACCAAAATAATGCATTTTTATGAAAAATTACAGGATATGAAAGTTGTAGAACATAAAATTTTCTACACATTTTGTCATTACCGGTTTTTTGAATTCCTCATAGTTTCGCCGCTAGAGGGCGTGAAAAAAATTTATATTGACATTTTTGTGACTTTTTTAGATTTTGAGACAAAATTATGGAGTTTTATGAAAAATTACATGGTATCAAAATTGTAGAACATAAAATTTTCTATAAATTTTGTCATGACTATTTTTTCAAGTTGCGCATAGTTTCGCCGCTAGTTTTTATTTTAATTTTTATCTTTATTAAATTATAATTTTTTAGTTAAATTTTTATATTAAAAATTTAAAAAAAATATCTTTAAATTTGTAATAATTAATTTTATAATCATAATTTTTTTCAAAATTTTATTACAAAAATTTTGGAATTTTTAAAAAATTGGCTAAGAAATTTAAGATTATATTACGATTTTAAACTAAATTGAATAACTTCAAAAATATTATAGTTATTGAAATGTGATTTTCACCATTCGAAAGATAATATAAAACTCTAAATTTTAAATGTATGTTAGTTTCTTAAAATTTAGAATTGTAATTATTACAGCCAAAATTAAGAATTTTTTAAAATTTTTTTGTAATTTCGTTTTATCAATAAGTATAAAATAAATGAAAAAATTAAATAGCATATCCGAAAAGGATCCAAAAGTACTATGTGTGTAAATTATTTCATAATTTTAACATGGTATTTGTAAAAGTTATAGCAAAAAATGAAAAAAATTAAAACAATTCAATGGATTTACCCATGAATTTTTGAAAAAAAATTTGATTTTTTTTTAGTTTTTTAAACTAACTTTATTAATGCATTTTGATCCAAAAAACCTAAAAAAAGGTATGTTTCCTATTTTGAATAAAATTGAATGAGATATTAATTATTTATTGATTTTAAAATTATTTAAAAATAGGTTTGATTTGTTTTAAGGTTAAAATTAATTTTAAAAATTTAAAAAAAAATACCCTTAAATTTGTAGTAAAAAACTCTATAATTGTGATTTTTTTCAAAATTTTATTCAAAAAATTGTAGAATTCATAATTTTTTTTTTGAAATTTAATATAAGTTTAAAAAAAAATTGAATAACTTTAAAAATATTAAAGATATTAAAATGGGATTTATACCATTCGATAGGTTATATAATTAATGTATTTTAATTCAGAAAAACTAAAATAATCGATTAAACAATTACTTTACTCGGAGTGTTCGGAAAGTTGGGTGGGATTCCCCTCATTTTTTACTTTCCGAACAACAGAGTTGTATAGAAGGAAAGTATTGCAATCATGATATTTTGACCATACCCAGATTTTAACGAATCTTTACGTTTTGAGGTCACCTGAATCCATTTATACCATTTTTAGCATGATGTATGTCTGTTTGTGTGTGTGTCTGTCTGTGTGTATGTGTGTGTGTCTGTGTGTATGTGAACACGATAGCGTCTAAACGGCTGAACCGATTTACATGAAATTTTATATACATATTTAGGGTAGCAAGGAGAAGACCTGTATAGATTTTGGTGTTAATCGGACAACCGGAAGTGACAGTTGCTATAAGTGATGACGTCATTACTAAACAAGATGGCAATAAAGTTTTACACATATATTTTTTATACGTTATAGTTTAATTTCGAAGGATTAAAATTTTTTAAAACTTTTGCCATTGTTGCCAGATTTATCAAAAAGTAATTATTTTTCGTATTTTTCTTAAATAACCAAAAGTAATGCATTTTTATGAAAAATTATAGGATTTGAAATTTATAGAACATAAAATTTTCTACACATTTTGTCTTTAATTTTTTTTCGATTTCCGCATAGTTTCGCCGCTTGTTTTTATTGTAATTTTTATTATTATAATTTTTTTCAAAATTTTATTACAAAAATTGTGAATTTTTTCAAAAATTGGCTAAGAAACATTTAAAATTATATTATGATTTTAAACTAAATTGAATAACTTCTACAATATTAAAGTTATTGAAATGTGATTTTCACCATTCGAAAGATAATATAAAACTCTAAATTTTAAATGTATTTTAGTTTCTTAAAATTTAGAATTGTAATTATTATATACAAAATTAAGAATTTTTTTTAAATTTTTTGTAATTTCGTTTTATCAATAAGTATAAAATAAATGAAAAAAGTAAATAGCATATCCGAAAATAATCCAAAAGTACTATGTGTGTAAATTATTTTATAATTTTAACATATGATTTGTTACTAGGAGTGTTCGGAAAGTTGGGTGGAATTACCCCCTCATTTTTTTCAATTAAAATAAAATAAACTATTTCAGAATTTAACAAGTTAATATCCTTTAAAAAGCTATGATCATAGTAATCTGTCAATTTAGCCTCTTGTCCTATACAACTAACTATTTTACAGATTTTGAACAGGACTATTTCGGAACATGCTCTTTATATTATAAAATCTAGTAACTTTTAGTGGTGTGAGTAAGGCTTATTGAATTACTCTTCCTGGTTATTAAACGGAGTATAGATGTGTGTTGCTTTTAGGTATGAAGTAATATTTTTTGGAGAACAATTGTAACCAAGTACTACATCTTGGGTGCGTTCCACTAAGTTTCCACAACGATCAAAATGTTCTTTCAACCGTTCCACATGACGACCACGGTCATTGTGGTCGCGGCGAAAACGTCACTCATGACGTCATTATTTTCGTTCACGAAAAACTCACCATCTGAAATGGTGGGCCGAAGCGGACGTTGGCCTAAAAAATAACTGTATATGATTTGGAAAGAAATATTGTTGTTGAAGCTTACGTTTGTCCAGCAGATGCTCAGCAGGTGGCCTCAGGTAAACATAATTATGTTAAATAAGTTTAGTAAAATTAGTTTTAGTTTATATTCAACAGTCAGTTATACATTTTTCCTCGTATGTCAATAACATAATCTAACTGAACTAGAAGATATTGTTATGGACGTGTGAACTAGCCTTAAGTATATACTGTCTATGTAGATATTTATGTCAAATGTCAAGGGCGGCAACTGGGAAGACACTCGAGACTGAAAGGGGTGAAGCTCAAAAGGCCGTATTGTAAAAACTATTAATAAAAGTTCTTTTGATCTTTAATAATCGTACTCATAGGAAAAAATAGGAAAAAAATATTGAAAAATAGGGAA
>OY725340.1:31538780-31848780 GCA_963243735.1 Neocrepidodera transversa | reverse complement strand
TTTGGACGAGATTACATTATTTGTCTTAATTCGACATTTTCGATTATCTAGAAAGTTTTTAATAAAAGCTAAACAATGCCCTCTGATTTGATTATTATTTAAATTTTTAATTATCAAATGTTTCCATGCTGAACCGTATGCTCTCTTAATATCAAAGAATACTGCTGCACATTTTAGGTTAAGGGCGAAAGCTTCATGTATGTCGGATTCCAAGGCTAAAATATTGTCCATCGTTAACCTGTTCTGGCGAAAGCCACTTTGATTTGGATTAATTATATTCTGGTTTTTTAGAACATGTTAGCGATATCGGCCCAGGAATTCATATATAGTAACTTACACTTCCGGAAATTATTGTTGAAAAAAATTCAAGTGACGTTCAAAAAAATTACAAAAGTGTGGCGAACCAACCCCGGGTATATTATATTATATTATATTTTTCAGCAATTTGTAATGGTATATTATTTAGTTTTATTATACCAGGTCTGTCTGTTCATATTTATACAGACCGATAAGACATACTTGAACCATTTGAAAAACTATTAATGTGCCAATTTAAATTCAAAAGTTGAAATATTGGAAAATAATTCTTTTCACATCTAAATATTTAGGACTAGATGAAAACCAAAAAGAAGAGATAGGCCATACAAGAGTATGACGTAAAATGTTTACTCAAACTCGGCATAAAAACGTGATTGAAAGCATAAGAAGTCGAAGAGGAAAACCAAATATTCAAAGAAAATCAAAGGAATCTAGGATCACTTATCACCAGACGACATAAAACAAATAATAAAATTCACAAACGGGAAGAAAGCTCCATGATGGGATAACATCTCCAACAGAGTGCCAAAGAACATTCCTCAAAAAGCAGTGGTGCACTTATAACGACAATAGTTATAAACAGACTTCTTAGAATAAAGTATTTCACGAGGAAGTAACAGGTTTGTTCCTACAACAGTCAGCAAACTGGTTTCCAACGGTTGTCAAACTTGACGATGATACGCATGTACACTTATTACTAATAACCAACCGATTGTAAAATACTCTTGGAGCACCAAACTGACAACGACAGTTGACAAGTGATTGACATCTATGACACGTGCATATCAGAATTGAAAAAAGAAGAAAAGGAGGGTATCCCAAAGACAAATTTTGCTGTTTGATGTCGAGCAAACCACATAAATACAGGATGATTCATTTAGAGAGCTAATTAGAGGTTTCAAGAGAAGTAGGCGGAATTAAAACTGAAAATTTGGAATATAAAGTTATCAGGGATGCCCAATCGATCTAAAATATTTAGAGCAACCAGCCACTTACGGTTATGCCGGAAGTGAACATCAACTTTGTTATTTTAAATGGAACACCCTATATTTTCTGGCATTTTTAGATTTGCCCTGAGAAGCTGATTTCAAAAACCTATTACACTTGTTACATTATAGTTTATTAATACTTTTTATTTTAAATTTATACTATTTTTGATATATGAAGATAGATTGCGTTAGTGACGGAAGAAGGTCATAATGGCGAACGACAAAGGTGGAGTTGCATTGCTTGTAGTTTTTCTTTAATTAAAAACTGTTATAAAAGTTCTATAGTAGTTTATTTAGTAAAATATTGGAGACCAGAGACGTTCCCCAACACACTTATAATATAAACTTATTAGTTTTGAATATATAGACAATTGAAAATCGCATTTTTTCAATTTTAAATGATTGCTACGGCCAAACGACATAAAATCGGATAAAATGACTTACATGTCCCTATCTTAACTTTTTGAGTTCTACTTGGCGGCATAAGAAGAAACTGTATACAGAGTGATCAAAATTTGTGTACTTTTGATCACCCTGTATACATTATGTTCTTATACCATCAAGTAGAACTTAAAAAAAGTTAAGAGAGGGACATGTAAGCCGTTTTATCCGATTTTATGTCGATTGGCCGGAGCAATCATTTAAAGTTGAAAAAATGCGATTTTCAATTGTCTATAACTTCAAAAATAATAAGTTTACATTATAAGTGTAATAGGTTTTTGAAATCAGCTTCTCAGGGCAAATCTAAAAATGCCAGAAAATATAGGGTGTTCCATTTAAAATAACAAAGTTGATGTTCACTTCCGGTATAACCGGAAGTATCTGGTTGCTCTAAATATTTTAGATCGATTGGACATCCCCGAAAACATCATATCCCAAATTTTCAGATTTGAGTTCTGCCTATTTCTCCAGAAACCTCTAATTAGCCCTCTAAAAGAATCACCCTGTATATAGGTGTGTTGTAGAGCATTTAATTTTCCATATGGATCAGAATGTCTTTTATAATAATTGCTTTCAGCAAACCCTTCTGAAATTTCACGTCCCACTATTCTTTTGATAGGCGGAAATGTTCCATAAATTCGTTGAAAAATGGAATCACTTCCTCGAAAAAAATTTTATTTTTTGGTTTTTCCCTTTCTTCAACTAAAAGCTCAAAATCGCTGTCTGTTTCAGATGTCAAATCAGTTATTTCACTATCTGATTCAGTAAATAAAAATTCTGGAGAATCCGAATCACTCATGTTAATATTTAAAATATTAACTTTAAAATGCAAAAATAACACACGGAACACAGAAATATCAGGGAGGTCAAACAACAAATAACGAAATAACATAACCTCTAAGCAAATTCTCGTTTCTTTCGCTATTGCGCACACTCCTGACGGTCAATCAGAGAAGAATCAGCAAACCGCTCTGACAGTTATCTGATGAATAAGAATTTTTGTTGGAATAGCCCAATTTGTAATTTGCAACCAGTTGGTAACATTTGCTGGAATACTTTTTGTCCACTGCACAGAATCTTACTAGGAACAAACCTAACGTTTGTCAATTAATTGCACCATCGTATAACTAACAACTTTTATCATATATTTTTCTAAAATATATTGTCAATGTCACGCAGAGGCGTACTGTACATTAATCGCATTATCTATTTCTAAATTATGGTTTAACGAGTATTCAACCGAAAATATAAGGGTTATTTCGCTAGTACTGAGCTGGCAGTAACTAAGTAGGGTTGTCCATACAAAAAAAATCGGCTGTGTCACCTCAAAACATTAGCGGGTCACCTGTAGAGAATAGAATTATTTTAATAAGCAAACGCATGCGCACAATATATAGCATACTGCTACAATATCATGGTTGAAATCATTTAGGAATTCTGGAAAAATTATGATAAAAAACTTGTAGAGAATTTTATGAACTTTGCACTAGAATATTTTGCACTAAAGCCTATTGTTTTTCTTCAAAATAAAAAAAAGGCAAAAAGCCTGAATGTGTATATTTTTCGCCCTCTAGCCACGAAACTATGGGAAATTTGAAATAATGTTATAAATAAAAGTTAAAGCAAATTTGGTTCTCTACAACTTTGCATGAAAAAAATTTGCACTAAAGAGCATTGTTTGTCCTCAAATTTGAAAAAGTACGGAAAACTTTCATAAACATTTTTTGCGCGCCCTCTAGTGGTACAACTATTGGAAATTCCGGAAAAAATGTGATATCGAAATTGTAGGAAATTTTATCCTCTAAAACTTTACACTACATTTTGCACTAAATTGTATTGTTTGTCCATAAAATAAAAAAATCGGCTGTGTCACCCCAGAACTTTCCCGGCTCGACCGTAGAGAATATGTTATTTATTATTATTATTTTAATTACAAAATACCAAGCATTACATTAATTTATGGAACATATTAAAAATAGCGAGCTGATGGTGAATTAATATTTCAATGCTGGTAATGACATGAGCTGCGCATGCGCACGTTGTATATCACACTGCTACAATTAGAATCTCCTAAAATCATGTGTGAAAACTATTGGGAATTCGGGAAAAATTTTCATACAATAGTTGTAGGGAATTTTATTCTTTACAACTTTGCACTGAAACATTTTGCACTAAAGAGCATAAGTTACATCCAATTTTAAAAAAATGGAAAATTATAAATGTGTATTTTTCTCGCCATCTAGTGGCGAAACTATGAGCAATTCTATAAAAAGTTAAACATAAAAGTTAAAGAAAATTTGATGCTTTACAACTTTGAATCAGAAAATTTTCAACTAAAATGCATTATTTGTCCTCAAAATCAAGAAAAACTAAAGAAAACCTACATGCACATTTTTTACGCGCCCTCTACTGGCGCAACTATTTAAAATTCTAGAAAAAGTTTCAGACAAGAGTTGTAGGGAATTTTATGCTCTAAAACGTTGTACTACAACATTTTGCACTAAAGTGTATTGTTTGTCCTCAAAATCAAGAAAAACTAGAGAAAACCTACATGCACATTTTTTACGCGCCCTCTAGTGGCGCAACTATTGGAAATTCTGGAAAAAGTTTGAAACAAAAGTTGTAGGGAATTTTATGCTTTAAAACTTTGTACCACAACATTTTGCATTAAAGTGTATAGTTTGTGCTTAAAATTTAAAAAAAGTAAAAAATTGTTACATGTGCATTTTATCAATGTCGGTCTTGAGGACCTTCCACTGTACCAATTTAAACCAAAATCTAATGGTCGCATTCGAGGCACACACCTACCCTTCATAACAAATTTCAGCATGATTGGGCCAAAGGTTCGGCAGATGGAATGATGGGTCCGGGAAAATAAAAACAATAATAAAAGAGCAATATTTGCTAATAATGCAGAAGAGACAGTGCATGTCTGATGACATTTACGGTATATTTAAAGTTATTAAGAACTTTTTGTACGGAAATAGTATAAAATTCATTGTTAAATAAATAACAATTGTAAATAATTTCTTGCAAATAGTAAAACTTTACACACTATGGGGGTGGGAGGTCACAAATGTTTTATTAATATTTGATATATAAAAATTATATAATTATACAGAAAAATCTTTAATAGGAAACAATTTATTTTTAAATATCGTTAACAGAAATAGATTTTTGGTATGCGGATGGCAGATAATAATTCTAAAATGAGCGTTGCAATTAATTATTTTAATCACTCTCCAGATGTTAACTTTTGTCACTTATCATTCATTGTTTATTTGTTTAATTACAAACAGCCACAATTTCGGAACTTTAGAACTCGGCCATCATTAACGCAACAAAGTAGGCAACTTAGTTGTTGCATTTTTTTTTGTTGTTTTTCCAGATCAATATAATTTTGCTCTTCATTAATAATTTTTTTTATTGGGTACGCGTATAATTTATATATTTTTATGTAGCAATTTACAACAAAATAAAATTCGAATAATTGACACGTAGAAGATATAATGAATTTTAAATTTACAATTAATTACTATATGTGTGCTAATGGTTTAACAAAAAAAAAAAATGTTAATGCCCGTTTGTTTATACAACGAAAGCTTAAGGCAACGAATCAAGTTCCAAGAGAAAATATAAGAATATAAAATAATAAAAAAAAATATTGTGGGAAATGTGTCAATGTTTACACAATGGAAATTAATACAAGAAGAGATATATCTACGTAACCGCATCAATTATTTTTAGATATTAACCTCAAAGTTAATAAGGTTTCACATTAAATAAAAATAATAAAAATATTAACAATTCCAAATTTTTTCCACTTCTCTTTTTTTTCGCCATTTTCTCTAGACTAATTTCTTAGTTTCAAATTTTTTTCTCCACATTTCAAAACTGAATTAAACATACAATAATTGATCGATATTTTATTAAATATTATTCAAATTGAAAATAAATAACTGTTCGAGTCTTTTTGAATAAGAAGTTTAAAAAAAATCACGCATAACCCTAATAGCACAAAAGGTCCAATTGATGTTTTTTTATGGTTCATTTAACGTCAGAACGTTCGAGGACCAAAATAAAACGTTTCTGCAAGAACGTTTTTAAAATGAACATAAAGAAATGTCCAAAATATGTCGACAAAAAGTCCGGACTCATAAATTAAAAACTAAACGTTTTGTAAGCTACAGTACGATAAAAAACGACTTCTAAACAGGGTTCGAAAATATCATGATATTTATATAAATATCATATCACATGATATATATCCGATATATATATATCATTTTTTTAATTTAATTATTTAATTAAAAAACAGTATTGTTTCTTGCACAAACTAAATTTTAACACAAACACACATTAACAAAAACCGTTTATTCTAAACAACAAAACCGTTTATTAACTCAAATTAAAAATAAAAAACAAAAATAATTAAAAATAAACAAATATCATTAATATTAAATAAAAACTAATTTAACACAACAATCAACACAAAGGGGAAACACAGAAAGCGATTATTTGCAGTGTTACCGTTTTCAATAAACCGTATTCTACCAACATTTCGATAATAAACTAGCAAAATCTACTAACTATCTAAATCTAACCTGTGTATTTTAATCTATTTTATTAAAAGAAGTCTTTGACTATCTAAATCTAACCTGTGTATTAAAAAAAGACGAAAATATAACACTATTTATATTTATTTTATTAAAAGGAGTCTTGACTGATTAAATCTAACCTGTCTATTAAAAAAAAGAAAATATAGCTTTCTCTTTCCGCTTAAAACTTATTCTACACTACGTGCCCTATTGTTTTCCACTTTCCCCTATTTTTTTATTCCACTCTTTCCACTTCTTTTTTTCTACATTTTCTCCTATATTTTTTACTAATTTCTTTGTGTCATACTTTTTTGTTCCACTTTTTCACGTTAAAACTTTTTTTCTACTTCTTTCCCAATTTTTTTTCACTTTTCTCCTACTTCTCTCCACTTTTTCCCCTACTTCTTTCCCAATTTTTTTTTCACTTTTCTCCTACTTTTTTCCACTTTTTCACTAATTCTTTTATATTTCAAACTTCTTTCCACTTTTTCCCCGACTCATTTTTTCTCCTCTATTTTTATTACTTCAATTTTTTTCTGCAATTAATCCACCATCCTTTTTTCCTCTACTTTTTTACCAATTTTTTTATATTTCAAGTTTTTTTTCCAAAGTTTTTAGTTTCAAACTTACTTTTCCCTTTTTTCCTAACTTATTTTTTCTCCTGTTTTTTCAGTAATTTTTTCTCTATTTTTTTCTTTTTCCCTACCTGTTTCCATGCTTTTTTATTCCACCCTTTTCTCTATTGTTTTCCACTTTTTCTCACACATCTTTTTTACTAATTTCTTTGTGTCAAACGTTTTTTGTTCCACTTTTTCCCCTTAAAACTTTTTTCCATTTCTTCCCCTATTATATCACTTTTCCCCATCCTTTTGTATTTTATCCTTTCCCCTACTTTTTTATTCTGTCCCTTTCCTACTTTTCCCACTTCTTCTCATAAATTTTTGACTAATTTTTTTGGGTAAAATTTTTTTTTCCACTTTTTCTCCTTAAATCTTTTTTTTCACTTCTTTTGCTATTTTATTTCACTTTTCTCCCATTTTTTCCACTTTTCCCAACTTTTTTATTCCACCCTTTCCCCTACTTTTTTTCACTTTTTCTCACACCTTTCTTTTTACTAATTTCTTATTTCTTTGTGTCAAACTATTTTCCACTTTTTCACTAATTTTTTTATAATTTAAAATTTCAAACACTTTTACCAATTTTTCACCTACTTTTTTTTTCTACTTCGCCCCAGCATTTTTTCCCCTACTTTTTTAGTTTCAAACTTTTTCCCCAATTTTTTTATATATAATTTTTGTTTTTTATTTCCAATTTTCTACCTCTCCCTTTCTATCAGTACCAATGGAGTGGTAAGGGGGAAAGATAGGGGGAAAGAAGAAAATAATTACTCAAAAAAAAGTGATTTTTTCGTAAAAAAGTGGAAATTTGACAGAAACTGACAATAATGAGAAAAAATGGGTAGTTTTAGAAAAAAAGGGGGAAACGGGTAATTTCAAGAAAAAAAGTGACAAAATTTGAAAGAAAAGAGGGGTAATTGAAGACAAAAAAATTCGAAAATTTGAAAGAAAATAGGGGAAATTTTGGAGGAAGAGGGGAAATTTGAGAAAAAATAACAAAAATGAAAAAATAAAAGGTAATTTTAAGAAAAAATGGGGTAATTTTAGAAAAAACGGGGTAATTTCAGGAAAAAGTGACAAAAATTGAGAGAAAAGAGGGGAAATTTGAGACAAAAAGTGACAGTATTGGAGAGAAAAGAGGGGGAAGCTAGAAGGAAGAGGCCTTATGACGAAAATAAGAGGTAATTTTCAGAAAAAGGGGTAATTTTAGAAAAAAGTGAAGAGGAAAAATTTTGGACAAATAAATTAACACCCTCATTTTTTTTAAAAATCTACTAATTTAGTTGGAAATCTACTGAAAACGGTAATCTTGATTATTTGGGATAGAGGATAAGTAAAAGTAATAACAAAATAAATCGTGGCGAAGAGCTGGGAATCCCAAAGTCGGCGCGGGGATGCTTGCGCAACAGTCGAATAAATCGCTACTGATATTATACTTTTATACAAGAGCATATTGAGACATTTTCGGATGTTTAAAATGATGGAAAACATTTTTAATTAAATAAATAAAATTATCGATTATATCGGATATATCAGGATATAAATATCAGATATATATCCTCCGAACCCTGCTTCTAAATCTTTTATGAACGCCCATGTCAAAATTTTCTTTATAAAGTCACAATAGGGACGTTTTTAAAACGTTTTATTTACCCAAGTCGTTTTTAAATACATCATTAAAAACGTCCAAAAAGTACGTTTTCAGAAAAAGTCAAAAAGTTACGTTCTTTAAACGTTTTTGTAAGTCGGTTTTATAACCATTGTAAAAAACGTTGAAAAGGCATTATGTTTTTAGGTTCACAAAAGAATATTTTAAGAAAAACGTTTTCTTGGAGTCGTTTTTTAAAAACTTTGTAAAAATGTTTATTTTATGTCCTAAAAAGTATGTTTTCAGAAAAAGTTAGAAAGTTGCGTTTTTTAAACGTTTTTGTAAGTCATTTTTATTACCACTGTAAAAAAACCTTCTAAGACGTTGTATTTTTAGGTCCGCAAAAGTATAAGAGGACGTTCTAAAACCCGAAAATACGTCTTTTGTCGAATTATTTATTTAGTTTTTTTAAATGTTTTTAAAACGTCTTTTTTCGACGTCTATATGACGTTAAAAGTTGTGACATTTGCACTAGAGAAAAACGTCTTATAAACGTTCTCGGGTACTTTAACGAACGTTTCTAAAACGTCCCGACGGTCGTTCGTGTTCATTTTTAAGACGTTTTTTTTTTATTAAGGGAAGATCCTTACGAAAATATTTCAAAATATAATCATGGAAATTTATAGAACATACGTTAATGATTATATATTTGGTAATAAATGTAATTGAAAGTAAATTAATTTAGCGTTCACCTACTTTTACCACATTCACATTTATTAAAGTAATTAATATGCAAAATCGGTGAAATTAAGTTCAAGATCAGTCTTGACGGCCACTGATTTCTGTAATCTGTACGCCAAGGAACGTGTGGTATGGTAGCTTTGATTGAAATGTTTATTTCTAAACGTTTCATAAGCAACCAAAATAAACATGTTACTTCTGAAATTATACCATTCAAGAAATAGGCACGTCAACATTTCAAAAAATATGTATAAATTTTTAAGTTTAAATTATTTCTTAACTGATTAAAGATAAATATTAATAGAAATTTATTTTTGTTATTTGAGTAACTAGAAAATGGTAACAATACAAAAAAATCCAAAAACGCTGTAAGAAAACAAATTTTGCCTTTTGTACAATATATAAAAAAACCATCTAGGTGCTAAATAAATAATTTAACTTAATAAAAAGCTGAGATTTAATGGCCCTATACCTACGTCTATGTCTTTTATCTTCCACTCTACTTAAATTAAGCGCTGTAAGAAAACAAATTATGCCTTTTTTTTTAAATATATAAAAAAACCATCTGGGTCCTAAATAAATAATTTAACTTAATGACCCTATACGTCCATGTCTTTTACCTTCCACCCTACTAAAAATCAAGCGCTGTAAGAAAACAATTATAACATTTTTTAGATATATAAAAAAAACATCTAGGTCCTAAATAAATAATTTAACTTGAAAAAAAGCTGAGATTTAGTAACCCTATACCTACGTCTATGTCTTTTACCTTCCACCCTACTAAAAATCAGCTGTTCGAATAACACACCCTCGAATCGAATATAATACATATAGAAATTTAAGAATAGTTAAAATATTTAATACAATTTAAATAGAAAAAAAAATTAAAATTAAAACTACACAACAACGCTCACCTTTAATTCTCTACTAGTCTGTAAATAAAAAATAACAACAAACATCCAGGCCGCAGAAAAGAGGATGAGTATTTTGACATTTCGGCGCATTTCAAAATTTTCAATCACTGTTCACTCACCGGGACAAATTTCATTGAAAAATCGCGAAAACATTGAAACAAACGGAAGCCTGAAAATAGCCAAGTTACAACATTATCGATGGTCCGCTCCGCATTTACTGAACGATCTGGCTGAAAAATGAGTCAGTCAACGCAACGCGGCTGGTGGCTGAACGGATCAAGAAAATCGCGATCGGGGATTCCGCCAGTGGCGTAACATTTACGTATTCATTTTTACTTTCACTTTTTTCAAAAAAAGTGAAACCAAACAAATATCTATATTAGTTCGCAACATCCCTAATGACATCAATATTTTTTCTTTTTGGGACACGCTGTATATTTAGTGTATTATATTTAACCCCTATTAGTGCCACCCTGTCCATATTTAACAAAGCTAAAATCGACATTTATAACATATATTAATTGCGAAAAATTAAAATAATAATTTATTCGCAATTTGAATTTAGTTTAAACGTAATAATGCAACAATTGAATTAATCAAAATATCTCTGAAAATTATAATTATAACTTTTTTTATGTTTCAATAACATATTGGTAGAATAGAAATCATTGAATATTGATATCAAAATTCTTATTATTGATATTAGGAATAAAATTATTTACCCTACAGATTACAGCACATGTAAAACTCCGGTATATCTGCCTTTTCTCTAGACTAGTTCTATGGTGACATTCACTGTAAGTCACATTTCTGGTCACAAGAATGTTCGTTATCCCGCTTACGATCGAGTTTATCGTGATTTCACTTCTTTAATTACATACGAGTATTTATTGATTGTATAATTTCAAAAATTCACTTGGTAAATTTAACACAAAACGTTTTACACAACAAAATAAGTTGGACAGACGCAGCTCGTGGCTTGTTAACCAGTGTTGCAAATGAGAAATCATCAAAATACCCGAAACTTTGCCCCAAAATACCCGATTTTACCCACTTGCAATTTGAAAGTGTTTGTCAGTTAGTTATAAAGGTTTTTTAATGTATACAGCAGATTTTAAATCACAAATTTCAACATGCCAAATGCAACACAAACAAGAATGAATAATCTTCTTCTTTTTCCTTTTGAGGCCTCAGCTATTCTTTGCCTCAGCTGCCAGGGGTGCATTCGATAAATTACTCCGAGAGTTGGAGTTAACCATATGTCAAATATGCGGTGAGTTAACTCGGAGTGACAATACCTATCGAACAAACAAAGAGTGAGAAAAAGTAGGGTTCATGTTTGATTATTTTTATTTTAAATGAAAGAAATAGAAATGGATCCACAGTTAAAAATGAAATTATTGTTAGGCGCCGACAACCTAGCTAGAAATATGTTTTCTGCAACAATTCGGGTGTATGAAGTAAATAAACTTTTTTTAGACTACATGTATAATATAATCAACATGATTTGTTTGAAGGATGAAGGTTCGGATTCTGAAAAGGAATTACAATATACATGTATGTCAACAATAAGGGGCCCTCGAATTACATCTATTCGTAATGTAAATTTTGCGTTGCATGTTGTTCCATTAATAAAACATCTTTGTTATTCACTAAAAATTTGACTTGCATTTTCAAAATCTCGAGAGAAGTCACCGTCACCAATCTAAAAACGAAAATAATCTAACCTCACCTCCTAAAACTCCCAACTTTTAACATTTATTGGCAGACAGCGCATGACGAGTAAATTTTACCCACCTTTTTAGTAGAGTTAGAAGAGTTAACTATTTAGAGTAAACTACGTGTTTTCGAACGACACGTGTTAGGTCTTTTTTACTCGACTCCATGATTCTCGAACAGACAATTTACTCTGAGAGTAATTTATCGAATGCACCCCAGGGCCATTTTCTATTTGACTTTAACATCTGACGTGAATTATAGTGTCTGTAGTCGCGTTCGGATATTACCTCGAAACATGTAAGTAGAGCAGATGGATATGTTGTCACGTGATGTTTGAGCAATCTTTAATAAACGAACGGATTACTGGTAAAAGTGACAAATAACATAACACATTACGTATTTTATTTTGAAGAGATGAATGAAATCAATCTAATAATTCAGTCATCAGCAATGATTATTATTATTGGAAGAGAAATCATGTTTAATGACATCATGACAGACAAAATAAGACTACTACGCATGCACGAACAATTTTATCTGCTTGCTCGATCTGAAACCTCCGATAAGATCGAGCGGCCTCGAAGTCCTCTCATAGGTAATATTCGAACGATGTAGATTTAGCTCGATATGCTCGTTTTTCAATATTCGAACGATATCGAGCACCCTGATCGATTTGATGTAATATCCGAACGCGCCTTGTGTTTCCAAGTGTGTTCAATGTAAACCAATTAATATTTTTATATATTTTTTGAGAAATTAGATAACGAATTTTACCCGAAAAATTAAAATACCCGCAAAAATAACCACAAAGCAGGAAAATACCCATAAATCGGGTGATTACTCGCCAATTGGCAACACTGCTTGTCACGTTTCGATGCAACCTCTTCTGGTGGCGAAAGTTGTAACTTTCCGTTTTGATAGTGACTACTCGTACTTATCTTCGTACCGATGAACTCAGAATAATTACTGAATTAAATATCCAGTATCTGTAAGTTCTTTTTTGTGGCATTAAAATTAAAAGAAACAAAACGCGTCTGATTACATTTCGACGCGGCCTCTTCTGGAAAAAATTGTAACTTTACTAAAAATGCGCTCTCTGGAGACGAAAGTTGTAACTTACCTGCGTACCGATGTAGTTAAAATAATTATTTAGTTCAATATTCATTATAATATCCGCATGATCTTTTTTGGTTAAATGTTATTTACAACTATGTGGTTAAAATTTTAACCTAAATCTCAATTTTAACCAAATATGCCATACAGAATATAAAATGAAAAATAACCATCGGTTATTTTTATAACCTAGGGTTAATTTTAACCAAATTTTTACTGAATAGACCCTTAATAAAATTGAAAGAAGCAAATAGTACGTGCGGCTTGTTACATTTCGACGCGACTGCTGGAAAAAAATGTAATATTACTAAAAATACGCTCTCTGGTGGCGAAAGTTGTAACTTTGGGTTTTGGTAGTGACTACTCGCATTTGTACCTTCGTACCGATACACAAAAAATAATTATTGAATACTTATACGATCTGGATGTTCTTTTTTGCGACATCAATAGAATTAAAAGAAGCAAAGTGCGGCTTGTTATATTTAACCGCGATATCTGCTGAAAATAGTTGTAACTTACTTCGTAAAAAAGTAGTCTCTGGTGGCGAAAGCCGTAACTTGCGTTTTGGTAGTGACTACTACCACACGTACCGTACAAAATAATTAGTGAATTTAATTTTATATTATACGATCCAGAATTACTTGGGAAATTAACCAACCACTGTTTTTATATAAAATCTTTTATTTATGAGACAACGGTATCTTATTTTACAATAAATGTAAGGTAAGAGGCCATAAATACTTTAAAAAAGAAGAATTGATTAACCTTTCTACTATTTTAACAGCTCTAAATTTTTTTCTACTAAATCTAATATTTACAATATAACAATGGTGATAACAGATACAGGACTCCCGGATCCTGATCATCCCAATGAAGATTTAAGAGTTTCTAACGACAGTGTTATTGGAGTTACTGAAGATGATTCTGATCAAGAAATAGAAACATTTCACACTGAATATACACAATATCAACCATTACCTACTTGTCCGAACGAAGAACCAGATAGTAATTCAGATAACGATGAAGAAAACGGTAAAAATTATATAATTTTGATTTCATAATTAGATATAATTTTTTTTATTTTGTAGAAAATAATGATACAAGTTTTGAGTCTCCTATAATTTCAATGGAATCGACACTTTTAAAGGAAGTTTGGTCAGGACCATCACCTGTTTCCGAAATTCAAATGGATAGTCAGAAAGTTGAGGAAGTTAAACAAGCAATGTTGAACGTTACTTTACCCGATAGTGCAATTCCAGATTGGGCAGCAAATATTCCAGAAGAAGAATGGAAAATGCAATTAATGAAAAGGTTAACAAAATAATTAATTTTGTCTAACATGAGCAGAGCAGGATTTAACGAAAATAAGAGATTTGTAGTAATTTTTTTTCTATATTTACTAAAAATAAAGTATAATTTATGTTAGTTATAATTATAAAAATATCTTATATAATATATCACTAATAATATGAATAATTTTTTTTTTAAGATTATAGAGTATTATTTAGCATTTATTGTATTTCGTAAAAATAATACTGTATTTTGAGTCAAAAAATGAAATTTCACAAATGCTAAAGAATTAACTCATTATATAAATGTAATTTTTTTAGAATTAGGAAAATTTACAACGTCCCTTTAAAAATATCAAAATTGCCAAAAATAAAAAAAAATCCAAGATAAAATATCCGACTTTGTGACGTTTCCTTTTTATCTAATAATCCTTGAAATTTGTAGGTTTCTTATAAATATTAGCGATTATTATTATGAAAATCAGTCCAAATTATATAAATAATAATGTTAATATAATTCTTTTTCTTTATTAATATTAAATTTTTTTCCTAATTCTAAAGTCGACTCATTTAACTTATTCATCAATTCACTGTTTTCACTTAAAATTTCTTTAATATTTTCACTTTCTAAATGGTATTCACTTAAAAACTTTTTAGTTTTCATATTTTGATTATTCCTAATAACCTTTCTTGGCATACAATTTGTTTTGTTACTATTTTTTATATAATCCGTATAATCTGAATTTTCTATATTAAGTTGTTCCTGAAATTCTTTTAATTTACATTGATAAGGTTCGATATCGGAAATCAAAATTTCGGATTTTAGATGGATATTTTGTGCTATTTTATACCAATCACCAAAATTTTCAGCCAAAGCTTCATATTCCGGAAAAACTTCCTTTTCAAAAAGATTTTTTAATCTATTAAGAGTCTGGGTAATTTTTATTTTTTCTAATATATGAAATTGTTCATCGTTATAACTTAAATTACGTGTTGCTCTATCTCTTACTAAATGCTGCCATGAATCTCTTAAATGCTCCACTTGAGTTTTAGCTCTGGCTGGTGCAAAAGTTTTGTACGGGCATTTTAAATCTCTACTCATACTATCCCATTGTAATTTTAATGTATTTTCAGTATATTGAGTTTTAAATAAATTTTTAACACCTACTAGTGAAACTGTTAAAAAATCTTTACTAAGTTCATCCAGTTTTTTAGTATAATTATATTTGTGTGAGTAATTAGTCATTTGTTGGGAGAGTTGTAAAATATCTGCGGTTTTTTTAAGAATTGCAGTTTTTTCTGACAAATGTTGGGTATTTTGATGTAAATCTTTTAATTCCGATACAATATATTTAGTAAAATAATCCACTGTATCTCGAATTAATTTACTAAACAAAGAATATTTTTCTATTTGTCTTTTACATTGATGTCCGATGCTACAACCGACTTTGGCTTGGGCAGCATCATTTTCCACAGACATTACGGAAGAAAAATCATTAAATTTAGGTAATTCCTGATCAGGTATAACGGTAATATTATTATTTTCTCTATTAAATAAAAAAAATGGATCTTCTTTAGTAGTAACCGGATAACCTGTAGTTAATGTATAATCTTCAATTAAATTTTTTAATAAGCAATTCTGATAAATTAAAATTTGACTGGATTCTTTAATATCAGTTTGTTCGTTAATGTAATTTTGAAGTTGTTCATACGTTTCATCAGGTAAAATATAAACCTTGATTAATTGGGCTTTATTTACGTGAAAGATGTTAAAAATTTTCCTCGACAATACGACTTCCACTTCATTAAAGAATTTATCAAACGACCAAATCTTTTTATGATCAGCTTCTAATAAACCAGCTAAAAGAGGAGTAATAATTTTTTTTAAACCGTAACTCAATTGACAGTTAAATGGAAGTTCCCTTTTCCATTCTATTGGACCGTTTTCTTTAAGTTGTATCCCTGATATAACTCCACTTTCCTTTTTTGTTGTAATGTGATGCATTGTTTCTTTATTTCTTCGTCCACCGTAAGGTCTAAATGGTAAATTACCTGTAGCAACATGATATAGTGTAACTCCTATTGACCACAAATCTATGGTAGCACCAAATGTTTTATTAGCATGTTTTCTGAGTACAGCTCGTTCATACATGTCTGGATGCAAATATTCTTCTGTGCCATATAAAGACTGAAAATACTGGCCTTCTTGAAGTTCTCTAGCAGCTCCGAAATCAGTTAATTTATAAACTGTCAAACCATCGTCACGGATGAACTTCATAATGTTTCCTAAAAGAAATAATAACATATTTAACTAAACACTGTATTTTAATGATTAATAATAGTTATACCTGGCTTTAAATCTCTGTGAATTAGATTGTTATTCCTTAAATGTTTCATTCCTCTATACAAGTGCTCCAATACCAAAAGAAACTCAGACTCCTCCAATCCGTAAGTATTTTCCGGATCATCTAATATATTAAACAAACTTCCTCCAGTACACAATTCCATAACGATAACTTTACCCCTATTTTCTTGTTCTTCTTCAATAGCAAGAAGTTTAACGATATTTTCATGATTGACTCGTTGTAATACTTCGAATTCTCTTAATTGTGTTTCTTGTGGACGAAGCGTACTAATATGATTGAATGTTTTAACAGCGACTGGTTCACCATTGACTTTGTTTACTCCTTGATGGACTGTAGCTGTAGCTCCTTTTCCCAAAATACTCGTTGTAGACCATACGTAATTTGTAGATCCACGTAGATAAGACGACATTTCGTGGGATTTACAGAATTAAAATCATACAGGTTTTACTTAAACGGAGATTAATTAGAAAAATTTTAATATGATTATCAATATAAAATAATAATCTTTTTAACAATAACTAAACATTCACTTTAAAATCTACAAAAAAACACTTTTATTTACAAACCACTAGAGAAATAACTAGAATTTGACATAAGCCAATAACCATAACCAATAACAATAACCTATGAACCTAATCCCCTACTATATTTTAAAAAAAAGAAGAATACTGAGTTTTGCTTCAAAACCAACACTCGGCAACATCGGATTTAGTACAAACTATATTTTTTTCGCAGTTGGTAGCATTGCTCCCCGGGTGGCTCCAGGGTTGCCGAAGCTACTCCATTGGAGTTGATCTACTCCATTTAATTATTTTTTACTCCGTTACTCCAAAAGATTGATTTCTACTCCGTGTACCTATTCTTGAAATCAAGAGAAAAGTTACTCCCAAAGTATCTCCCTACTTTTTTTACTCCCAGCTTTTTCTCTCGGTACAAAAATACCTTATTCTTGTAAAAAGGAGTGAGTGAAATTACACACGTAGTTGCCAAGTGTTGAAATTCAATTTTATCCAATCGCAGCAGTTAAATTTCTGACAGACATGTGACATAAGTTAAGACATAACCAAAGAATAACTATCGTATTCTTTGACATAACTGTAATGTATTAAATATGGACCTGTGTCGTATTAAAAAAAAACATTAACAAAACACAAAAAGAAATGCTGGTCGATTACATTTCGCAACGACCACAGATGTATTCGGGCAAATTTACCCCCACATTCACCTGGGCTCAGTGCCAAGTCCCCTGGTCTGAGCTAGCCACAATTTTTAATTGTATGCCTGAGGGAGCCAATAAAACCTGGGAAGCTTGGAGGAAAGTAAATATTATGAACTCTTTTATTTTAACCTCCTCCAGAGCTTCCTCCACATGGTCATTCATGAGATTATTCCATATCAATAATTCATTAATTATCCTTTATATTAGGAAACTTCCCGACAGATTAAATAGTTAGGTTAATGTTTCAAATAAATTTATACTCCCTACAAATTTCACTCGCTAATGACCAATAGAAATTATATACTCCCTGGGAGAATAAAAGTCCCACATATTTCCATCGAAATATTTCAAGAATAGGGTTATTTTATATTTCAGGGAGCCACGCCTTTTTCTATTTTCATTTCTACTCCCTGATTTACAAGAATAGGTGCACCGATATGGAGTACGGATGAATATGCCAAAGTTCCGGTCACGCCACACCTCTATAAAATCTGACAGCACCGATTCTCGAGAACTGAGAACTTTCGGAACTTCGAGAACTTTAAAGAATCGAATACTTTTCGATTCTTTGTATTCGAGAACCCCATCACATACAGTGTTGAAGAATATCAGACTAGTGCGATGCGAGGCGAGTGCGGCAGTGCGGCAACACTGTTGGCATTGGCGTCATCGGATTATCTGTCATTCTAAAAAACCGTTGATATTTGATTGTATTTATTACTTTAGCGTTATTTTAATCTAAGGCAATAAAAACTAAATAGGTGTTTATTTGGTGTAGTGAATTATTAACAATGTTTCGTATATATTTATTGTGTTAGTTGTGACAGAGAGTTTTTGATCGTGACATATATATTGGCGAGAAAGATCTAAAGAAATGAGTGAAAACAGTAATAAAACAGGGTATGTATTACTATTTAACTATGTTTTTCGAAAACTAAAAAGTATAATTAGTCTTTAAATGTAAGTTTGATTTTCATTTTTCGAAGAGATATTTTGTTATGGTTGCTGATGCTTTAAATGGTCGGTTTTTAAGTAGGTTTTCGGAGATAGATGTTGGTTGTATATATATATCAAAATGCTGTTTCTTCTTGGATGTACTGCATGTTGTTTCTTCCTGGATGTACTGCTTTTTGTAGATCCTGTGTGTTCTCAAGTCCAGCCAAGACAGAAGAAGTCTTGTTTACTTATTTTTATTTCAGCGGGTTTGATGTATACTTCAATGTGGATATTGTAAAGTCAATAAGTACCTTCGTTTTGTTATTTAATAATTTATGATGTACTCATATTTGCTCTCTTTTTCATATATTCAGAGAGTCAGAAGAAAGTGAAGATTCAATAGAACGTGTGCATAAGGAGGTGATAAAACGACTGAATAAATTAATTGTAAGTTCAAATTTTTTTTCAACAACAATACAAATCGTAACAAACAAAAAATCAAACCCAACAAAAATATATAATAAGGATTTTTTTAGGCTTCTCCGGGAACACCGAAAGAGAAAAAATCCATCTTTGGTCCAGTAGTTCTACCAGCCAAACTTCGACCATCTATAGTAGAAAGAGCGTTAAAAAAGAGCGTTATAAGTAGCACTCCCTTCAATAAGAAAACTTTAAAGTTTTTTTGTTCCGACTCTTCTTGTTCTCCGATTATAGCCAGTACAAATGATTCATTCAATAGACAAAATACTGCAACTCCAGAAAAAATAAATAGTCTCAGAGATGGAAATCAGTCACAAAAATTAAGGAACAAATCTCCAAAAAATTTACAATTAATTAATGATGAGAATGTTCAAATTTCTAATAAATCAATTCAAGCTAAACAAAATCTTAGGACCAAAAACGGACAAAGAAAATCAGAAAGAAATCAACAATTAAACGATATAAATAGTGATGATGAACAAAATTTAGCTACAGGAAAGAAAAATAGTCTCAAAAATAGAGATCACTTGAAAAATTTAACGAGTAAATCTTTAAGAAATCAATTAACTTCTTTCGAAAATGGTGAAGATTTTCAGAAATCTAAAGATGGAGATCACTTGAAAAATTTAACGAGTAAATCTTTAAGAAATCAATTAACTTCTTTCGAAAATGGTGAAGATTTTCAGAAATCTAAAGATGGAGATCACTTGAAAAACTTAACGAGTAAATCTTTAAGAAATCAATTGACTTCTTTCAAAGATGTTGAAGATATTCAGAAATCTAAAGATGGAGATCACTCGAGAAACTTAAAGAATAAATCTTCTTTCAAAGATGTTGAAGATATTCAGAAATCTAAAGGTGGAGATCACTCGAGAAACTTAACGAGTAAATCTTTAAGAAATCAATTAACTCCTTTCAAAGATGTTGAAGATATTCAGAAATCTAAAGATGGAGATCACTCGAGAAACTTAACGAGTAAATCTTTAAGAAATCAATTAACTCCTTTCAAAGATGTTGTAGATATTCAGAAATCTAAAGAAGGAGATCACTCGAGAAACTTTAAGAATAAATCTTTAAGAAATGAATTAACTCCTTTCAAAGATGTTGAAGATATTCAGAAATCTAAAGAAGGAGATCACTCGAGAAACTTTAAGAATAAATCTTTAAGAAATGAATTAACTCCTTTCAAAGATGTTGAAGATATTCAGAAATCTAAAGATGGTGATCACTCGAGAAACTTAAAGAATAAATCTTTAAGAAATGAATTAACTCCTTTCAAAGATGTTGAACATATTCAGAAATCTAACGATGGAGATCATTTGAGAAACTTAACGAGTAAATCTTTAAGAAATGAATTAACTACTTTCATAGATGAAAAATCTAAAGATGGAGATCACTCGAAAAACTTAAAGAATAAATCTTTAAGAAATCAATTAACTTCTTTTGAAGATGTTCAAAATTGTAATAAATCAAATTTAATGACTTCAGGAAAGAAAGATATACCAGACGGAAATGAGACAGGAAAATTAACCAATAATAATAATATTGTTGAAAATAATAAAATTTGCAATAAGTCAATTAAAGATAAACAGATTAATATAACTAAAACTTGTTCAAAAATTCCTGTTTTTAGTGCAGCCAAACAAAACCAAATTGAGCAGAAAGATAATATAAATAAACAGGACACATGTACCTATTTTCATAAACGAAATACTAGTAGGATTGATTTTAAGAGTATCAGTATGCAGAATAACAATAAAAAATCACCAAAAAGACGTTTAACTACTTTTAGTAGTTCTACTGAGCCTGAGATTAAAAAACTTAGACTTAATAATCTTATTGATTCGTTAATATCTAGAAAATCAACAACTTCACAAAAAGTACAACATAGAGAAGTACAAACTTCTCTGCAAACACCAATATCTGCTATAAAAACTTTAGCTCGTAAACCTCTTTTTGTTAAATCTGACAGAGAAAGTGCTTCAAGTAGTATATCATCAGCACTGATTCAAGATGTAGAAAACGCTTCGATTAATATTTATGATAGTATAGAGGAAGGTACTCCCGTTGAAAGATTTTCTAGTTTATACAATTACAATGTTTTGGAAAATTCTCAAAACCATCCGTGGAGGTATGAATTTTCAGATAAAATCCCAACTACTTCACGAAACAGTAACTTTTGTAGTGGTAGACATTTATTATTAGATAAGCAATTAAAAAGAAGAAGTATTAAACAGTATCGTAAAAATAAAATCTTTGGGCCTACACATTCATCGGATTATTCCGATTATGATGATACTTCTTCTGAAAATGTTTCTAATAAAAAGACTAATTTATCTTCGCCGCATTCTTCGGTTGAATCAGAATCGTCTAAAAATGAAGAATCTCCTCCAGTTCAAAATAATATAGAAAAATGGTTAACAGATGTTAATAGAATAAATCAACCTGAAGATTTTATTAGTCAAAGTGTAAATACTCAATCGGATATTAATGGATGTACAAGAAAGACGAGATATTCTTTAAGAATAGTTGTAGATGATATTTTCAAGAAACAACATAATGTTGGTAAGTTTATTTTAATAATAATAATTTTAATTCTTGCTAGAAAATCTTACTGAAAGTCACTAAATTTTTTAAGATTTATATTATATTAGATATTAAATAATTATTGATTTAATTTATACATAGACAAAAAAAATAGTGAACATACATTGATTGATGACATTCCTGTTCAAAATACTGTAATTGATGATAATGAAGAAGAGAATATTAGAAAAACAAAAAAAACTACAAGAGGAAAACGTCGACCTCTTAAAAATAATAATACTACTGGTAAGAATACAAACATTTTTAACTAAATAATTGTAGTTTTTTGAATACTATAAAAAATCAATTTAATACTTTAATTGCTTTAATTAAATCCAAACATAACAAACAGGCATTTTTTTGACTATTGGACATTTTTTTCATGAAAAAGTCACAATTGGTCAGTATTTATTCTAGGAAAAATGCACAATTGACCAGGGTTCGGAGGATATACATCAAGTGATATATATCATGATATATATATCTGATATTTATATCCTGATATATATCCAATATAATCGATAATTTTATTTATTAAATTAAAAATGTTTTCCATCATTTTAAACATCCGAAAATGTCTCAATACGCTCCTGTACAAAAGTATAATATCAGTAGCGATTTATTAATAACCAGAGTTACCGTTTTCAGTAGATTTCCTACTAAATTAGTAGATTTTTAAGAAAAATGAGAGGTGTTTAGTAGAATTGATAATTTTAGTAGATTTCAGTAGTTTCTTTGATTTTGAATTTAAAATTATTGCGTATTATTCGTTTCGGCTTGTATTGTACGTTAATTTGAAAGTTTGATTATTCATCACTGTAAACGATGTGGTCTAGTGGTATAGTGTAGACGTTACATATGAAAGTTCCAGGTTCGAATCCTGATATATTGTTTTGATAATTTAAAATAACACATCTGAATATAATTAGTTTGGGGGTTTGCTGAAGAAAATGAAGTAAATTTGTAAATAATTAAGATAAATCTGTAAATAAGTAGGAGATATCAGTTTGACAGAAGTAAAAAAGATAATTAAGGGATGTAAAGAAAATTAATAATTTATGGAAATGTGAAGAGAAATAAGAAATAGAAACGATAGTTAAGGTATATAGAAATTTCAAAAACTAGAAATATCAAAGGGAAGATAAATTAAAAAAAAATAATTCCAAAGCAGCATGTTTTTATCAGGCGCATCATTGATATAAAAAGACTGAATTATACCATATTAGAAACAGGTTAGTTAAGTTTGAGTTAGGGAAAGTGACGTCACACAAAAAAAAATAATTAAAATTAAAATAAAAAAAAAAAATATTTGAAACGTTAAAATAAATTGTAATTGAGATAATAATTTTGTATTTCTTCAACAAATTATTTGACAATTATATCCAGAATGTGGATTATTTAATCGAATTGTATAAATAAAAGAGTGTTGATCAACCCTAATTAAATTAATATAAAAAAAACTAAACGCATATATAAGGGGGGATATCAACACGACAATATTTTTATTTACGAAATAAATGATCCCTCTTTTCTCTCAAATGCTGTTAATTTTTTTGTCCGAACTTTTTCCTCTTTTCACTTGTCATTTTTCTGAAAATACCCCCCTTTTTTAAAAAATTACCCCTTTTTTCTGAAAATTACCCCGTTTTTTCTAAAATTGCCCCATTTTTTTCTTAAAATTACCTCTTATTTTTTCGTTTTTGTTATTTTTTCTCAAATTTTCCCCTCTTCCAAAAATTCCCCTCTTTTTTTAATTTTCGAACTTTTTTGTCTTAAATTCCCCTCTTTACTTACAAATTTTGTCACTTTTTTTCTTGAAATTCCCCGTTTCCCCCTTTTTTTCTAAAACTACCCATTTTTTCTCATTATTGTCAGTTTCTTTCAAATTTCCACTTTTTTACGAAAAAATCACTTTTTTTTGAGTAATTATTTTCTTCTTTCCCCCTATCTTTCCCCCTTACCACTCCATTGGTACTGATAGAAAGGGAGAGGAAGAAAATTGGAAATAAAAAACAAAGATTATATATAAAAAAATTGGGGAAAAAGTTTGAAACTAAAATAGTAGCGGAAAAAAAACGTGGAAAAAAAGTAGGGGGAAAAGGCTGGGCCAAAAAGTGGAAAAAAAAGTAGGTGAAAAATTGGTAAAAAAAGTTTCAAATTTCAAATTATACAAAAATTTGTGAAAAAGTGGAAAACAGTTTGAGACAAAGAAATAAGAAATTAGTAAAAAATGTAGGAGAAAAAGTGAAAAAAAGTAGGGGAAAGGGTGGAATAAAAAAGTAGGGAAGAGTGGAAGAAAATAGGAGAAAAGTGAAAAAAATAGGAAAAGAAGAAAAAAAAAGATTTAAGGAGAAAAAGTGGAACAAAAAAAAATTTACACAAACAAATTAGTCAAAAATTTATGAGAAGAAGTGGGAAAAAGTAGGTAAAGGACAGAATAAAAAAGTAGGGGAAAGGATAAAATAAAAAAGTAGGTAGAAAGTGACAAAATATGGGAAGAAATGGAAAATAAAAATTAAGGGGAAAAAGTGGAACAAAAAGCGTTTGACACAAAGAAATTAGTAAAAAAAATGTGTGAGAAAAAGTGGAAAATAGTAGAGGAAAGGGTGAAATAAAAAAGCATGGAAAAAGGTAGGGGGAAAGTAAAAAAAAAATACTGGAATATGTGGAAAAAATTTTTGAGTAGAAAATGTGGAACACAAAGAAATTATTAAAAAAGTAGGGGATAAAGGGTGAGGGAATAATGGGAAAAAAGTTGGAAACATAAAAAAATTACTGAAAAAACAGGAGAAAAATAAGTTATGAAAAAAGGGGAAAAAAGTTTGAAACTAAAAAATGTAGGGGAAAAAATGTAAAAAAATATGTAAAACAAAAAAATGGGCGGAAAAAATTGGAAAAGAAATTTGAAATATAAAAAAATTGGTAAAAAAGTAGAGGAAAAAAGCATGGTGAAAAAATTGCAGAAAAAAATTGAAATAAAAAAAATGAGTAGGGGAAAAAGTGGAAAAAAGTAAGGGGAAAAGTGAAACAATTGGGAAAGAAGTAAATAAGAAATTTCAACGGGAAAAAGTGGAACAAAAAAGTATGACACAAAGAAATTAGTAAAAAATATAGGAGAAAATGTAGGAAAAAAAGTAGAAAAAAAGAAGTGGAAAGAGTGAAATAAAAAAATGGGGGGAAAGTAAAAACAATAGGGAACGTAGTGGAGAATAAGTTTTAAGTGGAAAGAGAAAGCTATATTTTCTTTTTTTTAATAGACATGTTAGATTTAGATAGTTAAGGGCGCGACAACGCCATCAGCGGCTTGTAACAAAGCAAATCTTCAATATATTGTACAAAGGTGGCGACAGCTGTATGACTAACTCGATTTATAATTTTAGCACGTGGTTCTATTTCAAGGTTGTCAAATTTACCGACGCTGATATAAATATTTTAGGAGAATAATATGAATATTGCTGTTGGCCACTTTCAATTATTGCACTGCAACATGAAAAGTTAATCTGATAAAAATTGTACTTAGTTTATAAATGCTAAATACCTAGTTTAATTGTGACAAAAAACCCAAATAAAATCATTAAAATAACATTCCAATATTTACTCATAATACCTACTGGTATATTCTAATCACATGTAATCTATATTTATCCAAATTTTAATCTTAAATAACCCGGACAATTGAACTATTCCATAACTCAGCAAGGTGGTTGTGCTCCAGATGTTTCGGCTTAGGACAGGGCCCTCCTATTAGAGGGTCAAACTGGTTAGTTTATTTATCTTTTCTAAATTACTGAAAGTACTAAATCGATTATGTTATCATTTAAATAACTTCTCGATTCAATTCGATAATAATATAAGTAATCATTTGAAATTTTTTATTATCTATTTAGATACATCTCATTTAAATTCAGTTAATAAAATATAATCTGAAAAGAATATGGTCAATCCATCTTTGACCATGTTTTGATCGAATCAATGCTTGTAAAAATTAACAATCGATTCTATTCTGTCGATTATAATATTTTTAATCATAGCAACCCAGGACGAGTGTTGCCAATATTAGGGTAAATGCCTGCATTTATTTAAAACTTAAATTGTGGAGTAAAAGTGGGTCATTTACCTAATATTTGAGGATTATGCATTTAAATTGATTACAAAAATATTTTTCTAATTATTTTTTATATTTTTGTCGCTGTGATCTGCAGATTTATTGAACTTTAGAAAACCAAAAAAAAGTTATTTTTTAAGAATTTCGTTTTTGTTCTTTTGAGCTGATTTAAAATAATAAGAGTTCAAAATTATTTATTTTTTAACTTTTTTTATTATGTATAAAAATACATCTTTTGTGTACCTACTAGACATTTACTCTATAAAAAAAACAAAAATTCACAATCGGAACTATATTAAAAATTCACTGGGCACCGCGATGTGTTAAAAAAGAAAAATGTCAATTTAAATTACCTAACCGTTTGTTGAAAAGTTCCAAACTATAAAAAACTGAACGTGTCTTAAAACCATTCTTATTTTTCAAGTATCTTTGAAACTTTTATAAAAATATGCATACGGCAACGTCGTATTATCATATATAAGTGTCTCTAAAGGTCGATTCCCATTGTTCGATGAAATGTTTTTGACAGATACCGTTTTCATTCCTGATTGGTCAACCATTAATTATTTAGATGACAACTCAGCATTTATCCAAGTTCCAATACTTAGGTAAACTCACCCTTACGAGGCGCATTGGTGGTGAACACGATGAACTACAATGACATGATAATTAACGCGTCAAATTTAAAATTGTGTCAAAAATTTGCAAATCTAAATCATGCTTTTAGCAAAAACTATCTAACATCCAGCCCTCATATTTTGAAAAAGGTAATAAGAAACGATAGAGAATGGATTGAAATAAATTTTGTTATTCATCTTTACAATTATAATTTCAAAGTTTATATCGATGTTGTGAATTTACGGTTAGTTATTATCGAATATATTTATATTCAATTCATTCTTACAACATTACTGTTCATAAATATAAATTAGTTTGCTTGTAATTTTTCCTTATTTTCATAAAAAGCATGAATTAGTAAAACCTTGTTAACTGTCAAAAAAGGCCGCCATTTTTAGTCCATTTCCCAGCCTTAAAGACTTCTTTTAATAAAATACACAGGTTAGATTTAGATAGTTAGTAAGATTTTGGTAGGTTATCTTATCGAAATGTAGAATACGGTTTATTGAAAACGGTAACACTGCAAAAAAATCCTTTCTGTGTTTCCCCCTTTGTGTTGATTGTTGTGTTAAGTTAGTTCTGATTTTTATTCAATATTAGGCCAAAACCAAAACATTCTGTTTGGCAACATTTTGACTGTATTTTAACGCACCAAAAAAAAAATGCCCAGTGATATTTGCTTATTTTTATTTTTGTTTTTTATTTTTAATTTGAGTTAGAATAAAGGGTTTTGTTGTTTAGAATAAACGGTTTTTGTTAATGTGTTTGTGTTAAAATTTAGTTTGTACAAGTAACAATACTGTTTTTTAATTAAATAATTAAATTAAAAAAAAATGATAAATATCATGTGATATGATATTTATATAAATATGATATTTTCGAACCCTGCAATTGACAGGCATTTAGCTCTTTCTCTGTAGTCTTGTATTAGCGTGTTAGAAAATAAAAATCTTTGAATTAAAATTAAAAATGACGAATTTGTTACATTATCCTTATTTTTCTTAGACGATAAAGATGTTGATGCTGAAATTAAAAAAATAGTCAAAAGTCTTTTTCAACATGACCAATCGAATTCAGTGGATACAGACCAAGAAGAATTATTTAAACCTCTTGATAAAAAAACGGAAAATACTTGTAAGAAAATGTGATTTTTTCCATCTATAATTGTCTAAAATCATATGTCGTGTTCTAAAATTTCTTTAGATCGTTGGGAATGTTTTAAAATCATATGGTATTCAAAAATTATATATGTAGAATCAAAAATTTGTTAAAATGTTTTAAACTTGTCAATAATGGTCTTAAAATTCTTTATACTAATCTAAAATTTTGTGAAATCATTCTTAATGATCGGAAGATGTAATGAAAAATTAAGTTTTAGCAATAAAATGGCATTAAAATATTTTTTTTTAGGCAATAAAGATGTTGAGGATGAATTTACAGAATTAAACAATACTTTAGTTCAAAATGAGCCAACAAATGCCTCAGATACAGCTAAGAAGATTTTTGAAAAGCCAAAAATGACTAGAAGACAAAAACCAGGACCTCTTAGTAAGAAAAAACCTAAAAATGCTGGTAAGAGCAGTGAAATTTGTTTCATTAAGGTGAATACAGCCCCGACCCGTGAATTCAACGTCGGAAGCACCCACATATTAAAGATGATTTTAAAATGGAATAAATTTGTAACCGTTATGATTTTCAAAACAGTTATAACATGTTACAACATTATTACAATTTAACGCTATGTGACCATATCTGGCACATTTAAAATACCTCACTACTGAAAAATATTCAAGTATTATGTTACCTTTATTCCGTTGTCCTTTTTGTTTATATCTTGAATATACTTTCAACAATGTATCATCTTTTTCTTCCAGTTCGTTTTGATCCTTTGGGGTTTTTATTACCATTGAAAATCGTAAAAATCTGAAAATTTCTTGTGAGTTTTCCCGGATTGGTTTTCTGAAAATGCCATCATTTTAGAAATCCGATATCTCTGAAACCGTGAAAGATATTCGAAAAATGTAGGACTGAAATAGCCCAACAAGTATTATTTGGACTATTTTTCCGAAATTTTTTGAGAAAGTTGAGAAAAAAAATAAAATAAAAAAAAAGAAATTTTTAGAAATTAAATTCCGAAAATCTCGGAACCGAGAGAGAATATCGAACAATGTCAAAAGTACTTTTTTGCTGTACTTGAAAAGATACTATGAAATGAAAAAATTATGGAAAATAGGGAAAAAAATAAGGAAAAATAGAGAAAAAATATTGAAAAATAGAAAAAAAAATGAAAAATAGGGAAACAAATAATGAAAAATCGAGAAAAAATGGAAAATAGTAACAAAATAATGAAAAAAATAATGAAAAATAGGGAAAAACATAATGAAAAATATGGATAAAAATAATGAAAAATAAGGAAAAATATTGAAAAAAAATAATGAAAAATAGGGAAAAAAATAATGAAAAATATGAAAAAAAAAATAATGAAAATATTGTGAGTTATAATGGATTTTAAATTTATGTCTAAACCTTTTTCTCCATTTTCTTTTATTTTTCCAATTTTTTTTTATTTTTTAAAATTCTTCCCCATATTCCTATTTTTGACAATTTTTTCCCATTTTTTCCTACTTTTTTCTTCTTTCCTATTTTTTGAGATTTTTTTTTCCTTTTTCTTTTTCTATATTTTTTTCATTTTTTCACATTTTCTCCATTTTTTTATTGTTTTTCTACGTTTTATACTTTTTTTTACATTTTTTTTCTTCATATTTTTGCCTAGATTTCCCGATTTTTTATTTTTGCCTAGATTTCCATATTTTCTATTTTTGCCCATTTTTCTGTTTTCCTATTTTTTCCTATTTACTATATAGAGTCAAGCATTTATACAGAATTTTGTTTTCGTGACTTTAATTTTTTGAAAACCTGAAAATTACGGCAAATTATGAAAAATAGGGAAAAAAATAAGGAAAATTAGGAAAAAAATATTGGAAAATGGAAAAACAAATAATGAAAAATAGTAACAAATTAATGAAAAAAAATATGGAAAAAAATAATGAAAAATATGGAAAAAAATAATGAATAATATGGAAAAAAATAAGGAAAAATATGGACAAAAATAATGAAAAATATGAAAAAAAAATAATGAAAATATTGTGAGTTATACCGGGTTGTTTTTCCGAAAATGTCATTATTTTAATTTTATGTCTAAACCTCTGTTTTGTTTATATGTAAAATTTTATTTAAATCACTTTATCAATTTTTAAAACTCTTAAAAATAAATAAATATTTGAAGAAACAAAGAAAAATGTAGTTATAATATTGAAAAAATTAATATACTCACTTTTTACTAGGTGCCTTGAAAACAAAGTATTTTAAAAAATTTTTTATTACCCATTGTAATTAATTAAAGTTTTATTTATTTTCAATCAGTAGTTTTTGAAATATTTTGGATAAAAAAATAAGACGGGTGCTGTAATCACCTTAAAAAAATGATATAAAGTATCAGTTTATACTAATTGATCTTTCCCAATAAAAATCTTAAAAAACAGTAATTTTTTTTACTTTATAGAGGACAATAAACACGATTCTAATGAAGAGAAAAATTCGTTACAAGTAGATGTTTCAAATAAGCCCCAAGTAAAAATCAATCTAAGATCTTCCAAAAAAATCAGTCATATAGGTATGTTTATTTTTTTTTTGTACATGACTTCTAATGAAACAATTAAAAATTCTGAAGAGAACAATTCTTTACAAATTCTAGATGTTTCTAATCCACCTGAAGAAACAACCAAGCAAGGAAGATCTACAAAAATCAGCGATATAGGTATAATTAAATCTTTTTTTTTTCTGTAAAAGGGCTAAAACATACATTTAACTCCGGGAGTGGATAAAGTTCCGCGAGTCGCGGACCTTTAACATATTTTATAAAGATCCGCGAGTCGCGGACCTTTAACATATTTGATAAAGATCCGGGATTTCCCCCGCTAGATTTGTGGACTGGTATCATAACCTCTTTATTTTATCCCAGATCTCTTATAAATACTTATCCCCTATAAGAAATTAAATTAATGTAGTGTTTTGTTTCTTCTGTTGTATACTGTGTAGATGCTGTGTATTAACTATAAGTCTATAAATAATAAGGTAAGTTTGGATTGGGAGATGTTATTTTTTTCTAGATAGTATAAACTGTTGATAGCATGTAGGTAACAAAACATCTAACATTTATAGGCATGTCAACTACTACAATAACAGGAAAGGAATTCCAGTATCTGCAAGATGTTGACAAATTTATAAAAGAATTTGAACAAACACATTTTATACGATTGTATAAAAGTGACTCAAAAACAATTAACTCAAATAGTCAGAGAAAGCGATGTCCGAATACATTTCAAAATGCTGTTAAACATCTTAAGTATTCCACAATTACATATGCTTGTACCAAAGGAGGGAAGAGATTTAAATCAAGAAGCCAAGGCATTTGTCAATGTAGGTAAATAATGTACCTAACTTATAGTTAGTGTACGGCCAAATCAGCGACTTTGTGGCTGCGACTAAAACGCCGCGTCTTAGTCGCATCTATGTAACAAATGTAATTAAACAGGCCTGGCCATATCTAGCGTTTCATATGCAGCGACAGCAGTTCGGTCGCGAACGAAAGCGACTTCTGTGGCGGCGACAAAGACGCTCTCCGTTGTTTTAAATGCAAGTGGCCAGATTAGCGTCGGCTACACGTTGCGTCTGGCATAAATATTCAGTATTAGTTTGTATTTCAAAGCAGAAAAATGTTTTTCCTCCTACCCCTATAGAAAGTACACGCTTTCCTCCCTCATATTAGGGAGGAAAGTCATACTTCCTTCCCTAGGGAGGAAAGTACTTTCCCTCCCTCTCATTTTAAGTATGTTTTAAATGATGAAACTTGTGAATCTATTATATTCAAATTGTTTCCGTAATTTCTAGAACATCTTGTATCTTGTATATCGTGTATTTTGGTTTTAATAACGTTAGATATTTAAATAAAAATTTCAAGGTCAGCAGAGGTACCGCCTAACTTTATAGAAATAGAATAGCGCAAGAAATAGAGATAGAAAAGAAATTTCTATATTTCGTTAAAGCGCACCGCCGATCGACTTCTCTATTACCCATCGGAAACGTTCGGTTTTCTTTATGCTTTTATACTAACCTTTCAAAATAAGCTAAAAACGTTGAGTACATTTAGGGATTTTCGGAATGCTACTAGAATATTATATAGAAGAGTGAGGTTATTTTATTTTAATCCTAATTTGTGTTGCGTTTATTATTATATTGTTTGTTTTGTGTTGGTGAAATCATTGTAAAAATTGTTTTTTAAAATGATGCATGCGCTTTATAACTTTTTTTTATGCGGAACAAGAAGAGCGGAGGCAACAACTTGCTAGAGAAAGGAGAACCCTTAGAAATGAAAGTAATCCTTTTGAATTTGCCGGATGAAGAGTTTAGGAAGTTATATAGACTAAATAAAGTATTAGCTCAACATTTAATAACTGACCTTGAGCCTCACATGGACCACGGACAACGAAATACGAGGTTACCGGTAGATTTAAGAGTTCTTGTTGCTCTGAGATTTTTTGCTCATGGTTCCTACCAAAGGTGCATTAGGGCAAATAAATATAGTTATATAGCCCAACAAACAATGAGCGACATTATCCGCGAGGTGTGCAATGCGATCGAAAATATTGCTCCGAGATATGTGACATTTCCAACTACTGTTGAAGAAAGGGGTCTAAAAAAAGAACGTTTTTGGAATGCTTATAATTTTCCTGGAATTATTGGCTGTGTAGATGGCACACATGTGGCATTAATGAAACATCATGAAGGCGAACATTTATATTTAAATAGAAAAGGGTATCATTCAAAGAATGTTCAAATCATCTGCAGTGGTGGTAATGTTGCAAGTGGTGCTGGTGGCTGCATTTCCACTTGCATATTTTCTTTTTCCTTTTTCTATAAAATAATAATGTTGCCGTCACCTGAAAGGGACCTCCAGCCATAAATATTCATTAGCCTCGCCTCTACATCATTCAAGGGCTATGCCAAACAAGGCCCACCGCCAGTTTTCAGCTGCTCCTGTTTATAGGCAGCAGCTTTACTTTTCACCTTGCACTTCCATCGTGCAATCGCCGACTTTTTTTTATTACCTGTTGCCATTTTTCAACTGACTTTCTTCCACAGCCAATGCTGTTAAGGCTGGCTGTTAAATTTTCCCAACTCTCCCTAATATTTCGATTGTCTTCTGATTGGTGCTTTTCAACATTTCCGTAAATTATTCGAAAAATTCAATCACCAAATCCCAATGTTTGTTGTTTGCTTTGAAATCTCTTTCTGTTTAAAAAAAGCTTACCCATATTTAAAAAAAACACCACTTAACAACAAGTTAACAACACACAGATACCGAAATTTGAGGTTAAATAAGACATAGGAAGACCTCTTACGGTCTTTCTATTTCCTGACATTCGGATTTTCATTCGGGTCTCCCGATTCTGTACGATTATGCTTCCGCGGTGCGATTTTGATATAGAAATAGGAATAGGAAGAAAATTTCTTTCTATCAATGTTAGGCGGTTCGCCTGCAGGATTCTTAGATACGTTTTTTGACCTAAACTAAGAAAATCATAGTATGCCGTTGCTCACTGACAGTAAACATTACGATTGACCATGGTTGAAATATATCAGGTTAGACTATGGAGCGTATAGAAGGAGGGCAATGTCTAATGGACAACACGTTTAAAATGTGGGCAACATTTTATACGCAACTAATGGTACATAAAATAACCGACGCGGCGCTGACGATCGTATGTTGAAAAACTGTTTGTAGATTGATTAGATCCATAATCTCAAATAACGTTTTTTATTCAATGAGCCATCCAATTTTTATAAAATACAAATCTTTTAAAAGTTTACGTAATGAATTAAAATTATTATTTGAAAAAAAGTCAAAGGAAATGTCAAAACTCGCTTAAACTGTCATCAACAGTCGATCAACAGCGCCACCAACTGGCTTCCAAAATTGGTTCCCTTTTTCTAACGTTGCGATGTGCCTCCTTCTATACCCTCCATAGGTTAGACATTGCGCAGGAAATGTGACGTCTCCTGGTGCCCATCAAAAATTTTTAATGTGTCATATGAGGTTATTGTCTTTTTTGACATATTTTTATTTAATTTCACGTATAAACTGATTAAAAATATATTGCGCTGTGTTTGGTGTAACAGTAATACTCGATCTAAAAACAGTACAAAGTTTTTCGATTTCCGAAGTGCCCTTTATTATAAAAACAGTAGGTTATTATATGAATAAACATGTTTAACATTTTTAGACTTTATTTTAAATAACACAAAAGAAGTTCTGTAAAATGTATTGTGTAATAGCTTTAAGTAGTTACGTATTCATTTATTAATTAGCATTTTATTCAATAATAACAATAAAGCACTGCACAACTTATGAAAAATTTTATAACATTTATTTTACATACCAACTTGTATGACTGTAAATCTAAGTTATGCTCGTATTTACGTTTGCCATATTCGTTTTTTGAGTGTAAATTAAACACTAGGTATATGAAAACCTAAGTAACATAAACCTGCAATAACAATGTGCATCAAAAAGTTTCACTGATGATACCTATAAGCTATTTCAAATCACTTTTTTATAAAAAATATTTTTTAGATTAAACATTTATAAAATCACTCTAAAGTTAATCTAAAGTATTTTATTTGTTACATATTTGACATTTAGTTTAACGATAAAATTAGCCATAACATAATTGAACATTTTCTGGTTTTTACATAGTTTTTATAACATAAAGCACATCGGAATCGTAAAAAAAGTTTATACCTTTATTAAAGTAGTTATCACTTTTTAGTGTACAATCCTTTACAATACATGTTTATTAAACATATAGCCGTAAAAACTAAAAACCGCAGGAAAGACACAATAACCCTATGCAATCCAATGTTAAATTATTTCGTTTGGACTCCAGCTGACGTCATGCGCAAACTTGGACGAATTTGGGACGTCTGAGTGTCTAACCTGTGTAATTTTTAAATCATGACGATTGACTTTTAGAGTGCAAAGTCGCTACGTTCATTAAACTCAATTGCATTTTTCAAAAATGGAAAGCGATTCAAGTGATTTTGAATTTCCAAATACGCCATCTGATATTAAGGAACAATCGTTTAATAAACAATACTTGTTTACTTAATTATATCGCATATATTGATAAATTCGTTATTTGTACCGTAAATAAATTTTCAAAAAAAAGGTTTAATAATTGGGTAGGAGGAAAATCATATGTATTACACGAGAGTAAAGTGTCTTTTTCTCCCTTGGATGTTTACTGCCCTCCGCTTCGCGTCGGGCAGTAAACTACATCCTGCCGGAGGAAAAGAGGCACTTTCCTCCCTAGTAATACAAATTGCTATTCAACCGAACATTTTATTTCGGAAATCGAATCCCGGTCTGCATTATATGAATTAAAAAAAAATTTGTGTCGTCCTTTTGTAACAAATTGTATTAAGTATGAAACCGGCCGTGCTTTTTTCTCTTCATATTTATAAGATGAACCGCAAATCGTTTCTTTTTCATTTTCTTTTGCATGAGATATCTAGCAACTGCAATTGCTAACAGTGCGTCTTCTTCCGTGTCCATTGTAAACTAACTGCAAAGTCGTTTGATTTGGCCAGAGTCATATATATCGGCGGCAATAAAATTTGTCTCGGCGTTTTAGTCGCAACGACAAAGTCGCTGGTTTGGCCGTACCCTTAGTAGATAATTATTGTCCGCAAAATGTGTATTTTAGTTTACCATTAGGATGTAGGCAACACATTTTCTGACGACTATTACTACCTGTAATTTCATTTCTTTTTGTTCGATTTTTTTGTAAAACGTTTATCTCATATAGCAAATGTATACCTACACTATTCTTTTTTCCAGTACATTTCGAGAAGATTGTCCAATGAAAATTTGTATAAAACTTTCTGACGATGGCAAAAATCTTGAAATATCTAAGTACAAAGAAGAGCATAATCATGAAATTAAACCTGAAAGTTTTTCCCTTTTACCAAAGCAACGGAGGCTCGATGACGATACAAAAAGAGAAGTTATTAAGTAAAAAAATTGAAGTGCAATAAATTGTCTTATTACAGGAGTATGTACAAAAACAAACTGGTAAAAAAATATTGTTGAGAGATATAATAAATATCAGATGTAATGCGGGTGGTAGAGAGAGTGATTTAAGTAAAATTTCACAAATTTTGTGAAATGAAAAAGAATGTTTAATAAGATACATGGTAAATGAGGAAAATGTGCTGGAAGGAATTTTGTAGCAATTTTTTTCTGACACAACGAAACCACTGAGAGCATTAATACTATGTTAGAGTAATTTGAAGAAAGTAATTTATTGTGGATAAACACCAAAGTAATATTAAATCACTATAATGTTCTAAATTATTTTGAAAAAAACTGGTATAATAGCAAATAAGAATGGGTAGAGTATTTTAAGAAATAATCTGGTGCTTATCGTGTTTACACAACTCATAATTTAGAAAGTTTTAATAAAAAAATTAAATCAGTGTGTTCAAAATTTAATAACTTGCAAACGTTTTTCTATGAATTTCTAGTCTTATTAAAAAGTCATTTTTCTGAAAAAGAAGCCAAGGCAGTTAAATTATTTTCCAAATGTAAAGTTCAACATTCATACCAACAAGAAGAAGAAAAAAAACATGCAAAACATTTAACATCATTTGCTTTTAAACTAGTATTAAAGAATATTACCAAACTTGACAATACCACTCTAACAGGTAAATATTTATTTGAAGTAAATATTGACACTTGCACTTACAGTTTTTTCAAAGAAATGAACTTGCCATGTGTCCATATACTAAAATTTCTACAAGAGAAAGGGCAATCTCTTTTTATTGAGGATATTCCTAATCGTTTCAGGAAAAGTTATTATTTAAAATGTTACTCTGTAAGCATCACTGAAGAGGATGTCGTAACTATGACTAATAATGAACCACGTGGTGACATAAATGTGACTATTTTAATTCACAAAAGAAAAAACAGAATATTAAGCTACCATGAAAAATTTAAAAAAAGAACAAAAGATTTTGATTACTGCTTTAAGCAACTTGAAAACTTTGTGGAAAATGTAGCAATGAGAAATTTTCGTGATAAAAATGTACCTAATCAACCTTTGTTCTAAAAGTGATAACATGGAAATGTCCTCGGGAATACAATATTTAACAGGGAACACAAGTGATAATATTGACATGAAAATGGAAATTACAGATAGATCTATGAATATTAAAAGCACTGATGTTAGTGAAATAAATAAGATTGATGCTGTAAACAAAATTGTTACTATACAAAATGCATCAGAGACAGAAGCAAGCCCCTCTTAGGTCATAAAACCGCACTTAATGATATTGCTAATAACATTGAAACTTTTAGTGAAAATATAAATAAGAATGATGCAGTAAGTATCAAAGATAACAGTGTAGGAACAAAATATAGTGAATTCACCTCGGAATTCACTGATATTCAAATACATGCTGAGAATGAAATCAATTGTGATATACCACATAATCAAACACAGAGAACTAACGCCTGTGAAACTTTAAATACTTTTTTAGAACAAAATAAATCTAAAAAGATACACTTTGTAGCGGGAGATATTAATCTTGATATAAAATCAAACAATCAACATTGTATAGAATATTTAAAACATTTTGAGTGAATGGTGATTCGAAACAAGAGTTTCAAATGGTTCAAAAAGTTGTATAGACCATGTCTTTTTAAAAAATTATAAAAATCTAGAGTGCAAATCATTTGTTTACGAAATTGATGTAACTGATCATTACCCTGTTATTGCATTGATGGAAATTAATTTTCGGGAAAACGATATTTCGAAAAAAGAAAACGTATATAATTCGTTAGATTTTAATATTCTGTGCAATTTATTAAGGTGTCGGCCAACTTGCGCCCGCTCATTAATTCAGCCAGTTTGCGCCCAATGTATTAAGGATACTGCTGGATGGCCTGTTTGCGCTCATCGTAATAATTCTTAGAAGAGTTTATTTTAGAAGATTTTTATAACACCATTAAACTCGCCTGGCCAAAAACTACTGACCTATAATCTCGCATATGAATGTTAAGTATCTTTAATATTTTTTCAATATTTTTATCTAAATCTGATTTGTACAGTAAATAATTTTTAAATTTTTTTTTCTCCAAATAAATAACCTCGGTTTGATTTATACTATAATGATTTTTTTCAGTACCATTCTTGACTTTTGTGGAAATTATTTGTTAGTTACAATTTCTTTTATCAGGAAATGATTATTTCAGAAGTAATCTACAAATCCAAAAAATAAAATTTGTTTTTTTCTTCTGTTTTTTCTAATTTTTCCTCTTTTTTTCTCATTGTTCTGTTTTTTTTTTGTATTTTTTCGTTTTCTAATTTTTTTCTAATTTTTTTTTATTCATTTGATTTTTTGTGATAATTTGCGATTTTTTTGTAATTTTTTGTGATTTTGTTGCGATTGTTTTGCGATTTTTCGTTTTTTAGCGTTTTTTTCGGTTTTTTTATTTCTTCGTTTTTTTTGTATTTTACAATTTATTTTTCATTTTTTTCCCAATGTTTTCTAATTTCTCTTTTAATTTTTTTCTTTTTTCAAAGTTTTTTGTTTTTTTTTTGTTATTATTTTCGATTTTTTCTGATTTTTTCGGTTCTTCTAATTTTTTCACGTTTTTTTATTTATTTTTATGATTTTTGTTTTTTTTTTGTTTTTTTTTGGTTTTTTCAATTTTTTCTAATCTTTCCTCATTGTTCTGGTTTTCTATTCTATTTTGTTTTCTAATTTTTTCTCATTTTTTCTTAATCCATTGATTTTTTGTGATAATTTGCGATTTTTTTGTCATTTTTTTGTGATTTTTTGCGATTGTTTTGGATTATTTTGATATTTTTTGTAATTTTTTCGATTCTTCTAATTTTTTCTCGTTTTATTTCTCATTTTTATTTATGATTATTTGTTTTTTTTTTCTTCTTTTTTAAATGTTTCTGTTTTTTCTTTCTTTTGTTTTTTCAATTTTTTCTAATCTTTCCTCATTTTGTTCTCATTGTTCTGGTTTTCTATTCTATTTTATTTTCTAATTTTTTCTCATTTTTTCCTTATTCCATTGATTTTTTGTGATAATTTGCGATTTTTTTGTCATTTTTTTTGTGATTTTTTGCGATTATTTTGGATTTTTTGTGATATTTTTTGTAATTTTTTCTCATTTTTATGATTATTTGTTTTTTTTTCTTGTTTTTTAAATATTTCTGTTTTTTCTTTTCTTTCTTTTGTTTTCTGATTTTTTCTTATTCCTCTCTTTTTTTGTGATTGTTTTCGATTTTTTTGCGAGTGCTTTACGATTATTTGTTTTATTTTTCGTTTTCTTGCGTTTTTTGAGGCTTTATTTTCGTTTTTTTTTGTGATTTTTCACGTTTTTTAATTCGTCTTTTTTACAATTTTTATTATTTCTCGTTTTTGCCGTAGTTTACAAATGTATTTTTTCATTTTTTCCCAATAATTTCAATTTTCTGTCTCAATTTTTTTTTCAAAATGTTTTTTCATTTTTTTTATTATTTTTTCCTATTTTTTCTGACATTTTCATATTTTATCGATTTTTATCATTCTTTGTTTTTTTTTTCGTTTTTTTTTTAATTTTTTCAATTTTTTCTCATTCTGTTTTTTCCATTTTTTTTGTTTTCTAATTTTTTCACTTTTTTTTTCTCATTTTTCTATTTTCTCATTTTTTCACATTCTTATAATTTGAATGGCTATGCGAATAGGGATTGATTATTTATTACGGGCGCAAATCGGTCGACCGTCAGGTACCTTTAGAATTTTGGACGCAAACCGGTTGAATTAATGAGAGGGCGCAAGCTGGTCGGGCGCAAGCTGGCCGTATCCATTTATTAACACAACAAAGTTGGGAGGAAATTTATAATACCGAAAATTTAGATGTAGCACTAGACATATTCTTGGAAAAAATTAACCGTGCCATTTGTTTAGCTACAAAGAGTATAAAAATCAAACGTCATACAAAAAAAAGAAGTCCATGGATATCCAATGAAATAATCGAGTTCGTTCAAATTAAGCAAAAACTTTATCGCGATTGTAAGCTTGATCCATATAATCTAAATAAGAAAAGATCTTACAAACAATATAAAAATTATGTACATAGAACAATTGTATTAGCGAAAGAGAAAATTATTTTAAAGAACAAATTTCAAAAAATAATACTGATAGTAAAACACTCTGGAAGGTGATAAATAATTTTACAAACAACAAAGATGGAACAAAAGTTAAAATGGGTGAAATAGAAGTTGATGGAAAGAGTATAAAAGATAACAGGGAAATTGCAGAGATTACTTTAACAACTATTTTACCAATTTGGGCAAGACTTTAGCAAATAAAATAACAAAAACTGATGGACATAAATTAAAAAATTATCAAAATGACAAATCTATATTTCTTCAGCCAACAGGTAGAAGTTGAATATTTTATAAGATAACTAAAAATAAATAGACAAATTAACTATTAAGGGGCTAATAAAACCACTATTTAAAAAAGGAAACTCTAAGCTTATGTCTAATAATAGACCGATATCGCTACTCTCAAATTTAACTAAAATAGTTGAAAAAATATTAAAGAAGAGGATAGTATCTTTTTGTAATAAATATAATCTGATTTCTGAAAATCAGTTCGGTTTTAAAGAAGGGATATCAACTGATGATGCGATAATACATTTAACAAAAAACATCTATAAAAGTCTAGATGATAATAATGTGGTGCTCTGTCTATTTTTGGACCTCGCCAAGGCCTTCGATACGGTCGATCATAAAATTTTGATAGATCGCCTCGGGGATCTGGGATTTAGAGGAACAGCATTAAATCTAATGAAATCGTAGCCATGTAAAATAGAATATGGAATACCGCAGGGTACTGTTTTAGGGAATATCCTTTTTAATGTTTATGTGAATGACATTTTCAAACTGGCATCATTAGGGACAATTTCATCATTTGCTGATGATACCGCAATTTTTTATCGAGGAGCCAGTTGGAAAGAAGTGAAACATATGGCTGAAAAAGATATAATACATATTAAAAGATGGTTCGATAATATGTCTTTAACAATTAATTTTGAAAAAACCAATTATATACCATTTACCTACAACCGCGTTAAAAATCCTACATTTACAAACATAACATTACGGCTAGAAAATAATACTATTATGATTTACGAAGCAAATCATATAAAATACTTAGGGGTTGAAATCGACAGACATCTTAAATGGAGCGTGCATATTCAGTATTTAGTCAAAAAGCTAAGATCTATTTTATACAAATTTAAATGCATCAGAAAAATATTAGATAACACTCATTTAGAAATGGTGTATTATTCATTGGTATACTGACATATTCAGTACGGAATTACAGCTTGGGGAAGCGCTTATAATAATCATATCAAACATCTTGAAATTATGCAAAGAAAATTTATTAAAATAATATATAATAAAAAAAATGATTATCCAACAACCTCTCTTTTTATAGAGAGTAAATTACTTGACGTTAGACAAATTTATTTACAAAGAGTATTGACTTACCAGCATAAAAAAAGACACAAACTACTAGACATTTATCACAAACATGATACAAGGCATAAATTAAAAATGAAAACGAAAACAATAAAAGTGTGCAAATCAGCAACCCAAAAAAAGTATGTTATATATAGCACCTCACATATATCGCTTTGTGATTGAAAAAATTAAAGAAATAAAAAATTCTAAACACTTTAGTAAACATATCAAGTTTTGGTTAAAAAACTATCCGCGAAAAAAGTTTAAATACTTATTTGAATGATAGTTAACACTGCTATTAATATTTTATTGAAAAACGCACGCTTCTTAATATTCTTAAATTTTTTTTTTAAATTTTCTTAATTTTTCGTAATTTTCTGAATTTTCCTAATTTATTTATTTATACGTACATATTTAGTTAGGTTTAACTCTTTTTTTATTCTAAAAGAAAAAGGAAAATATCACAGTTTCCCACGTACTTCAGTGGAGATATTTATTTTTCATCTTCATTTGGAAAAGGAGAAAAAGTTTAAAGAAAATATATGTAAAATTGTAGACTTTGGTGAATAAATTATTATTATTATTTTATGTTAAAATTTTAATACTTTGATATTTTTGTTTTAATATTTTAATTCAATAAAAAGACTCAGTGTTGAAAGAAGGAAACTTTGTATTGCTTTCAAAATTTAATTGTCAAACTTATTGCATCAAAAGATTGACTAGATTGCAATATGTACCTAAAGGTCAACAAACGAATTTGTGTCAGCGGCGTCTGTCGCAAATTTTATTCTCATGAGATTTGCTCACTTTACGTAGAAATTAAATTTACTATGTATAATTATTACCTCTTCCTCACTAACAACGGGTATTTTTGTTTAAACATTCTACATTTTTTCTCTTCCCCTTTAATTCATCAATATCTAGTAACACATTTTCTTGGCTTGTCAAAATCTGTGAACTAGTAGATATTCAAAAAATAAACTACTAAAACTAGAGGTCCGGAACTCGCGGATCTTTATAAAATATGTTAAAGGTCCGCGACTCGCGGACCTTTATTAAATATGTTCAAAGTCCGCGACTCGCGGATCTTTATCCACTCCCTTTAACTCCATTATTTTAGCCCATTTTTAGTCCCAACGGTTTTAGTCTCTTTATCATGAATCTAAAGTGTGTTTTAATCCCTTCAGTGATTCACTTTAGTCCCTTTGTATATGGTTAATAATGACTCTTTTTTTTAAGAAAACGTTCAAGATAATGGACAAGATTCTAATGAAGAGAAAAATTCGTTACAAGTAGATGTTTCAAATAAGCCCCAAGTAAAAATCAATCTAAGATCTTCTAAGAAAACCAGTTATATAGGTATGTTTATTTTTGTTTGTACATGACTTCTAATGAAACAATTAAAAATTCTGAAGAGAACAATTCTTTACAAATTCTAGATGTTTCTAATCAACCTGAAGAAACAACCAAGCAAAGAAGATCTTCTACAAAAATCATTGATATAGGTATGTATATTCAAATCTTTTTTTTTCTCTAAAAGGACTAAAACATGCATTTAACTCCATCATTTTAGGCCGCTTTTACTCCCAACAGTTTTAGTTTCTTTAGCATGAATCTAAAGTGTGTTTTAATCCCTTGAGTGATTCACTTTAGTCCCTTTGTATATGGTTAATAATGACTGTTTTTTTTTTTAAGAAAACGTTGAAGATAATGGACACGATTCTAATGAAACAATTAAAAATTCTAATGAAGAGACAAATTCGCTACAATTAAAAGTTTCGAGACAGATTAAAGAAAAAGCTGAAAAAAATAAGAGGGGATCTAAAAAAACAAGTAATATTGGTAAGTTTTTTTTTTGTACAACTACAAATGCGACCAGCTGTGTATTGATCACTCTGTATAATATATCCTTTAGATATAGGGACATTTAGTCATTAAAAAAATTTTTTTACATAGTTGAAACGAATGGAAGGGAAGATAAATGATGCGCAGGTTTCTTGATTTGATATTAGGTAATTTTTTTTTTTTTTTTTTTTTTTCTCTCTCTCTTCTTGATCAATCTTTTAGTTAATTACAAGTTCTCGGAAAACTTTTTTTTTCTTAAGTTTCCGAAAATTCGGGAAAGTCGTCGACTTTTGTGTCGCAAATTTAAATTACCGACTTTGTTTACGTTTCGCTCAAGGAGCGGTACATCAAAGAAAAATAGGCTACGTGACAATGTTTACAAACTTGTCGAAATGCGTTTCCTCTGAATCAACTTGTAGGCCAATGGATGGAGACAATCAATTACAAAAGTTTTCAAATTTTTATGGTGTGTTAGTGCATTAATGAAAGCAAACTAAATATTAAAATAAGAAGAAGTTAAAGGCAATTGCTTAACTAATCCGCCTATTAAACGAATATCTTGGCAATTATTTATTCTATGAATAATATTCCCTGCACATATAAATAATAAAACCTTAAATAAAGCATGAATTAATAAATGAAAAAAAGCTAAAATTCTAATTATTAGCCCTAGCTGACCAAGAGTAGATAAAGCAATATTTTTTTTAAAATCAAACTCAAAATTAGCCCTTAAACCAGATATAAATATTGTCAAGGAAGAAATAAATAATAAAAAATATATTAAACTATCTCTAAAAGCAAAATTAAATCGGATTAATAAATATACCCCCCCCCCCCAGTAACTAATGTAGAAGAATGAACTAAAGAGGAAATGTGCGATGAACGGAACATTGTTTAAATAGCAAAAAACGTTTTAATGCTTTATTTTTGCACTGAAATTGCAAATGTTTTGCAAACTTGGAATATTGCTAATACTAATATTTTACAGCATGCATTAAGTTTGCAACGTTGTAAAAGTTACGGAACCTTGTTTTTTCTCATTTGGTTTTTTTTGTTTAAAAAAAATACAAAAATTGTGCATATTGGTACGGTGTCTGGAAAAACAGTTTAACATCTTTACGTAGATTTGCAACCATTTATTATAAACGGATCATTTTTTTATCAAATTTTTTTCTTCGATGCTGCCATTTTTAATACACACAAGCATATTAAAACAAACAAGCATCGAAATAATTACAAAAGTTTTTTATCTTGGTTGCAAATAAGGCTAATAGCGGTCCCATTGAATTTGTAACTTTGCAATCTTGTACGATAAATGGAAACTTAATTTATTTAATAATAATTAATTTTTTGCATTTTTACAACTGCTGAAAAATTTGCAAAAGTTCTGCAAATTACAGTTATAATTACAACCGTCATTTTTCAACGGAACGTTTTTTTTTTGTTAAATGTTTTTGTTTTGCTTTTTTTTTGATAATTTGGCCATAGATTATAAAAAAATTGCAAATAAGCTTAAGATATTCGAATATCTATATTAAACTACTCATTAATTTGCAATATTTTCTGTAATCTGGAAACACACTTTCCTAATATTTAGACGTATTATAACGTCCAGTACGAGTGAAGGAAGGTTTATATAAATAAAATTCTAGTGATAATTGTTTAATTATTTGTGGTAAAAATTGTTGGATAAATTTCACATAATTTTCCCAGAATTTTCTATACATCTTATTGATAAATTCAATTTTTATTCAAATCATCCTATTATTAGCTATAACAAATAAAACAAATATAAGAATTTCTGAGAGTCCTAGCCTGTATATCATATAACTGCAAAGTATACCTATAAAAAAAAATGAGGGGGTAATCCCACCCAACTTTCCGAACACTCCTAGTAAAGTAATTGTTTAATCGATTATTTTAGTTTTTCCGCATCAAAAAACATTAATAAAATTAGTTTACAAAAATTAAAAAAAATTAAATTTTTTCTAAAATTTTTTTTTAATTTTTTATAATTTTGTATTTTAAAATTATGAAATATTTCACACATAATGTACTTTTTCATCCCTTTCGGATGTACTATTTACTTTTTTCATTTGTTTTACCATTTTTGATAAAACAAAAGGACAAAAACATTTAATTTTTTTTTATTTTGGTTATAATAATTACAATGTTAAATTGGAAGAAACTAAAACATTTTCTTAAGTTAAGAGTTTTATATTATCTATCGAATGGTATAAATCCAATTTTAATATTTTTAAAGTTATTCAATTTTTTTTAACTTATATTAAATTTAAAAAAAAATGAATTTGCAATTTTTTGAATAAAATTTTGCAAAAAAGCTCAATTAAAGAATTTTTACTACAAATTTAAGGGTTTTTTTTAATTTTTAATATTAACCTTCCGGTACTCGCGTCCCTTTTGACGTTAGAACTCGCGCCGGGTCTCATATACCCGATATTTTTTTAGCATTGCTTTTTGAAAATTGAACTATTTTTTTATCAGTTATGTAAAATAAAACTAGTTTTTAATTAATTTAAACTTATTTTTGACACATAGTAGGTTTGTTCCAACACGAATTTCTGCATCGTTCCGAAACAGTTTTGAGAATGTTCTCGTTGCATTTTGTAAGCATGCGCGAACTTCGGATAGTTTCGTGACAGTACAAAAGTATTTAAACGTTGGATCGGTTTATGTACGATTTATCATAACCTAATAAATTGGTATCAATCAGTTTGCATTTTTTCCTTTTTTATTGGGCACAAATATTGTAGCTCCCACTCCCACCACAATAGAACTAAGTCAAATTTAAAATTGAGAATTAAGGCATTTAATTACATTTCCTAACGCACATTTGTTTTGTGCTCTTCAGAAATTACCTTACAAAATTCACAATCATTGTATCTCCCATTTTTACCATACAAATAAGCGATACTATCTATAATAGATTCAATCAACGACGTCTATAACCCCTGAAGCAGAGCTTAGTAATAACAAATTGGAAAAAAACCTAAGTAAGAAAAAGCGTGTATTGGACCAAGAGTATGTAACTAGAAAATATGTCAAAGTTCCAGCCAAAGGCTCTGTATACTTAAATTGCAATTTATGCAATTTTAAATGGTCCGTACATATTACTGAAGAGAGGCAACTGGCACTGTTCCATTAATATTTTAGTTTAGGTGACCCTATAAAGCAAAAAATATGTATTACGTCAGTTGTTTCCGAAACAGAAAGTGGAACGTCATATACCGAAAACTGGTATTGAAATAGCCAAGAATAAGACAAGAAAATATTTTTTAGTAGATGCTTTCTAAGAAAAACGAAGGGTTTGTTTAAAAAATTTTTGTGAGTCCTTTTCAATTTCCTTCCAAATTATTGATTCTGCTTTAGCTCACAGGGGTAGACAAACGCAAGGATCGGCCAGCTAATGCTACTAGTGCTGATGCAGTTTTGAAAGTGAAGGAATACATCGACACTATCCCCAAAGTTGAGTACCATTATTGCTGGAAAAATTCCAAGAAGTTGTATTTACCATCTGATCTAAATTTGTCAATTATGTTTCGATTATATTGAGATGAGTTTTGCGCAAGAAATGAAATCATCCCCGTATACAGAGATATACTTAATCGCTATGATCCCCTTTTAGGGTTTCATGTTCTAAAAAAGACCAATGTACGAAGTACAATGTTTATTATGCCGCTCTGAAAAGGAAAGAAATTAATGAAAATAAGGCATTAGATGATAAAAATCCTTCAAAAAATCGCATGTAGTTTATCTGTTTTACATAGTGGATATAACGATTGTTGTTTAAAATTTAGGGTACAAATATTGTATCTCCGCTCCATTTTTTTAAATGTTTATTTAGTCTTGACAAACTCCTTAAAAATTAATAAACATCATAAGTAAGCCTTGCTATTCAATCCATACATGAATTTGAAGCATACTTCTACTTTATATAATGTGGACACCTATCTGACATTAAATTTGCGATTACCAAAAAATAGGTTTTTAGAGATACAATAAGTGCGCTTTAGACCGACGATATGTATAGGTAAACCATCCTAGCTTGGCGGTCGAGGACTAGATGCGCACTAGCAAAATATACCGAAACTGTAAGACCCTCAATAGATCTTAAACTTTCGTAGTGTTCAGATCGAAATATTTGCAGTGGCGTAGGTGTTTTGTATTTTTGTAGTATTGTGCTGTTTACGGTAAATAATGGACTTTAAAAGCCAAGTTACACATAAAGTTTTGACTGGTCAAAGTAGAGAGCTAGTCAGCAATCTCATAAAATTTATGAGGGATGAAGCAGCAAGAAAAGATTTTATTATTCCTGTATCTAAGGTAAGTTAAAAAATAATTCATACTGGTATTCTTGTAGGTACTTCATTATAATTACATTTTTTACAATGCCAGTTGTCATATTTTCATATCCATGAAAGCTAGAATGCAACAACTTCGTAGTATAGGCGGCATATTACTTTCTCGTGTGTCAGTTTTATTATAAAATAATAATAGCAAATTTGGATTACTTTATCAAATGTAACGAAAATAAATTTTGTTTTAGGTCGCTGAACGTGTAGCACTTGGTCTAGGTGTTAGTAAGAGAATTGTAGAACGCATCTCCAGAGAAAGTAAGTTAATTGAGGAAAGGCAAGCCTCTTCTTTCTCAACTACACAAAAGAAGAGGCCGAACAAAAAAACAAAAGTTTCTTTGGATAATAATGATAAACATCAATTAAGAAAATTGATAATTAACTATCATATATCCGAACAAACAGTGCCAACTTTAAAAAAGTTGCACCAAAAATTCAGTAACGAATTCGGATATCAAGGATGCAAAGAAACACTGCGTAAAGAAATTCATAGCATTGGTTTTCGTTGGAAAAAAATAAAGAACGATAGGAAAGTTTTAGTAGAAAGGCAATCCATTAGACACCTTCGACTTGAATTTTTAAGAAAAATAAAGAAATTCAGAAATGAAAATCGACCTTTAACATACATGGATGAAACTTACATTCATTCAAGTCATACACATGAAAAATGTTGGAATGACAAAAGTGATTCAGGGTTTTTAAAACCTACAAGCAAATTAGAACGCTTGATAATTCTACATGCTGGGGGCGAAGATGGTTTTATCCCCAAATGCATATGTTCGCTGGAAGTCAAATTCCAAAACTGGGGATTATCATAACGAGATGAACTATGCTAATTATGAGAAGTGGGTAAAAGAAAAACTAATACCTAACTTGCCCGAAAAAAGTGTTGTTGTTATTGACAATGCCCTGTATCACAACAAGTTGCTAGAGAAAACACCAACTTCGACAACACGAAAATCAGATATGCAACTGTGGTTGAGACAACGAAATATCGATTATGACACAAAAATGTGTAAGCCACAGTTGTATGAGATAATAAAATCTAAAAAACCACAATATAAAAGATATAAAATTGATGAGCTGTTCGAAAATAATGGGTTTGAAGTTTTAAGACTGCCCCCCTATCATCCAGAACTTAATCCTATAGAATTAGTTTGGGGAGCCTTAAAACAATACGTGGGTGACAAAAATACCACTTTTAAATTAAATAAGGTTACAGAGTATTGTGACGAGTTTTTTAATAACTTTTCTACTGAAAATTGGAAGTCGAGATGTGCCCATTCAAAAAAATTTGAAGATATGGAAAAGGAACCCCATCTTGACGCAGTAATAGATAATTTCATAATGGTGAATCCGACGACGAAAGTAATTATGACACAAATTCTGAAGATGAATTTTTTTCACAAGAAGGAGAAGAAGAACATATATTGAATTTTGAAACCATAGAAAATTGCGGTTTGTATTCCAATATTGAACAAAATGTCCCATCTACCAGTAAAATTTATACAGAATTATAATTACCTATATTATAGTAACATTAATAAAATATTATAACAAAATCTATTTGTATCATTTATTTTAATCTTGAAGTTTCTCGTATTTTCAAGAATCCAATGATCTGGGGATTAAACGGTAATCTGGTTTTCGGGTTACACAGGTAAATATAATAACATTTAAAGGGCATTATACCTATCAAGTATTTAACTATTAGATTTAAGCTGTTTAAAATATAAAAACCCAACTTAAAGCAATTTTAGATTACACCAATTCCTGGTACAAGATTTATTTGAATTTTTGAAGAAACGCTTTTACTTTTTTATACAATGTGTTTAAAAATTTAATCGGGAAAACTTGCAAAAATAAAAAGGAAAGTATATATAAATAAATAATTTTTTATTCATAGATCAAAAACCCCTTCTATCTTTGACATAATTAGATTTTCCGTAATTATTCTTAAATTAAAAATTAAGTGATGTGGGTAACATGTATTTAAATATTTTATCCGACTGATTTGCTATTAAATTTTACCGTTTAACATTTGAAACACTCTAAATAATTGTATTGACCGAAAAAAGACATAAATTTGAATTTATCATTCTCCGGCACTGGTGTACTATTTCTGTCGGAAGAGCTGAAGATTATCTCTATCTTTTTCTGCAATAGTTCCACCTTTCTCTTTCGTCTGCGCATTTCAACCGCCAAGCTAGGATGGTTTACCTATACTTGTTTTTACCTAAATAATTTCAATATTTTACTCTTGTAAGCAAATCAAATGAGTAACAGCAGCAGAATCTTTCATAGATAAAAGATGAGATGAAGCATCTCAAAAACCTCTGACAATATGCTAAATGCGCATGTCAATCCATACAGTCACTAATTTTTAGCATGTACCGAAATTACCATCGTGAAACCGTAACAAACACGATCACAAGTTTGGTTGGAACACAAAGGGGATCGTCAGATTACCGTCACCTCTCGGTTGGAACAGCTTTTTTCTACAGCACATGCGCGTGACCGTACGGTGACGGCCTTTTGACGTGTTGGAACAAACCTATAGTGTAAAAAATGATAGTCAATAATTTAGGTATATATTTTATTTTTTATTTATTGAGAAACATATAACAGTTAGATTTATAATGATTTTTTATCAAGATTACAAGGTTCCCAACGAAGGTATATTAGTCTACCATATCTTCGTTAGTTTCACCATGATTTATGCAATTTGGACATAATATTTGGGCATGAGTAAGACATACGAATTTGTTGCATTTTTTTACAAAAATATCGCGTTTTACTGTCTTTTTTGCAAAAATAACACCTTTTTTTACTCCAGTTGGAACTTGAGCGTTTTCTGCTTCTATAGTGCTAGTTCCTGTTGCTTTTTGCCTTCGTTGTCGCACTTCTTTTGGAAAGTTGGTTAATTGTGCACGACGTTTTAGATGATCCTCCGTCAAGGCAAATGAGAGATCCCTGAGGAACATTCTTCTTCTTTTGTATGAATTACTGTTATTTGCAACATGAATTATCTGAGCGTTGATACCAGCAATATTCATTAAATGAAAAAAAAATGACCATTTTCCATCGCCTAGTATTTCTAGCGACGTCTTATGTAGCACACAGTTTATCATTTACATCGACTCCCCCTTTAGTCGAGTTGTAAAAGAGAACAATTTCAGGTTTACCACTTTTCACGTCAACACAATCATCATGATGCATACTTGATGCAGGAATAACATTTTTATTCTTACTTGGTACAAACGAGATTATAGTAACATCTTTTTGGTAACCAAACACACTAGATCCCTATGGACGAGATTTTGTTTGTGTAAACTCAAGAGGAAGCCCTGCTTTATTTTTTCTAACTGTTCCCACACAAGTCAATTTATGTTCTTTCAGTAATGTTGAGATCGGTTTAAAAGAAGTAAACCAGTTGTCGACTGTGATATTGCGGCCTGTTCCTGAAATTGGAGTAATTAGTCTTCGCACAATACTGCATGCATCATTGTCAACAGCGTAGGGCCCCTCCGTTTGTTTACCAACATTAACTCTCAAATTTTGGATATAAAATATGTTTGCATCCTCCATCGCAAATATTTTCAAACCATATTTATTAATTTTCTTCGGCATGTACTGCCGGAAGGAACACCTTCCCCGAAATGCTGGTAGTTGTTCATCGATTGTAGCAAACATACTGATTGTATAGCAGTGCTGACAGTTAGCAACAAAATTATTTACAAAGTTTCTAATTGCAACCAATTTGTCAACAGCTTTTCTTTAGTCACGAATCTGCTTGTTGTCAAATCGCAAATTTCTTGGTAAACACAATAACCTTTCTCTTGACATGGTGAGCCAGAATCGTTCAATACCGATACCTTTTCTGTCCCATAAGTCTTTTACATTTAGACGACTACTTCGCAATGTACCAGCCAGGTAAAATAAACCTAATAAAGCTTTTAGTTTAATAAGGCCGGTGGGTTTTGAATCTCTTGTCCTAGTATATTCAACAATTTCTTCCAACATACTGTCAGAAATAAAAAGATTACAGGTTTCTATAACAGATTTCGCATTTTTAGCAAAGCGTCTGACACCGGGAAGAGTAGTCACAATATTACAGCTTCGTGTTTTGATATTACTTTTAGAAGCAATGTGTTTCCGCCAAACAATTGTTTTGTTTTTTCCAATAAAGGTAGGTACTCTTGCTTTTTTGTTTGCAGATTCTAAACTCTCTTCTGTTTCTGATTCAGAATCTATTGGGTCTTCTTGTTCACTATTTTCATCTGCAATTTCTGTCCACATCTTCATTAAATGTTCTTGTTAATCCTCATAACTCATACCGCAATGCTGTAAGTAAATATTATGAATACTATGGACTTTTTTGAGATATTATTTATTATAAACTTACCAAAATTATAATTTTTTGTCACTAATATTACTAGCAAAAAAATAACATAACCTACTAGACTTTAATAGCAAATATTATTTTAACTATTTGATTTCTCTTCACGTGCAGTTCACAGCTTAAAATACGTCTCACAACTGAAGACGACAGTAAAATGCACTCGTGACATTGATGGGATTGGTCGTTGTGGGCGTGTACATAATTCAAATTTCGGCGGGTTCTTGTTCATGTAAAAATGAACAACTGTCATTAATAAACCAATATTTTTGCCTGCGAGGATTATACAACTATGTTAAGATGAATATATCTGATTTAATAATAGCGATTAACTTTAACAATTTTAAACTTATAGGTATATTAAAAAACATTTATTCCGCTTATAATAATATATAAGGTACATATATATTCTTCTTATTTATAATCCTGCAGCTAAAATGAAAATTGACTTAAAACACGAAAACAAAATACACATGGGTAGGTAATAAAATATTGTATAGAAGTAGGATTGTAGAAATGAAAAAGTTTATTATATCATTTTAAATATACTCACTTTTAGGTGTTTGTTGCAAAGAAAATATTTCTGTTTCTTCCTTATTGAATAAAAAAGCATAATTCTTGCCATTAGCATTCTATTTTTCAACTTTCATTTCAGCTGCTACCATATCATTCTGATCTCGTTTATTCTAGTTGTTATATTTTTTCGTCAAATTTGTGATATCTTGACTTATTAAAACATGTATTCTTAATATTTGGGAAGCTGGTGTGGAACTGCATCGAATCCCTGGATCGCATTGCTACCAGTAACAGAGTAACCCTACTCTGGGTACCTGGGCATGAAGGGGTGGAGGGCAATGAGAAAGCCGACACCCTTGCGAAAAGAGGTGCAGAATCCGAGTTCATTGGACCGGAACCATTTTTCGGCATAACCAAAAGCAGTGCCAAAGACACTATCTGGAAATGGGCCGAGAGGAAAACTCTCCAGCACTGGAAAGATATTCCTGGGTTAGCTCACTCTAAGGCGTTTATAGTCAAACCCTCAGGTAGCACCCTATCGCAGATCCTAGAATGGAGTAGAAGTGATCTACGCATCCTAATTGGACTGCTTACAGGGCACTGTCGTCTGCGGTACCATCCGAAGAAGCTAGGTCTGAATCAAACATCGGACTGTCGCTTCTGCAGTGTGGAAGACGAAACAGCGGAGCATATTTTATGCTCCTGCCCTGCCCTGGAAATGTATAGGCTTCGTACGTTTGGTTTTGTACAGCTGGAGCCTACCGACTTCAAGGAAGCTTCACCTAAATCAACCATAGACTTCGTAAGAAGGTGTGGATTGTATGGTGAATTATAGCCCATAGGGGTGAGCCACAATAGGCCTCTGTTGGCCGCAGTGGAGGGGCGAGCAAACGCTCCACTCACATTGAACCTACCTACCTACCTATTTGTGATGCTTCAAATTTTCTTTAGTCTTTTTTTAAAACTCAAGAGCTCAGGAGATTGGCTTTTCTTTTCGTAAGTAAAAACCAATGAACTTTATATTTCATCAACATAAAACACAACCTCCAAATTTAACAAAAATAAAAAGCAAACAAAACGATCTAACGCGCCTGCTCATTGTTTGCCCACAGCGACCAATCACATCAATGTCGCGAGTGCATTTTAGTGTAGTCTCACAACACAACTGAAAGATACCTAAAGCCACATCACGATATCCCCTCCACTTACAAAACTATAGAGCGTTATGTACCGACTGGGTCCAGGAGACTTGGCGCGAATGCCGGAAGGTTAATATTAACTTAAAAAAAAATAAAACCTAGTTTTGAATAAATTTAAAATCAATAAATAATTAATATCTCATTCAATTGTATTCAAAATGGGAAAAAGAACTTTTTTTAGGTTTTCTGGATCAAAATGCATTAATAGAGTTAGTTTAAAAAACTAAAAAAAAATCTAAATTTTTTGTCAAAAATTCATGGGTAAAATTGTCTTTTCTCATTTTTTGCTATAACTTTTACAAATACTATGTTACAATTATGAAATAATTTACACACATAGTACTTTTGGATCCTTTTCGGATATGCTATTTACTTTCTTCATTTATTTTATACTTACTGATAAAACGAAATTACAAAAAATTAAAAAAAATTCTTTATTGTGGCTTTAATAATTACAATTCTAAATTTTAAGACACTAAAATACATTTTAAATTTGGATTTTTATATTATCTTTAAAATGGTGGAAATCCCAGTTCAATAACTTTAATATTTTAGAAGTTATTCAATTTAGTTTAAAATCATAATATAATTTTTAATGTTTCTTGGCCAATCTTTAAAAAATATTAATATCACGAGTCCGCAGGACGAGTGAAATTATAATTTGACAACATGTTTCGTGAAATAACTTATGGGATTATCGATAGTCAAGATGCCACTCGTTGTAGTATATATGATTATATAACGAATTAATGACATTTTAAAAATTTGACAGCTCAAAAATTTACATTTACAGTACAAAAGCAATGACAAAGATGACAGCATACCTACTAGATTTTTAGCATTAAAAGTACCAAGTGTGATTATCAGTTATTAGTCAGTATATGGTCAATGATTATCGATTATTAATCAAGTAACAATATAGGACATTATTACATTATGAGTGATATAATCTATTGAATACAACGAGTGGTATCGTGTCTATCGATAATCCCATAAGTTAATGCAACTCAACGTGTTGTAAAATTGTAATTTCACTCGTCCTGCGGACTAGTGAAATTAATATTTGACAACACGTTTTGTGAAATAACTTATGTGATTATCGATAGTCAAGATGCCACTCGTTGTATTATATATGATAAACAAAAAATTGCAAGTCGAAATATACTACTATAATTAACAACCAAAATGTTAAATCTCAACTTTACGAATTATTTGTGAGTGCGAATGGACCAACGCATTCTGACGGCATTGTGCATTTTTACTGCACAAAGTAATTTGGCAGAAAATTGAAACGGTGGAAGAGATCATGAATAAATATTTGCGCTATGTAGAAACACATTACGCAGCAAGCAGCTATATCGTTTTTGATGAATACCCCGAAATTGAAAAGAGTACCAGCAGCTAATTCAACTAAAAGAGGAGAACGTAGTCGTAGAAAAACCTCAGACAATATTCCAGAGTTCAATTATCAAAACCATACAAAAAAACCATCTTTGCAAAAAAAATATCCAACGAGAAAAACAAGGACAAAAAAATAAAAACTATTGAAAAAATTACAGTCACAAGGATTTTCCCGTAAACAAGCAAAAGAAGTTGCTGATGCTGACATAATTAAGGCCTCAATAGAAATTACCAGAGATACTAATAAAACTGTCATTGTTGTGGGTCATGATATTCATCTTTTGGTCCTTTTGAATCAATTAAATTCAAATAATCATGACATTTATTTTCTCAACCCAGATTCTGGAAATGTAAAAGATATATTTTTCACGTCTTATAGTTTCAAATAGGAATCCTTCAAAAACATCGTTGCATTTGTCGGAATTTCCTTTAATAATTCCTCCAGCTTATCCGTTACGAACTCTGCTTTCCCCTACAACCAATTCGAGATGAATCGCACGCCGCTCCCGTTAAGAAAGCAGAGAGATGAAAGTATTCTCAACGTGCACACGACTCTGCTCTTAAAAGTTTAATAATTGTTTTGTTTTTTTTTTTGGTGTTTATTGTTAGTGCTCTAGTGGTGAGTGCTACCCTCAACTACCCTCATAGCTATAGAACAAGTAAGATTTTCCCTCTATTTTGCAATCCCTCTTGGACACACAGTACAGTATTTTTTTTCTCTCTTCTTTACCGTTACAAGTGCACAGGCTGTAACAATATTTAATTAAGGTTTTGTTTATTAGTTATTAGTTTTTTTATGTTTTGTGTAAGTGCGCAAATTAATTAGTTCGGGAATTACCGGTTCCGGCGGTATTATTTGACACTGTTTTCGGATCTGCTTCCGCGATAAAATTGTGACTGGTACTTTACGGAACGTAATTTTCCGCATTGTTTTCAATGTATATTTTGCTAATTTTTAAAAATAAATGTCGATTTGAATAACGGTTTTTTTTAAATTATTCAACCCAATGTTCGTTTAAGGATTAAACTTTTTTTTAATTAACAAGTTCCTAAATTTACAGTTCATGTGTTAAGACTTAAACAAACAGCATTTCTGCATTGTTTTTCTGGTTGCGATACAACATCTGGATTTTCCGGAAAAGGAAAGAAAAGTACGTAAATTCAGTATTAGACGATAAAAATTATTACAATTAATCAAATCTATTTATAAATGTAAAAATGATAATATAACACAGAAGGTGTAGCAGAACAACATTATTACAGGGCATAATATCAGCTTTCAAACTTGGCTGGGTAACAAAGTGACAGCAACAGATTGGTGCTTGAAGCAACATTAACGTGGCATTATGTCCAAATTTACAGAAAAGGAATTCATTCCGGAAATATTGCTCAAAACTATTTGCTGTAGCTATGAAACTGGATGTATAACAGTTTAAAATGTGGCTGCCGAAAACATGGTTTAAAATACACAAATTTATGCTCAAAACATGGTTCTGAAAAATGCTCCAATGTGAAAGAAAAAAGCTACGAGGAAGTTGATGATTCAGATGAAATTGTCGATGAAGAACTAATGCAGACTGGAAATAATATTGGAGACGAAGACTGTGATTGTATTGAATATTTCGAAGATCTTTTAAAATCGGGAAGGTTTGTCGAATGTAACGATGAAGGAATGCCTTCAAAGAGACAAAAAATAATTGGATAAATAATTAGGCTTCAAGATAAGGTATTAAGAAATAACAAGATTAATGTTTTTTAAAATATTATAATGAATAACGTAATCAGTATAAAGTATCTAAATTACGATTTACATGTATATTTAAATATTACGAAATTTTCTATGACATAAATGTAATTAAAATTTAATAAATCAACTTTTTTACTGAAAAATAACAGCAGTCACATTTTTTAGATGAAATCCCCTTTCAATCCTACCTTTAATTATATTTAGAACAACTATTTTCGCATGTTTTTTGCAATGTTTATGTTTTATGGATTTGTAATTTTTTTGTTCATCAATGTAATTAAAGTATAAATTTTAATAAACAGCTCAAAATTGTACATGATTAAAAAAAAATCGGAATCGAGTTTTTTTAGTTTCTTTACATTTTTTGAGAACATTTACCATAGTAATGTATATTTTTTACACCATCAAAAAGTAGAGATTTCAACGAAAAACTCACCACCTTCCACTTCCCGACCTCAGATCGCCCGTAAATTATTTTTCCTTTCATTTTTGTTATATTTTTTATTATTTTTTTTCACTTTTTACCATATTCAAATGCTTCAGCCCTGGCCTATAGTAACAAAGTCGGTCAACAATATTTCGTAGGTGATAGTGTTTATAAAAATAGCAACAAAGTTGACGATAATGTCGTCAACATGTGTTGCTTTGGTGGGGACCCGCCTTTAGGTTCCTCCAGTCTATGGCACTCAATTTTTTCTAATTTGAGTTTTTTTCATTTTTAATTTCTAAAAGTGTGTTTAATTCTTCTAAACTTTCTGATTTGAGGTTATAGAAGTTCGAATTAAAGTTCTGTGATTTTGGTTTCATTTTCTTAAGATTGATGAACAGCTCGTTATGTTTGTTTATTTTAGTATTTTTTTCTTAAATACTTCTGTTTTTAGGGAAAAAATCGTTACAAGCAGATGTTTCAAACGAGCCCCAAGTAAAAATCAATCTAAGATCTTCTAAGAAAACCAGTTATATAGGTATGTTTATTTTTGTTTGTACATGACTTCTAATGAAACAGTTAAAAATTCTGAAGAGAACAATTCTTTACAAATTCTATATGTTTCTAATCAACCTGAAGAAACAACCAAGCAAAGAAGATCTTCTACAAAAATCAGTGATATATGTAAATCTTTTTTTTCTCTAAAAGGACTAAAACATGCATTTAACTTAATCATTTTAGGCCGCTTTTACTCCCCAACGGTTTTAGTCTCTTTAGCATGAATCTAAAATGTGTTTTAATCCTTTGAGTGATTCACTTTAGCCCCTTTGTATATGGTTAATAATGACTCTTTTTTTTTTAAGAAAACGTTGAAGATAATGGACACGATTCTAATGAAACAATTAAAAATTCTAATGAAGAGACAAATTCGCTACAATTAAAAGTTTCGAGTCAGATTAAAGAAAAAGCTGAAAAAAATAAGAGGGGAAGACCTAAAAAAACAAGTAATATTGGTAAGTTTTTTTTGTACCACTACAAATGCGACCAGCTGTGTATTGATCACTCTGTATATATCTTTAGATATAGGGACATTTAGCCATTAAAAAAAAATAGAAAATGAAAACGAATGGGAGGGAAGAAAATAGATGCGCAGGTTTCTTGATTTGATATTATGTTAAATTTGTTTTAGTTTTTTTTTTGATTTTTTGTTGTTATTTTTCTGGATCAATCTTTTAATTAATTACAAGTTCTCGGAAAACTTTTTCTTTTTTCTTAGATTTCTCCAGTCGCTGGCACTCAATTTTACTTTCCCGACCCACACCTCCCAGAAGGGAAAGTATTGTGGACGAGCTAAAAAAAAATTTCGAGATAACGATGGAAATATTCATTTTGAGATTACTTGAGATAATTAAGACCATTTCCAAATGTAAGTCTGTCTGTCTGTCTGTGTGTATTCTTCCACGATAGAGGCCACAGGTTTAATCCGATTGAGCTGAAATTTGGTATATGGTTTGGGTTACCCGTCGGAAGAACCCATTAGCAAGGGAATTTGACTTGCAATATGTCATTTGAAAAATGTCAAAATTTGAAACTTTAACATTAAATATCTGAAAAAGTATTCGTGGATACTCGTCGGGAAAATTTTGGGGCGATACAACCGATTTTTTTGATATTTTGTTGCTACTCTTCTAGATCAATCTTTTACTTAATTAAAAGTTCACGGAAAAAAATTTTTTTCTTAGTTGTTGGCACTCAATTTTTTCTACTTTGAGTATTTCTTCATTTTTAATTCCTAAAAGTGTGTTTAATTCTTCTAAGCTTTCTAACTTGAGTTTATTCGAAATTCTGTGGTTTTGGTTTTATTTTCTTTAAGATTGATGTTGGTTGTGAATTTGTTTATTTTAGTATTTTTTTCTTAAATCATTCTGTTTTTAGGGAAAAAATCGTTAAAAGTAGAAGATGTTTCTAAAGAATCAACCAATAGAAAAACAACTTCCATTAGTAAGTTTAATAAATGGTAATAATGATATAAAATAAAATAATTTTATTATAGATAATGCAGAAATATCAAAAAATGGACGTGATGATGGTGCAAGTATGGGTAAGTTATTTAAATAATAATAAAAAAATTCCTTGTACATAATATTCATTTTTTTATAGTTACCAATGGTAGACCTAGTAGAGTAAGAAAACCGCCTCCACAATCAATTTATTCATGTGTAATCGTATCAGATCGACGGCTTATGAGTTGTAAGTAAATCAGTACAATAATAATAATAATAACCGAAAACATATCAACTCTTTTTGCATTCAAGTCATTTTCCAAGTTTGTAATGTCATACAATAATTTATTATTTGTATTTAATTTAATTTTCAACTATTTTAGTAAATAACAACAAAAACTATTATCAAACATCAAGATCATATTCAATTCAAAAACGGAAAAAATCATCAGTAAATAATAGAATTAGTAAATTATATGCTAATCCCGGAAATATATCTACAATTCACGAAGATCCTGTTAATATAGACGATAATGGAAAAACAACAAATAAAAAGTCAAAAAAAGCATCGACGAAAAAAAATGTGACATTGGTGAAAAGAAAATTGTTAGTGGATGATGAGACTGTTGAAAATTCTTCTGGATTTCCTCGAAGTAACGAACATATTAATGTCCAGGAGGATTCTGAAGTGGATAATGCGAGACCGAGGTAAGTTTGAAATTTTGTTTTTACCAACTTAAGAGTTTTTTTTCAAATTTGAATTACTTATTTCTAAACAAATTTTATTACAATAATTAAAAAAATATGAATTATCCCTAATTTAAAGAAAATAGCTCCATAGACGGTTTTTTAGAATTTCTCGTTACATTGTAATGGGGAGTTCAACTTGAAATATTAGTCCATCTTTTTTTGCATTAAGTGAGAAAAAAAATGAATTTCTTTTTATGAAAAAATCGTTTCTGCTCTTTAACATAAAAACATTGATATTTAAAAATTACTGCATCTATGCAACTTGTGGGCCAGTTTCTCTAAATAAAATTGACGCTTTTATAAATTGACGTTTGCTTATAAAGTGTCGTTTGGTCAATATGTTTTTAATTGTGTTTACTTCTACCTTTGTTTACGTATCTTTACAAATAGAAATATACACGGAACATTAGAGTTTGTTTAACCATCCTTTGCCGTTACGTCATAATCGGTGACGTATTCTGCTGTTTTACGTTTGTCGTATATTATTTGAATGTCATTTTACACATAACCTCAAAATTAAAATATAACTACTGACATATGTTAAGGATTGTTTTCAATGACCCATGTTAAGGTGTCTTTGTATTAATAAATTGGTAATGCCGAAATTGTATTTTGCTTTATGGGTTGCGTACCTTTTTACATAATTTAGTATTTTTTTTTAAAATTGAAGCCTCCTTTTTTTTAACTGATTTGTTTCAAATTTCTAGTTTGGGGATATAAATATTCATATTTTTAAAAATTGTATAGTAATTATTGTCTGTGTCATTGTGAGAAATACTTTCGTAAGTATTCCTGAAAAATGAAAATAAAAACACGTGTATTGGAGAAAACAGGCAAATTTATTTCTGAAAAAACTCCCAATACAAATAGGAAAGAGGAACGAAAAAACGGATAAGAAACGTAAACTAAAATAGCATGTAATGAAATAAAATGCAAAATCTAAGCTTCATCACTGACAAAATCATCTTCATCATCACTCTGCGAGTCCAAATCACTCAGATCTATGATAACAGGAAGAAAATGATCAATGTATTTTTCTTTTTCCCAGTCATTATTGATTAATTGATTTGTGTGCCTGAAATAGTGCTTCCATGAAACATGTCCAGCATGAACTTTGATTTTGTAGCCTTTATCTGATTCTATTCCACTAATAACTGTTTCTTGAACGGTTCTAATAGATATGTCTAGAGCATCAGCAACATGCTATAAAATTTAATAATCTCAAATCAATAAATACTTACATTTTACATAATACAGCTAGATACTTACGTTGTAGACTGCATTTAACGGTCAAAGCGGTTTTCCAGCATATATTTCTCTTGAAAAGTAATTAATCAACTTTCTTATTATACCGGGAAGGCATTTTAACAATGAACAATTAATTGAAAAAGGCGAAAATAATCTAAAATACTCAACAATTCAAAATATGACAACTTAACTGTCAAAAGTAATTAATAATCTGAATTAGTTAAGAAATACGTCAATGACGTCATAATTCCGTCTCATCCATTTAATGATGGAGAGATCGAGATGGATAATGTATGACGCAACGGCAAAGGATGGTTAAACAAACTCTATCAACATCAACCAGCTCTACAGAGTACAAACTACAACAGTGACAGTGAACTATGCAGTAAGTAGACGAGGACGAGACCTTTTACTTCATCAAGAACGTGTGTGCCCAGCACTTATGTACCAAACAGCAAATTATTAACTGATCTCGTTAAAATAGTCGTTTTCTTTATCTAACAGCGGAATCTAATATCTATTTATCTCTCTCGATTTTGAATGCGAATTCACAGTGGATAGGTCCAAGTTTTCATCTTTATCCGATTATCATATAATGGTTTTCTCCATCTTTGTGTCTGTATAAGTGATATTTAACAGTTGTTAATCATTCGTATTCTCTTCTTTACACATTTGCAGTTTATGGCTTGACGGTAACTTCATTGCACTTAAGTGACGTCACGATCGTAATGGCGGCATATTCAAATAATTAGAAATTTGATTTTTTAAATCAATTTATTCAAAAATCTAGCTCAAATTACGGTAGATAATTAAGCTCAATGGGTTTTATTTGATTAATTCTAACTTAATAAAGAAAAAACGTGAGGTTATATTTTTGTTGAACTCCCCATTGTATAAACTAGATTACAGGATTACCTTCCTCTATACTATCATAAATATTAAAGTTTGTTCAGTGACCGCTGATCCCTGCGTCATAAAATAACTTAATTTCAAAAAATTGGGGTATGTCGAATATAAATTCATAAATTTGACATACTATTGACAAAGGTTATATTTTTTATTAAGGTAGGTTTTCATAGGGATGAATTTTTGTGAACCAAAAAAAAAAACGCGCTTTTACCTACGTTGGTACCTAAAAAGAAACTTATTAGTGAATGTAATAATTCCGAAATCATTTTTAATAACAGAATGAAAAGAGTAGCGCTTTGTAATATTCTTGAAAAAATTTAAAAACTCGAAAAGGCTGTTCGTTATGGTATTTAGATGTGCAAGAAACCAATGTTGAAAATTACATATACAATGGCGGACGAGATTTATGATCATGGACCACAGAATTATATTACATAGAATGCTAATGCGGATTAAAATTGTTTAATAATTATTATTCTTTATTATGAATTCAGTCTTAATACCAGTATTAATGTTTTCCCAAATCATTTTATAGGATTGTTTACTTACTTGAAGTAGCTAATACCCGGCATTTTCCCTTTATTGGGGCACGAAATTACCATACAAGCATTCATCGTCTTTTTATTTGCCATTATTACCCTAGTTATTTGTCCAAATAGTAAACCAAACTAAGAACTGTGCTTAATAAATCAAATTTGCACTAAGAAATCCACACTTAATACTTAATAATCACAAAGGAGAGCGGGAATATAAAAACGGATCTGGACGCTTGACATTGAAATCAATATGAAGTTTACAGTATTACCACACAGTATTTTGAAATGTAAGTAGATTTCCTGATTTTAAGATTTTAAGTCTTCAACAACAATACCAAATTCATATATATTGGCATCACTGCAACTAAAACATAGTTAAACTGCGCATGAGCAGTAGTGTCCGGTAGACAACACTTGGCACACTTTGGCCTATGGAAACTGCTATACCTTCAGCTATCTAGAAATATATTATATTATATATCTGTGTCATGGACAGATTCGATCCAAAATTGGTATAGGATTTTTAATACAAATCCCGGTGCACGTCATAGATCATTTATGATGTCAGGACGCTGCATTGTTGCCTGCTCCAGAGAATAGTCGATGAATGTAGAAATTTTAGAAAATGTTTGGCTTTGTTATTATTTTAAATGTATATATTATATTCAATTATTTTGAAATAAATCAAAAAGAAACATATAAAAAAGGTAGCAAACTGTTTATTTTTATTAAAATAAAACAATGTTTTGTTTAAAGAACACATATTTTTACTTAAAAGAAACAATTCAACTACTAATATTCGTAATTCCTACAAAAAATAAATCTTTTCTCCTAATTCAAATCGCTATTAGGATTAATTATAATGGGATTAATTTCCATTCTATCAAAAACTCTTTCTCTTTCGTACCATTTTTGTATTTCTTTTTCTGTATGTTTAATATAATTTTTCCATACTTCGGGAGTAATTGTTTTAAGAGCTTCAGACCTCATATTTATACAATTTTGTTCTTTATTACCACCTCTGCCAATATGTTTATTATAATATTGTTCGGAAAGTCCCTAAATAAGTTTTATAGGGTTAAAAACACAATGGTATGGAGGAAGACGTAACACTTTATGTCCACATTGTTCTGCTAAATTATCTACTACAAATACTTTTGGGGGTTTGTGTCTGAAAAAAATATATTTTATTTCTACTTGCTGTTTTTTTATCATATAATGCCAACATCACTTATATTCTAAAACATAACATTTTGACATTTTTTGATATTTCTTTTGGGTAAAAAAATAAATCGGTCAAGTACGTGTCGGACTTTGCACATTTAGGGTTCCGTACCAAATGTAGAATATAAGCCAAAAATACTTGGTAAAAAGATTTAAAGAAGTAAAAAGAAAAATAACCAGGCGCATGTGCGTTCGACGAAGAAAACAAAATTATGAGACGAAAAATGCATTTCTTAACAACATTAATAATAGCACAGATAAAAATAATAAAATATCGAATATCACAATCCGCATATATCCTTAGATATATTAACCAATTTTGAAATACTACGAACAAATTTGTTAATATGAGCGTAACCAACAAAGATAGAAAAAAATTATGAGATGAAAAATGCATTTTTTAATAAACTAATACGTATGCGCATATATACGAAGGTGCGGAACCATAAAAGTGAGGGAATGGTAATGAAAAAATAATATTTATTAATATATTGGTATTTGTTGGTAAAATATACGTAACAATAAACATTATCATTGTATATAGACTTCCTAGTAGGATATCCTACATGTAATTATTGTTGGAGCCACTTGCGAGCGACATCTATCATAAATTTTGTTAACTTGACACTATTTTAGCCTGTACAGATACCTCTGGGAGGAGTGAATTCTAACTAATGAGTATGGCAATATAAAGTGCCAGAAACGTATTTAGGGGTCGATTCTTACATTTATGTTAATAAAAAATAATAAACAGACTAAGTAAAATTAATAATTTACTTTTTCGACTTGTCTTGCAATCACATAATATTAAATATTTAACATTTCGACTGTGGGAAGAAGCGTATTCCTTTATTAAAATGATATTTTCAATGTTCTCTAAAAAATAGGCGCAAAAGTGTACATATTATAATGATAAGCATTATATACAAAAATTAACTATTGATACTCTAGGAGTGGGTTCAGATCTAACTAAAAAAAATCATAAAATTTTACAAAATTTAGAATACTTAATAAACTTTGTGTTTTCTTAATTTCCTCTTCTTCCTCTTATCTAAACTTTGTTGACCATTTTTTAGCAATATTCCTACCTCTTCTAACTTCTTAATTATTTTTTTTTTATATTCTTAATTGTTATTCCTCTTCTTCATATATTCTTTGTAACCATTATCTCCAAAAAAACCTTTATTTCTTCTATTACCCAATTTTTTCTTGAGATCCCATATAGCATATAATTTTATTTATTTTAAATACATTGTTTTTATTGTAAATGTTTATTTCTTCATTGTCTAATTAATTTCATACATATTCAGGCTTTTTACATTCAATATTTCACTTCTATATAACAAATTTCCAACTCTCTATATTTATTTGACAAAAGTATCAAAAATAATCTTATGACTTTTTTTCGTATCTAATTAATTTTTTTTTCCCTTCTTTTTTTTTCTACCCTTACTTGATTCAAAAACCTTATCCCAAAATTTTTATACTGAATGATTTTTAATTTTCAAAATTAAATTTTAAATAATTTTCTAATTATAAAAAAAATTTTTCTATTAACATTGTAAAATCTTCCCTCAATATCAAAATTTGTTGATTATACCATAATTTTTATTTATATACCCAATTATTTTAAATTATATCATTATATTCAACTATAAAAACTTGGAATATAATTTTATAATACAAACTTCTTTATACTAATAACAATAATAAATTAACTTCTATAACTCATACAACTTGATTTCATTACAATATATATTTTTTCACGTCCTCTTGCGATGAAACTATGCGGAATTATAAAAAAAAGTAAATACAAAATTTGTAGAAAATTTTATGTGCTACAATTTTTACTTACTCTAATTTTTCATACAAATGAATATTTTTGTCTCAAAATCTAAAATTAATGGTATTTTTTTCAATTTTTTAATTTTTATTATTTACCATTAAAAAAATTTAAAACATTTTTTTTAAAAACTAAAATCAATAAATAATTAATATTTTATTCAATTTTATTCAAAATGAGAAACAGGCCTTTTTTAGGTTTTCTTGATCAAGATGAATTAATAAAGTTAGTTAAAAAAATCAATTTTTTCATTAAATATTCAAAGCTTTTGAATTTTTTCAACTTTTTACATTTTTGGCTATAACATCTACAAATATTATTTTAAAATTATGAAATAATTCAAACATATAGTACTTTTTGATCTCTTCTGGGTACTATGTATTTACTTTTTTATTTTTTTTATACTTCTTGATAAAACGAAATTATAAAAATATAGAAATAAAATTAAATTTTTTTTGAGCAATTTTTTAAAAATTCCCCAATTTTTGTAACAAAAATTTGAAAAAAAATTACGATTTTAAAGTTTTTTATTACAATTTTCATTGTATTATTTTTAATATTAAAATTTAGCTAAGTTAATAATTTTATGTTCTACAACTTGGGATCTTATAATTTTGCATTAAAACGCATAATTTTGGTTAAAATCTAATAAAATGCCCCAAAGTATGTATATATTTCTTTCACGCCCTCCAGCGGCGAAACTGCGGAATTCGAAAAAAAAAATAAAGATAAAATGTGTAGAAAATTTTATGTTTTACAACTTTGATAATCTTTAATATTGGCAATTTAAAAAAATATGAAAACAATAACTTTTTGATAAATTTGGCAACAAAGACAAAAGTGTAAAAAGTTTTAATCATGTGAAATCGGAAAGTAAAAATTAAAAGCATAAAATATAAAATTAAATTTGTAAATTCAAAACTTAAATTTTGGATCTTTAAATTCTAAATTTTCTTTTATTTTAATTAAAACATTTATTGCGTTTTTTTCATTTAATGTATTTTCTTATATTACATATATACAGTGTAGCTCACCATATATATATATGAAAAACTTTCTAAAAAGTGTTTTCTGTACTTATATGCAGGGTCTATGAGTACAATTTAAATTTGTTTCGATTTATACAGGGCGTCTCAAAATAAAGATCTGCACTATACTTACATTTTTTTCGTATTTCTACAACTCTCATTGTGTAAAATTTACAGATTTATTTGAAAGGTATCTGTTATTGGTGGTTAAAAGCAAATATTTTAAAATTATTTTCATGTATACAGGGTGGTCCATTAATAACCTAGGCAAATGAGAAAAAACACATTTTTGGTAAAAATCTAAGAAGGCTGTTCTCGCTTTGGATCAAAAGTAGATAATCAATCAAGTATCCTTATCATAATAAACAATCTATTGTTTTAATGATACCAATTTTACACGCTTTTAATAAAAGGATATTATAAATAACAATTCTAATTTACGGAGAGTAAATACCAGAGTTGAAGGGCAAAAAATTCAGTATCCATTGATGAATGCGTATACAGTGTGTCTCATTTGAAAAACTGTAATGAAAGTATTTGGAATGCCAAATGTATTTTAGACCGCCCCGTACAATATAAAAATTTAAAACTGAGTTTAAAAAATCTACAGTCTATTATCTTTGTATATTGGTAATTTTAAAACTTGTGATTTTTTAAAAAATGTGCTCACCCTGTATAAATCAAAATAATTTTAAAATATTTGCTTTTAAGCACCATTAATAGATACCTTTCAAATAAATCTGTAAGTTTTACACAATATAAGAGTTATAGAACTACGACAGAGGTTTGCCGAACCCTCTATATAAAATCTCAAAAATATGTTATTACCCCTAAGTATGCTGTAAACTTGATAAACAACACAACTAAACACAAAAATAAAAATATAATATAATGCGGATCTGACCTGACCAAAAAGGGAAAACTAGGTATTTAAATAATTGTTCAAGGTCAGCGGATCCAACCCTCGACAAGCGATTATGTCCCTTAATAGCAAGCTGGCATCCAAATACAAGTGCTGCCATCTATACTCAGCCTCCATCTCGGCCCAACGTAGTCTCCTACTAGGAAGTCTATATACAATGACATTAGAGTTTGTTTAACCATCCTTTGCCGTTGCGTCATACATTATCCATCTCGACCTCTCCATCATGAAATGGATGAGACGGAATTATGACGTCATTGACGTATTTCTTAACTAATTCAGATTATTTATTACTTTTGACAGTTAAGTTGTCATATTTTGATTTGTATTGAGTATTTTTGATTATTTTCGCCCTTTTCAATTAATTTTTCATTGTCAAAATGCCTTCCCGGTATAATAAGAAAGGGTAAAGTTTAATTTTGAAGTTGATTAACTATTTTTCAAGAGAAAGATATGCTGGAAAACCGTTTTTACCGTTAAATGCAGTCTACAATGTAAGTATCCAGCTGTATTATGCAAAATGTAAGCATTTATTGATTCGATTTTATTAAATTTTATAGCATGTTGCTGATGTTCTAGAAATATCTATTAGAACCGTTCAAAAAACAGTTACTAGTGGAATAGAAACCGATAGACTACAAAATCAAAGTTCATGCTGGACATGTTTCATGGAAGCACTATTTCAGGCACACAAATCAATTAATCAATAATGACTGGGAAAAATACATTGATCATTTTCTTCCTGTTATCATAGATCTGAGTGATTTGGACTCGCAGAGTGATGATGAAGATGATTTTGTCAGTGATGAAGCTTAGATTTTGCATTTTATTTCATTACATGCTATTTTAGTTTACGTTTCTTATCCGTTTTTTCGTTGCATTTTCCTATTTGTATTGGGAGTTTTTTCAGAAATAAATTTATTTATTGCCTGTTTTCTCCCATACATGTGTTTTTATTTTCATTTTTTAGGAATACTTACGAAAGTATTTCTCACAATGACACAGACAATAATTACTATACAATTTTAAAAAATATGAATAGTTATATCCCCAAACTAGAAATTTGAAACAAATCAGTTAAAAAAAAGGAGGCTTCAATTTAAAAAAAATTACTAAATTATGTAAAAATGTACGCAACCCATAAAGCAAAATACAATTTTCGGCATTACCAATTTATTAATACAAACACACCTTAACATGGGTCGTTGAAAACAATCGTTAAATGATATTCAAATTATATACGACAAACGTAAAAGAGCAGAATACGTCACCGATTATGACGTAACGGCAAAGGATGGTTAAACAAACTCTATCACCAAATTTCAAGTTTATAGGTAAATGGAAAGTTAAAAAAATCTTCGGAACAAAATTTTGTTAAAAATGCTGACTTTGGCGGCTTCTCAAGCCTACGTTTTATAATATTTTTATTAACAAAAAATATGCCTTTTATCTACTCAATGAGCTCTATTAAACAATGCCTCACTCGATGGGATAGGCCAAATTTTTTTTCAGCACCCTCCTTTAGTTGTATGGGAGCCCCCCTTGAAAACATTTAAAAATATTTTTTCCAGTTTATATGGCTTTGAGTCAATAAGTCGCATAAACTGTGAAAATTTGAAGACTCTAGGTCAAACGGTTTAGCTGCTAAACCGGTGTGACAGACGGACGGACGGACACGCGAGTGAGAGCAATAGGGTTCCGTTTCGACCCTTTGGGGTACGGAACCCTAAAAATAACAAAAATGGCATTTTTGGTTTTCACCCTCTAACTTGAGAATGGGAAAAACCTGTAGATTTAATTACCTTCGTATTTTACAATTTAGAATATAACAATGTTAACAAATGATAAGAGAAATAAATATACCTAACAAATTTTGTAGTTTAGATTAAGAAGTACATGATAATCACGAATTTTTAGTTTATGTTTGGATATTTAGGCATTTTTAGAACGTTTTAAGTATTTTTGATATTTTCGCAGTTATCTAAAATATGGCGATGTAAAAATTGTGTTTTTCTTATATTTATTTTTAGATATATATTATTAACAAGCAGTAAATAGATTTTTATACTTACTGTTCAACTTATTGCAGAAGTTCATATTTAAACATGTTAACAGAAAAATCAATATTTCTGTTTACTAGCCACTATTGTATTACAGCTTTGGTTGAGCTTGTATTGGGTGTTTTATGCAGTAACATGCTGTGGTATGAAGCATTGTCCATAACAATTAGAGAAGGTTCGTTAAGGTTCTTCAATAATTGTTTTTCAAACCAATGTAAAAAATTGGTAATCATTTAATTTAGTTTTTGAAGAATATATAGCATTGACACTTTCAATAAATCCATGTTCATTACCAGCATTAAGTATAATATATCTATAACAAATGAATAACAATAATCATATATATTGAACAATGGAAATACTATTGTTTATTTACATAATAATTTAAATTTTACAATAATATAGAATGTAACACGTAATTTTAATGGAAATAAATTTCTATTTCCACTGAAATTTCAAAGGTAGTCAATATAAATACATAATAGTAATAATATATAAATAGACAACCAGAGTGACTCACCTCTTGCCATCAATTTTTGTTTATCATTTCCATTTTAAACCTAATTCTTTTAATAATGTCCACAATGATATAATAGAGCCATTAAACATTAGCTTCTCAAGCAATGTTTTTCTTAAAGATTCCAAAGTTATATGCTGTCCTGTAAATAAATATGTATCGATATATAAACTTTTATTGGATAATTAGATTAGTTAATGAACTCACTTCTTTCATACATGTTATAAATAACATTTCGTATTCCACTCGTATCCAATGTTATTGTGTTAGTGACTGTTTTTTTGCATGAACGTTTTTTGGGTGGCGATTTTAATAATTCATTATTCTTGACTGCTTGCGAAATACTACTGACAGTAGAAATATTTAAGTCTAGGGCTGCTGCAACACGCTAAAACAGACAAGATAACAGTTTCATATTTCTAGACATTTATATAATCTTTTCTAACTTACCTCTTTGACCGCAGTTAAGGGTAAAAGTTGTCTATTATTGTCACGCTCCCGTTCAAAGTACTGTATTAACGATTATTTAGCGATTTAGGGATTATTTAGTTTTTTTGGCATTTTGTTGGTATGTAGAAATACACGACAATAATCAACTTAGGGCCATTTTCACCAGAAACAAATTAAACTCAGTTTAGTGTAAACGCCGAAATTAAACTCGGTTAGCGTCATGTTGTTTTCACCGAGCTATGTGAGTGCTACCTTAACTGCGTTTATGAAAACTCAGTTTAAAGAAAATGCAAACACTGGCAACGTTGCAAATGTATGAATTTTTGTACTTTTGACAGAAACCAGAGAAAAACGACAGAATTGATAGTCGATATTCATAAACCGATATAACCTCTAATGGGATTTTGTGCAGTGGGTTTTTACTTTTATTAGTTTTTTACTGCCGGTTGTACAAACAAAGTTTAAGATTAGCTTAACGCAAAACTAAGTTTAAAATAATATTGCAATTGTACATTTCGGGTTTAACGATAAACCTGGCTTATGTAATATAACAAACTTGGTTTAATAAAGCGCCCAAAATTGGCGGCTTAAACTAATTTATGAGAAAAATAACCATAAAAAATTATCAATATTTTGTTGATTTGCGAGCAATTACAAAAAAATGAACGAATTAACTGATGATAAGGAATTTATAGAAATAGTGGAAGTGCTGAGAAATGCGAGAAGACGACCTCAAATCTATAAAGAAAGGCCCAACTTTTTTGAAATGCGTGAAAGTGAATTTATAAAAAGGTTTAGATTTTCTAAAGATGGAGTTCGGTTTGTAATAAACCTCGTCCGTGAACACAAATATCTTCACGAACAGATCGGTAAGTTGTAGTGTTCAAAATTCAGATATACAATTAAACTATCTATAAAATTGCAGGAACCATGCAGTTATAACAGAGCAACAAGTCCTGTTGACATTAAGGTTTTACGCAACTGGCAGCTTCTTACAAGTCGTTGGAGACTTTGTTGGTATTGATAAAGGCACTGCCAGTAGGGTTGTATGGAAAGTGACAAGGGCTATAGCCCAACATTATGCTGAATTTATAAAGATGCCTTCAACAGCTGAAGAATTTCGTGAAGCTTCTCAACAGTTTTATAATATTTCAAGATTTCCTAAGTGTATTGGTGCACTGGACTGTAGACACATAAAAATCTTATCTCCTGGTGGAGAAAATCCAGAGATATTTAGGAACAGAAAAGGTTTTTTCTCCATAAATGTGCAAGCAATATGTGATGCTGCTGGTATGTTTGTAAATATTGTATGCAGATGGCCAGGAAGTACACACGATTCGCATATTTTTAGGAGCTCAAATGTAAGAGGAAAACTTGAACGCGGCGATAATGTACTAGTAGGCGACAGTGGCTACCCCGTTAAAAACTATCTAATTACCCCCCTTGCAAATCCTCAAACACGAGGAGAACAATTATTTAATAAGGCACAAATAAGAACACGTAATTGTGTTGAAAGGAAATTCGGACAATGGAAGAGACGATTTCCTATTCTGGCCTTTGGAATTAGGTTAAATTCAGAGAAAATTGAAGGAGTAGTTATAGCTACCGCAGTTCTTGAAAACATTGCAAAGATTTTAAAAGAACCAGATCCTCCAAATGGTCTTGAAGAAGAAGCTGCAGTACATTTTGTAAACAATGTGAATGTTTAACCATATATTAATATATATATGGTATTGACAATGCAAACAGTATAGTCCGCCATCAGTTAATTAATAATTACTTCAATCTATTGTAAATAAAAAATGAAAGAAATTTAGTCTATTTATTGCACTTTATTTCAAAGTAAACAAGTATGACATTAACATAAAATTAAAAACAACAACGCTTATCTCATTTAAAAATAAGACCAAGAACTCGAAACAAAATAAATACATTGTAGGGGGACTACAATTTTTTCATGTCCCCTCGGTAGTAATAGACAAATATTAACATAAAATACATTCTCAACAGACGAAAATAAATTATTACATTCTAAACAAATTAAAATAAAGTATCACATTCTTAAAAAAAATAAAAAGAGCTTTAAATAGAAATATTTATATCAGAACAAGTTTAGCGCTTATTTTGAATGTCTTCTAGTATTTTACGTTTCTCCAAAATAAGGATTTCTTTTTTTAGCTTATTTTGCTCACTTAATACTTCTATTTGAACTGTCATTTCTGTTTCAACCTCCCTTACCCTTGCATTTGATTCTCTTCTTAAACAATCTATTTCTGCTTCATGTTTTTGTTCCATTAATCTAATTTTAGCAGCATGCTCCTATTCAATATATTTCAATTTTTCAGTTTCTATGTTGCTTTTTGTTCCTGCCCACTGACTAACTTTCTGACAAAGTGTACCATATTCATTTCGTTTCACTCCTTGGATTTAGGAGTTTTTAAATCAACTGCTGTATATTTTGACCAATCTGAAAATATCTTAAAATAAAAAAGAAATCACAAAATATTGATATACAATATCCAAATATGTTAATTTATTTATCATAATAATAATTAGAATTTTTGAATGCTGGACAAGAAAGTGAAGAAAAGCAAACATTCAAATTGCTTTGTTTTGTTTTCAACTAATTTAACATGATGACAAGTTATAATTAAGTGCTCTTATACCATGTTTCATTCTCATATGTTTCATTCTCATTTCAGTTTGTTTAGAGGCAGAGTACAATTTAAAATTATAGTAAGTATGAGATCTTGCAAAATAAATACCTGATGTTTGTTTTTTATCGCATTCCATTTGTAAATTGTTATCCTCAAGTTCTGCTCGGGAACCAGACTCAATTTCATCATACAAAATAGAGGCACATGGCCCCATGTCATGGTCTTCACTACTTTTATTTGAGTGTTCATCAGGGTCATTCATAATTGTAATTGTTTCTAAAATAAACAGTTCTTGTTAGTAAATGATTATCAGCGTTCTTGATTCCAGTGCTCGGCTTGCACTGAGGGCATACTAAAGATGAGAGACCGGTATTATCACTCTTTTGAGTCTTTATTTTGCACTCCACGCAGGCAGAGCAGTGGAATCAAAAATGATATATATATATATATATATATATATATGATAACAGTACTTACGTGCCAAGGTAGACAAGTCTGTTATTTTGTCGAAATCCATTAAAGACCCAGAAGTGAAACTTCAAGGCCTTTAATGGATCCGAGACATTAATACACTTTTCTACCGTGGCTCATATAACTTTATTCATGTTTTACTCAACATTTATTTTACTTACCTGCATCATCATCGAACTCACTTCTTAAACCATGTACTCTGCTTCCTAATAGTTCTTGCACTTCAATTTCAACTTCATCAAATTGTATATTTTGAGATGGTCCTCTTCCAGTTCCCATTACACCAACTTTTTCATCAGCTGTCTTTTTTTTTGTATTTTAATATTTTCAAATTTTTTCTTAAGAGTTATATGATCTCTGTATACTTCTCCAGTTTGGGAATTGAATTCGTTTTCGATTGTTTTCCAACAATTAACTTTTTCTTTATTAGTAACATTGTTAGTTTTTTATTTTCAATGACATTATGGTATTTCTGCACCAGCATGATTAAAAATGACTCTTCTTTCACTGAAAAATTTACTGCTCTTTTTCTTTCGGAAGACATTGTCTACAAAGTAGAAACAAAAATAAAAAGAAGTTAGGTTATCTAACTGTTAACTGTGTAACACAAATAATAAAATAATAGCCATAGAACAATTATTTATGATAGCTATGCGCATGCTCCCTACTACCAACTTAAAAATTTTAAAGAAAACTTCACTTATTTAAACTTTATTTAAGTATCAAATGTACAACGGTATTCATATTTTAAACATGGTTCAAAACCAAACCTGGTTTTGTTAAGTCTGGGCTTAAACTTGATTTGTTCAACCGGCTGTTAGTGATTTGCATACATCCAGTTGCATAAAAACGCAAAGCACAAAGAAGTTGGTTTATTGGAGATACGCAATTATTTTTATAATAATAATTTAAAACAGATTAGTTCAAAATTACAAGTATTATGTTTATATTTTAGAATTTTACTGATCGTCTGGGAATTCAAATTGTCCTTCAAGGTTGTATAAGTGATCTTGTCTCTCCTTTATCCACCTATATAGGATTTCTTACAACAAAATCGTCATCGTCTTCTAAATTTAAATTATACGCTCTTCTATGTGCCATTCTTTCGGTACGATCGCAACAAGAAGTGTAGTACTGACTTATAAAATTATTAACAGTATTATTGACTGCCCAACCTTATTGGAAAAATTTAATATTTGCATTCCCAGAATTTCTTCCATACACCCCAGTACTTTCTGGACAATTCTCCGCTCCATACCATTTGTAAAATGACAAATTCTGTTGGCAATGATTTGGATATATTTTACTGTAAGCTGTCGGACATAAAATCCCACCTGTAGAGTATTGTATTAAATAAGTAAATAAGAATAGACCAAAGTTTTTTTAAGAATGTAATGAGTTTGAGGTTATGTAAATCTTAAACTGCGTTTAACTATTAACTGGCCAAAATCGGACAGTTAGTTTTTTAACGCGTAAACCAATTATTTCGTTTTGGTGAAATCCGTTTTGCTCTTTAACTGAGTTTAAGATGGTTAACTCTGTTTAAAATCGGTGGTGAAAATGGCCCTTATTCGCACTATATGTTTGTTTTGAAAAAAACCGTTTTTTATAAGTATAACTGGCGGAGCACAAAAATAAAGACAATAAAATTACGATAACGTGAAGACAACTCAATCAACTTGTTGACATAACCTAAATCAGTTATCACTAACAATTTCCCATTGGGAAAAAATGCAGCACGAGTGCGGAATCAGGGCAAAATTTACAAACCATTGTAAAATGTAGTGCAGATTCGTGTAATCCATTGGGACGTTAGTGCGGCACTTTCTGCTCTGAGTGCAAAAAGTTCCGCACGAGGTCTCGTGGTCGTGCTGCACCAGTTTCTAGAGAAAATTTGGCGGGTGGAATAAAATTGTATTTTTCCCCGATCTGTGTTTTGTATTTTTATGGAAGACCAAAATAGCCTATGTTTTATTAAATAGGAGGGTGTTAAATGGTTTATAATAATTAAATAGATAAAACCACAATATATTATTATATACTTACTAGTTAATTTGAATAAATGATCTGAACCATCCACAGGTTCATTGATTATAATTGACGGCCTGTTTATCCTAAAATGTATTTCAAGAGTTCCTTCAGTCATTCTCTAATTATAAATAATTGGGAAATTAACATCAACATACAAATTTTAACACAACCTAACAAATCGATATAGTTATTTTCCTAACAAGTGCGGAAAGTTATACTTTTCCGCACGCAATTGCAGTTGCCCGAACGACGCGAAGTGGGGAAAAGATACTTTCCGCAAGTGTTAGGAACAATATTTTTTCTACAAGCGCCTAGAATTAAAAAAAATTTTTAGCATAAATATTTTTTGTCATCAAACAAAAATTTTATTAGTGCTTCTTTATAAATAAAACATTAGGCTGAAAGTAATCATAGTAACCAAGCAAGAATTAATTTTTAATCATTTTAGCATTAATAAAATAAGTGCGGAAAAGTACAACTTTCCGCACGCTTGTAGAAAAAAAATTTATGACACTCGCCCTCAAGGCCAAATGCACAATCCATTGACACTGCACCAGTGCGGTTTTTAACTGCACCCAACCAGTGTCAGTTTTGTCTCCAGTGCTAAACTTTTTTCCCAATGGAATCCGCTATAATAGGTGAAAATTTTCAATTTACAATTAACAACAGCGCATCAAGGCTTATCAATTACTAAAATGTCATTTCTTCTCTATAAATACGAGTTTCATTGGCGTACAAAATGTCAAAATTATTTAATAAAAAAATATGGTTTTTTGAGTACTACACATATAATAATATTTTATAAATTTTATATTATTAAGAATAAGACGTGAATAAGCTAATATAATTGAGTTCATTCTAAAATTATCAAACTAATAACAATGGGCTATCACCTGTAAAGCGTTGTCGGTCGAATATCGGAACACCCTGTATATATTTATATAACGTCACTTTGAAAACGGGACTGTCTATGAAACCTAAATTTGTTTACGTCTTTATCTTTATGTAATATCGATTGTGATTTTTTATTTGTGATTGTGGGAGTGTTCTGAAAAATGGAGAATGAATTTATAAAAGCTAGATCAAATAATCTACCTAATGTGGATTATTTTATGATACACTGTTATAAAAATCGATGAAATTTAAATTTAGGTAAGCCTGCAGTTTATGTATGTGAGATGTGTGTTGCTAACGCACAATCACATTAAACGAAATTCTTTTGCTTTTAGATGTTATTTCTTATTAACTATTAACGAAAGCCACTCAAAATCGATATACCGATTATGTTAGATTTACCACCAAATATATTATGTGGTCGAGTAGACACTTTCAAACTAAATCTGCAAAAGGGGAGGAGTTACAGGTAGTACGTCATAGATTTGAAAATAGAAGCCAGTAGTGCCCAAAAGCGTTAAGATTTAAAATTATTAATTAGTGTAGAGAATACATTTTGACCTTTTATATTTAAAAACAATTTTTTAAAAAATCACAAAAGTAGCCCATTGCATTTTCCGGTTTTCAGTACTGTAACTACGTTCATGGAAAATCGTGAATATTCGTTAGTTTCGGATTATTTTACATATTTAGAGGGAAATTTTAATTAGTTGGTAGTACTATAATGAAAGAATGACATCACTTGTCACGTGCAACGGGATTTGTATTAAAAATCCTATATACGGGAATTTTTCGAGTCGAAGAATATGAATTTTTTGTCAAAATTAATAAATTCAAGGTGGATACTCCCATTTTATTAAAATTATAACCATACATGGTATATTCACATAAAATAAATATTAACCGAACCGCTATATAATCCGCTGTTCTTTTCTTTTTCTAGATTTTACAAAGACATTTTCTTATTTATTTGAATTAGAGGAAAATAAGTAAAAGACATTATGGGAGAAAACAGAATAACAAATGACTTATTATTTCTGAAAAACTCCCAACCAGTTCATAACAGAAAAACGGCAAAACAATTACAAAACATTAATGTATAAAACAATGCATCTTAGTTTACGTCACAGGATTCTGAATGCTAGTCAGATTGATCTGATTCGTCTAAATTAACAATAATTGGAAGAATATTTGAAGCATCTATAAATGTTTCTTGTTCCCAGGCGCGTTATTGGTAATGGACGATTTTAGTAAGTAAGATTTTTGGGATTTTTAATACACCGACACTTAATCTTAATCATATTTATTCGGTTACAAATCAAAATCCACCCAAAATAAACTTCCTTTTTTTAAAAATGATGATTTTTTAAAATACGTGACGTATTTACTGATCTGGGAAGTTTATTCAGTGATTTAACTTATGTTGGTACATATGACATTTCGTTAAGTAGAAAAATCGATTGAAATCGAATAGAATGTCCGTATCTGTTATGATTTCACATTTTTTTTCAAATGAATATCGCTCCATATCTGATTTTGGACCTTTAACTATTATCAGTTTTCTGAACTTTATTAGGTATTATTAATAATTATTGCAAATAACCTATTCATAATTTAACAATTCGATTATCAATGTTACATCGAATGATTTCAACGAATGATCGAGTAGACACTTCTTATAATATCGATACAGTATGTGACGTAGGTAAAGCTTCTGGTATTACGTCATCAAGCCCGCGTAATTTAAATAAGAGGATGTTTTTAGCTTAAAGGGTTGTTTTAAAAAAATAACAAAGTAGTATAAATAGTACATTTGGACCTTCTATATTAAAATATCAATTTAAAAAAAAATGCTAAAATTGTTCATTGTAGTGGTAGGGACGCGCCAAATACTATTCGGCTCTGTCGTGCGAAATAATGATAGGCGCCTTTAGCCTATGTGTGTTGAGCCAAAATTACCATCCAATATATATAAGGAATTATGGTGACCAGTCAAAGGCTTTGGACCAGACCACTTTAATGGTGTCATAAATCAATGGATGATGATTGTTTAGGACTCTGAGGTGTCATTGAGTGGCAAGAGGAAAATATCCAGCTGCTTTCAAAAGTCAGACTTTATAGAAATGATAGTAATATTTTCTAACGGTTCCTGGCCCATTCTAGATCGTACATTAATCTTTTTTAATTTAAAAAATGATCTCTCGGCTGTAGACAGAAATTGATATAGTTAATGTAATCGTAAAGTTTGGGAATGGCTGAGTTAAGTTATTGATTGTAATGTAAATGAGTGTTTATACTACAGACGTCACATTTTTGTCGCAATTTTACAGAAATTCTAATTCATGTAAAAGTTCTGTTCCGTCTAAGTTAAGGCTCTTGCACGTACATTTACATAAGAAATGAGCAGTAAAAATAAGAAATAAAAATAAGCAGTTAAAAAAATTATTTTTTGTCAACCTACATTCGTTTGAAATAGGCATGCGTGCAAACATAAATCAAACTCTCAGATACCTTTATTAATATTATACATAACCTAATATTTTTACAATTTTATTTGTACATATCAAAATCAAGTCATAAAAAGGACCTTTATGGTACTTTCACGGTGCGAGGATTTTTATTATTAAGTGAGAAAAGAAAAATAACAGAAATTGTAGATAGTTAGTGTTACTTAAATTTATTTCAGTCTTAGTAGATGGTTCAGAGTCATTTTCAATTTCAGTATGATAATTTTCTTTTCATTGAACACTGCCACTGTATTTTCGTCGTTTAAATAATAACTATAGTATAACTGTGATCTTCACTCATATTTAATTTTATTCTACAACTAAAAAGAAACTACAAACCCACAAAAATAGATAATAATAATAATAATAATAATAATACTCGCCCTATATTTCACCCCCTTACGAGTGAACCCCAGAAGCCAATGGCTTGTGCGGGGAAGGGACGGCTATTATTATTATTTGCCGTGGCGCTCCGGGGCGACTTACTGAGGATTGATGGCGCCATTTGGCTATAGGTGTAGGAAAACCCGGAAAACCTACACCACCATCATCGGCACAGTGACACAGGGGGATTGAAAATTAAAGTAATATTCAATGCGCTTTACCTATTCGAGCCAAGTATCTAACACTGAAATTTTTAAATTAAAATTTCACTGTCAGATACGAGGCATAAATACAATAGCTCAATATCTTAGCAGCTAAATGCCAAATAGTCAAAGTACTGTTTTTCATTGGTCGGAAATTAAATTTTCATCCTTACGGAAAAAATTATTTCATATGTATTATTTCTATTATTTTTATTTTTTAACGTGCCTTGCTAGATAACTAATCGTGGAATGATAACGATCTGTCAAATTTTATTTTTTATTTTTAACTGCTTATTTCTTGTGTAAATGTACGTGCAAGGGCCTTAATACGTGTTTTACTTGAAAACCATTGAGCAATACAAAAAAAAGAAATAGCTTCAAATCCCAGGGAAGTAAAAAATGAAAATGAAAGGTGACATATGCTTTCAATTGCACACCACTGGATCAATAATGTAAAATATGACGTTTTTTACATTTAAAACAAACCTGCCAAATTTCAAATCAATATTTTCATTCATTTTAAAGTTATCAAATAAAATCATTTAATTTTTTATAACTTTAACACGAAGTAAATATGTAGGGCCGCTAATTCCTTATATCATTTTGTCTAGTTGGAGGAGAGTTGTTTTTAAATTTTCTTAAAAATTTTAGTCGTTTTTGTGCAACTATCAAAAATAGTCTATTGGATACAAAGCACGTACGCCATTGAAATTTAATTTTCTTCAAAGTATTGGATAAATCTCCAGTGGATATCTGAACACCATCAATGTTTTGGAGATTCGATTTTAAAGAACGTATAGTAACGTGTTCCCCTAAAAAAATATAAAGTGTTAATATTGATTTTTGCCTATTTTCCCTTTTCTAAGTGACCTTTAATGCAATAAAGTAACAAAATATATATTTCTCCACGATCATTACTGAATGTATGAATTCTGAAATCATTTTTAATAATAGAATGTAAACATTCACACTCTATAGTCTGAATATTTATTCTATAATACTTGCCTCTTATGCATTTTGCATGTATTTTCATTCTTTATCAAGGTAAAGAATGGATTTTCTGTAATCGAAATAAACAATAAGGATTGCCCTGGATTTCAAAAGTGTCACTGTCAGATATAAAATTTCGACGGTAATAATTATTTTCAAACAAGTTTTAATTTAAACAAAATAATGAGTGAAAAATCAAGTGCAGTAGATATAGAATTTAATAATATCTGAAATTGCAAATTATGAAAAAACATCAATGCACCAGATTTTAATATCGGTAAGTGTACCATAACACTATAAATATTACTATGCAATACAAATATGTCAACAAATAACTTGTGTTCAGATTTAATTTAATTTTGATTTATACTTTTTGATCGTGGAGAAAATATAGTCTGTTACTCGGTCAGAATGAAAAAATTCGACACTCGTGGTTCCTCACACTCGCTTTCGCTCGCGTTCGGAATTTTCCGCTCGTGTCGAATTTTTCATTCTAACCTTGTTACAGAATCTACTATTTCCTACGACCACCTATGACAACTACAAATAGCACAACTGTTTTGATATTTGGAAAGTGTCTCATATTAACATAGACGCATTCGAGCCGTGTTATAATAGCGCGCTGCGTGTTATTATAACGCACACTTGAATGAATTATTAAAAACAGGACGAAATGTGCTTCTTATGTACATACATAATAAATTTTACTTACCATTTTAAAACTGATCTAATAGTTGCTTGTTATCTTCCTACGACCACCTACTAACTAAAATGTTTTGAAATATTGTTTTAAGGTTATAACTGTCCATATTAATTATGAAACAACTTCAGTGTAAACTATGGAGCGTATGTATGCAACACATAAGACAGACGTTTTTGTATTGTGTGTTGCATACATCTTCTAACCCGATTCTTTAATGTATTAATAGTTTGTAATTCAAAATTAATTTTAGGTTTAAAATTGCAAATTTTACAAGTTATTAAAGTAAAAAATGTATAAAAATTATTTAAAATATTTTTTTTTAATTGGCTTGATGCTAAGGTTATTTTTTTATAAAAGTGAAATATAATAAAGTATGCTTATGTCAAAATTTTAAAGAAATTACTGTTTCTATGTTTTGTGAATTCTGAACAGAATAATTAGGTACTTTTATAATAGATATTTTTAAAGTTTAAATTATTCTACTTTATAGCAAATAAACAAATAAATTTCGATTTCCTACATAAAAAATGGAAGTTGATAGTGATAGCAAATGTGAATGTACATCACCAGAAATAATCGTGTCATATGAGAAAACCAAATAGACTATTCTTAAAATATTGTTGGTCGTAGGAAAAATAGTGTACAAAACTCGTTGGAAAGTGGATTTCATGCACTCGTTACGTTCCGCACTCGCCGCTACGCGGCTCGTGCTAAACTACCACTCGTGCGCAATATGCCACTTTCGTTATGTAATATACTATTACCTGCTCTATACATCCCGTAACTACGCTCTCGTATTGTATTTTCATAAATCTCGTGGATTGGCCTACTAGGTGCATTAATGAAAACAAATTATAAAATTTTGCAGAAATCTGGGATGAACGGATCATTGTTTAAATTGCAAAAAACGTTTTAATGCTTTATTTTTGCACTGAAAATTGCAAAAGTTTTGCAAACTTGGGATACTACTGGTACTAATGTTTTACAACATGCATTAAGTTTGCAACCTTGTAAAACTTATGGAACATTGTTATTTTCTCATTTGTTTAAGTTTTCCAGTGTAATTTGTTTAAAAAAATTACAATAGTTCTGCAAATTGGTACAGTGCATGGAAAAACAGTTTAACATCTTTACGTAGATTTGCAACCATTTATTATAAACGGATCATTTTTTTATCAAATTTTTTTCTTCGATGCTGCCATTTTTAATACACACAAGCATGGGAATAATTACAAAAATTTGTTATCTTGGTTGCATTAAAGAAAATATCTGTCCCAATGGGTTTGAAACTTTGCAACCTTTTATACGAAAAACCGAAACTTAATTAATTCACTACTAATAATTTTTTTGCTTTTTTACCACTGCTGAAATATTTACAAAAGTTCTGCTAATTGCAGTTATAATAACAACTAATATTTTACGTGACACATGAAATTTGCAACCGTCATTTTTTAACGAAACATTTTTTTATGAAATATTTTTGTTTTTTGTTTTGATAATTTGCCATAAATTGTAAAAAATTGCAAATAACATATTCGAATATTGTTTTATATTAAAGTACTCATTAATTTGCAATATTTTATGTAATCCGGAAACACACTTTCCTAATATTTAGACGTATTATAACGTCCAGTACGAGTGAAGGAAGGTTTATATAAATAAAATACGTGTGATTTTCGTTTCCATAACAACGACGAAACTTTATCTACTTCGTTTTCTATTCTAAGCGAGTATTGAAGCGTTTGTTTGTCTTTTATTTAAATTTGTGTTTTCAAAATTTTCGTCATGGATGACAATTGTTTAGTTTGCGTTGAAAATTATTGGATAAATTTCACATAATTTTCCCAGAATTTTACATACATCTTATTGATATACAAGAAGAACGCTGATTGTGAATAAATATCAGATTTCATTACCGCAAAGCGCTTCTTTTCTTTGTTAATTATTCATTCATATTTTTATATCCATACAGTAAACAACATTATAAAATTATATTATAAAACTTTGTCGAGAAATCGCTCGTGTTTTAAAGACCTTTTTATCCACTTATACTTTCATATACTATTTTTGTTAAATTTACAATGTTCCGGATTATAAAATATATTGCAAATTATTGTACTGCCACAAATTGACAGACTTGCAGGACATTTGCTTTTTTGGGAGAGTACAAATACGAAATTATTTTTGTTTTTGATTTTATCCTCATTTACTTGTTGCGGGCGAGTTTGCAAATTAATGAAAACATTGTACGAATGTTCTCTTGAAACTATTGTTTAAAACTTTTGACTTTGACACAAGAAGTTGCAAATTAAAACAATTCTTTAGAAAATTATTTTAGTTATTTTGTCGAGTTTGCTGAACTTTTGGAATTTTCATCGAAAAATTAGGATGAAAAACAATTTTTTTTGATAGAACAAATATTTCCGCTTGGTTCAAATGGTTGCAAATTTTTAATACTGCAATTCTTTTTAGCTTTGAATTTTTGCACAACTTTTGCTTTTTTTGTGGGGCAGAAATACGCAAATATTTTTTATTTTATTTTATACTCATTTCCGTGTTACAGGTGAGGTTGCAAATTAATAAAAACATTGTTATTAAGGATATCTTCATTTGCAACCCTAATTAAAAACTTTTGGAATTATTCCGAAACTTATTTTAATGAAAAAATTCAATTTTATAAAAACATATATTTTCCGTTTAATGCAAATTAAAACACTTTAAGAAAATTATTTTATTTTCATCGAAAAATTAGGATGCAAAACATTTTTTTTTTGATACAACAAACATTTCCGTTTTGTTTAAAAGGTTGCAAATTTATCAGATGTAAATTGCTATTTTTCAAAACTTGGAAAGTTTGCAGAACTTTTGCAAATTTCTCCTCTCTTTACAAAAATTCATTAAATCCCGATTTTCAACATCTTCCGTTCAGAAAAAAAGGTTGCAAAATCATACTTGGTGTTTTATATGATCGTCCAATAATACAAGAGTAATTATTTATATTTTATTATAACACTTTTAAACATTTATTAAACGAATTGTGGACACATGTCACTAGTACGTTAAAGAACATCAGAGGGAACTACATATCGTAGTGGCTATTGGGCCGTCTCTCGTATTATTATTTAACACTTAGTATCAATCAAATGTAGTCTTCACTTTATTAAAGTTTTAAAACTTTTGTAATTATTATTAAATTTTTGGCAAATTATGTCTAAATCGAGATGGCCTTATTATTTAGATTTTTAAAATCCACATCTTTTTGTATACCATTTGCCTTAATTCTTTTAACTCCTAGAGCATCAGAAACTCTATAAAATAGATAGTAGATATATACTATTTACGATTTTATTGATACGTATTTTTCTACTTACCTCATTTCAATATTAACTGTTGTTCTTTTTCAACATATCGCGATATTTTTACTTTCCCGGACCCATCAAAGGGAAAGTAACGTGAACGAGCAAAAAAAAAATCGAGATATCGATGGAAATATCCATTTTGAGGTCCCCCAAGAAGATTGAGACCATTTCCAGCGTATGGTCTGTCTGTGTGTAATCTTCCACGATAACTGCCGAACCGTTTGACCAATCAATCTGAAATTTGGTATGGAGGGTCGGTGTGTACAATAGAAGGTCCTCAAGACCGACATTGATTAAATGCCCAAGTAACAATTTTTTGCTTTTTTTAAATTTTAAGGACAAACTATACACTTTGGTGCAAAATGTTATAGTACAAAGTTTTATAGCATAAAATTCCCTATAACTTTTGTTTCAAACTTTTTCCAGAATTTCCAATAGTTGCGCCACTAGAGGGCGTGTAAAAAATGTGCATATAGGTTTTCTCTACTTTTCCTTTATTTTGAGGACAAACAATACACTTTAGTGCAAAATGTTGTAGTACAACGTTTTAGAGCATAAAATTCCCTACAACTTTTGTCTTAAGCTTTTTCCAGAATTTCCAATAGTTGCGCCACTAGAGGGCGCGTAAAAAATGTGCATGTATGTATTCTCTAGTTTTTCTTGATTTTGAGGACAAATAATACACTTTAGTGCAAAATGTTGTAGTACAACGTTTTAGAGCATAAAATTCGCTACAACTTTTGTCTCAAGCTTTTTCCAGAATTTCCAATAGTTGCGCCACTAGATGGCGAGAAAAATACACATTTATAATTTTCCATTTTTTTTTTTTAAATTGGAGGTAAATTATGCGTGCAAAATGTTTGAGTGCAAAGTTGTAAAGCATAAAATTCCCTACAACTATTGTATGAAAATTTTTCCCGAATTCCCACTAGTTTTCACACATTATTTTAGGAGATCCTAATTGTAGCAGTGTGATATACAACGTGCGCATGCGCAGCTTATGTCATCAACATTGAAATATCAATTCTGTAGACTTATTCACCATCGGCTCGCTGTTTTTAATGTGTTCCATAAATTAATGTAATTCTTAGTATTTTGTAATTAAAATAATCTTATTCTCTACGGTCAAGCCGGGAACGTTCTGGGGTGACAAAGCCGATTTTTTTAAAATGCGTAAATGTCAAATTATATCAAAATCAAAATTGACATAAAATTTAACTGATTGTTGAAGTTATTTAAGATGCAAATTGTCTGTCTCATCTGTCTTATATGTGCTACTAAGACAAGCGCTAGTGATAACGCAGGGATCAGCGGTCACTGAACAAACTTTATAATCTATGACATTGAAATTTATTAATTGATTGAATAAAAATAAAAGAAAAATTTTAATTTACAGTTTCATTTTATGATATTTTTTTATAAATGCAACATTTATTAAACTTGTAACTTTTAAGTGATTGATCAATAATATACTTTTTCTACTCCTATTTTATAATACGCTAATTAAAAGTTTAAAATCGGTTTCATAATGACTTTCATTATGATACAGATTTTCATTATGATACAAATTTCTCAGCCAATAGAATCGAATTATTCTTTAACGGAGTAGGCAGATATTTTGAGAACTGTCAAAATATTTTGAATTCTTTAAAAGTTAATATCTACATTTTGATCGAGTTATGTGTGCAGAATAAAAACATTTTAAATAAAATTTTCAATTCTATTAAAAATAGGAGTAACGAAATCAACATTGGCATGCCCTCCTGTTCAAATTTGACAATTGTAACTTTTTTAAAACGGTGTCTGGTTAGACAGTTATAACTAATTAACATTTTTCATTACCGAAATGTAAAATGTATGTTTGCGAAAATACTGCAACGTGTATGAAGGAAAAAAGTTGAATTTTATTATAATAACAATATTTATAGTTATAATTTGTATACATGATGATTTAGTAACGTCCAAATTACATTCATACCCAAGCCTGGAAAAACTGGACAGGATACGGCAAAAGCTCTAAGACCAATAAGTCTAATGTCTTTTGTATTAAAGACACTAGAAAAACTGCTAGACGACATATTAGGGATGGCGTACTGGCTGAAAGACCTCTACACCAAGACCAATATGCCTATAGAGCAGGCGTTTCTACAGAAACTGCATTACATCAGCTCGTAAGCAGAGCTGAAAATGCCATAGAAACAAGAGAGGTGCTACTAGCGGCCTTTCTGGACATAGAAGGAGCTTTTGACAACACGTCATTAGACTCAATAGCCAGAGCGTCAAGAAACTCAGGTATTGACGCAACGTGCTGCAGGTGGATAGACTGCATGCTACGAAATAGGCTAATATGTACATCTCTGATGGGGGAGAAAAAGGCAGCCCATATGACCAGAGGTTGTCCGCAGGGGGGAGTACTTTCTCCTCTGCTATGGAATCTGGTAATGGATGGACTGCTGAGAATCCTCAAACAAGAAGGACACAAAACACTGGGATACGCAGATGACCCTGTCATATTATCCCAGGGTAAATTCAACACTACGGTTAGGGAACGACTTCAGATGGCCCTAAACGCAGTTACACTCTGGACAGAGCATGAGGGTTTGAAAATCAGCCCCTCCAAGTCTAATATAATAGTATTCACCAACAGAAGGAATTTAGAGGGCCTAAGCCCACTATGGCTTCGTGGTGAAGAAGTAAATCTGAAGGGAGGGGTAAAATATCTTGGGGTAATGCTAGACCCGAAACTTACCTGAAACCTTCAGATTCAAAAAATACATACGAAAGCGGTTGCCACTCTAATGATAGCTAGACGCACGTATGGAAAATCATGGGGGCTCAATCCAAAAATGGTACATTGGTTTTACAACATGGTAGTGCTGCCCATGGTAACATATGCATCTCTGATCTGGTGGCCAAAGATAAAACAACGGACCGCTGTCTCCAAATTGGGCAAGATACAAAGACTTGCCTGCTTGGGAATAGCGGGGAACATAAAAACAACACCCACAGCTGCTTTGGAAACTCTTCTTGACCTCCCACCATTACAATACGTTATAATGGGGGAGGCTAGAATGGCTCTAAGACGGCTAGAGGACTTACCATTCTATGAAAGAAATCATGGACTGGGACACACTAAGCTAGATCATGTGGGAGGCAACATGACAAACCCTAACGGAATTACCTGGTACACAGACGGGTCAAAAACCGAAGGGGGAACTGGAGCTGGTATATACTGCGAACAGAACAATTACCAAGAGAGTTTCTCTCTTGGAAAATATACCTCTGTATTCCAGGCAGAGGTCTATGCAATAGTCGAATGTGCGAGACACAGTATTATGAGAGCCCACGAGGGTAAAAGAATCATAATCTACTCAGACAGTCAAGCATCCCTTAAGGCCATAAGAAGTCCAAAGGTGACATCTAGACTGGTATGGGAATGTGGCGAAGAACTTAGGGAACTGGCGACCCACAATAAAGTAACTTTATCGTGGGTACCAGATCAAAAGGTTATCGCTGGAAACGAAAAGGCTGACGAGCTCTCAAGAAGCGGGTCGTCCACCCCATTAATTGGTCCAGAACCAGCGATGGGCGTACCAAAACGTACGTTTAGGAACCATATAAAAGACTGGATCAAGCGAAAACACAAATTATACTGGGACAATGTACCCGGACTTATACACGAGAAAAAGTTTATAAAAGAACCGACAAAGAACGTAACTGAAGAACTGCTTTCAATGAGTAGGAATCAACTACGAATTACCACAGGGCTCCTCACGGTTGATGGACTGGGTGCAGTAGACAAAAGACGGGAGATAACGCAATAAGCCCACGAGGCTGCAGTGAATCCGGTTGCAAAGAACGGTCCCGGACCAAAAAAAAACGGCCAAATTAAAAACAAAAATAAATAAATAATCACGCATTTATTAATTACAATAGAATTAATAACTACCTCGTTTTGTATTACCTTGGAAATAAGTTCTAGCAATAACGAGATTTGACGAGACAAACGGTTACGAGACGAGACCGAGACTGAAACGAGATTTATTTTTTTTCTCAACTAACGAGACAGAGACGAGATTTTTGAAATTCTCGCCTTATCTCGTCTCGTGTGAAGCAATACACATCACTGATAACACTTCTAACACAATAGGATGTTTAGATACAACTAAGTAGTAGTGAAGAAATAAAAATGAGTGGTTTTAAATTAAACAGGTTTGAAACCTTCTCATTTGAAATTGACTTAATTTTTATTTAAAAAAAAATAAAATCTACAGAAATTTGTAAATTTAATAAAAAAAACATGTTTTTAAGATTTACAAAAAAATCATGGTATCTCCCCAAAACAGCTAATAGTTTTGAATTATTACCTGAAATTTCATAAAAACCGAATGACAAGTAACGGCTCAGAAAGTTTTCGCAGTTTTGTAGGTGTCCGGTTTGCTCTCAATCTTTTTGTATAATTTTCATCTGGAATCTTTTTTGTAGGTGTTGTAATATAAGAAGCTCATTTTTAACATTAATACTGGTTGATTTATTTCTGCAGATGTTTCTATAATATCTAACTCAGAAGTACAATTATTATTTTTTTTTAGTATTTCTGATACGGAATTTCCTGAAAATCAAGAAGACAATCCTGGTATGTGTAAATCTGATCTAGATTCTAGTACGTCTACATTAAAATCACCCACGAATGATTTTAATTCCCGAACTACTAGAAAAAATAAAATCAGTACACAAACCAAAAAAACTTCAAAAGGAAAGAAGAATGGGGCATTAAATAAAAACATTAATTCTATTATTGATGAATATATAGAAGTACCAATTGAAAATGGAGTTAATAAAAGATTTAGTATGTATAAATAATATCTTCCTTTAGCCACTTTAATATTTTTGTTTTTTTTTAGAATATGTAGAAAACAACGCAACTTTCACTGAATGCAATGACAAGCTAAAATATTCTAACGCTTTGGATCATCTTTCAGGCAATTCAACGGTTTATCTTCAATTACCTCCGTGTAGTATGAAAGCTGTTCATGTCAGCAAAAAACATGACTTGGTAAGATTATTCTTTAAAAAATAATAAAAAAATTATTTATATTTATTTTTTAGACTTTTATAGTTATGCAAGGAAATGGAATAGTTAATGTCAGAAATAAAATGAGTAAGATTGAAAAATTTAGTAGGGTGATTGTACCAATGGGTAAGTATTTTTATTTATGACTATTAAATAATAAGTTCATTCTTGTTGCATATTTAATTGAACGCCGTTATTTCTTATCTACTAAGAATTCACTTTAAATTAAAAAATCACAATCTCTAATTTTTCAAAAATTCACGCTAATCTCAACAAATCACTTTGTTTTAAAAATAACTAACCGAGTTTATCTTAACAACCTCCTAATAAGTCGTCGAAGTTTAATATTTTAAGGTGGCGTTAGCAAATGTACAAGTATAGGTAAATTTTTGAACATATAAGACAAACTATCTGGGTAATAAATATATGCGCATTTGCTTTTATAATGTTCTAATGGTATTAAATAAGTTCCTGAATATATTGAAAAGTGAAAAAAAATAAGAAAATGGAAAAACAATGGAATTGTGAAAATTTAACCTAAAAAAAGGCATCAAAAATCGATATAAAAACTATTTCAGGAAGTAGATTATATTCCCATTAGAGACGATACATAAGAGATATTTCATTTTTTGTTTTCATTAACAAGTCATATATGTTCAAAAAATTTTAATTTGAACCATGGAACATCACCAAGAACGCATCAGAAACCTGTTATTCTGTCAATTTTACAGTTCACGTAAATTATGATTTCGTTGTACGAAGGTCACTTTTTTAAAAACTTTATTTTTGACTTTTTTATTATACAGAGTAACAATTAATATTATATAAAATTTTAGACTGACTATAATTAATTATAAACGGCTATTTATATAAAAATTATTGCAATTAATTATAAACAAAAACTGCTTAGTCTGCTGGCTGGCAAATGGCAATACCGCTGATTCCGCGGGGTCATCACACTGTAACTCGTACTTTGCTAAATAATTATTTAGGGATATATAATTCAAATCTACGTAACGCAATATTGCCGTCATATATTTAAGTAGCAGAAAAAAGGAAATTCGATATTTTAATAGAAAAGGACCAGACACAGATATAAGGGGGGTTTTAGGTATCGATAGAAATGGTTTAAATTTTAGTATGTTACACCTAATACCCATATCCCACTGTAAAAATTTTCATATTTATTTTTATAAAAATTTGGTTTTATAAAAACGACATATGGGTGTATCCCATTATAAAAATATTACCCTGAATTTTTAGAGGATGTAAAGTATGTTGAATAACTAATTAGCTTGTGATTGGTGGTTTCGATGATGCCAAGGTTTGAAAAAATAACCATTTTTTAATAGAAATCTAAATTTATTGACATTTCGAATATGGTATGAATTTTGTCTTATCCTTAAATCTGCAGATTTCACGTGGAAAAACACTTCTTCGCTCTGATACAATTTTATCAGGGCCGCAGTTTGATTCGATGTGCAACCACTACACATTTTACATAAATATAAAATATATTTGACAAAAAACAATAACAATAAAAATACAACGAAACGAGACAAAATATAAAATGCAACACCACCACCATTCTCTAAATTGACAACATGACAACAAGGTCGACAAGACGCAGTCAGTACGCATGCTTTCATCAACATCCAATCAGAACTCCGCTAGCTTCAACATAAATACAGACGTTCCTATTTACGTGACGTCATGTAAAAATATTTTCTCCACGACCATTATTGAATGTATGAATTCCGAGATCATTTTTAATAATAGAATGTAAATATTCACCCTCCAGAGTATGAATATTTATTCTAAAACACTTGCTTCTTATGTATTTTTATTCTTTATCAAGGTAAAGAATGGATTTTCTGTAATCGAAATAAACAATATGGATTGCCATGGACTTCAAAAGTGTCAGTGTCAGATATAAAATGGTGACGGTAATAATTATTTTCAAACAACTTTTAATTTAAACAAAATAATGAGTGAAAAATCAAGTTAAGTAGATATAGAATTTAATAATATCTAAAATTGCAAATTATGAAAAAACATCAATGCACCAGATTTTAATTTCGGTAAGTGTACCACAGCACTATAAATATTAATACAATGTTATACAAATATGTCAACAAATAACTTGTGTTCAGATTTAATTTAATTTTGATTTATACTTTTTGATCGTGGAGAAAATATAGTCTGTTACTCGGTTAGAATGAAAAAATTCGAAACTCGTGGTTCCTCACACTCGCTGACGCTCGCGTTCGGAATTTTCCACTCGTGTCGAATTTTTCATTCTAACCTTGTTACAGAATCTACTATTATCTACAACTGTCATGTAATGACACTTATTTGAATTTTGTAATGACATATATTACCGCACTAGTGCGTTACTGAAATTATTACCGCACTAGTGCGTTACTGAAACTATTACCGCACTAGTGCGGTAATGATGCGGAACTAATAGTTAATCAAAATAAATCATTTATTTAACAAAACGGAACAAATATAACATTAATAATAAACAATATAAAAAAATTATTTGTTATAGATATTTATAGTTGCATTGTAAATATCTTGTGGAAGATCATCTTCACTTGAAGACATTATAATTAAATTAGAATTTTTAAGATTTTAGACGCCACTGTGACAGAAGTTGATTATTAAGTCCGTTGCTATTGTTACAAAATACTCACAGATTACTTGTATTCTCAAATAGTCAATTTTAACGATATGCCGACATAATTTTATTCAATATAATTTTGATTTTTCGGAGTTGTAGATAAAATATTGTACAATATTCGTGCGGTAACACATTATTAATATACTTATGTGATTGCCCAACGAGTGCGTCAGCACGAGTTGGGCAATTTTCACATGCGTATATTAATAATGTTCATACCGCACTTATATCGTAAATATCTATTCTCCACGACCATTACTGAATGTATGAATTCCTAAATCATTTTTAATAATAGAATGTAAACATTCACACTCTAGAGTCTGAATATTTATTCTATAATACTTGCCTCTTATATCTATTATAAAACCAGAAAACTACATTATCACATTATCAAAATATATATTTACACGATTTTTATAAATATTTTTATGAATAATTTTACAGTGGGATACTGGTTTAATGTATATTAGATTAATAATTTCATGCTAAGCGACCACGATAGCAATTGCATTTATTGATATACAGGGTGAAATAGAGACTCTTCCTATTTCTTCAAATGTAATAAGTATTTTAATTTTTTTTCTGTTCAGGGCTTATGAACCTCCCAAACTTTATTCTTTAATTAAACTTCACAAAAATAATTTTCCGATTAGACCAGTAGTTTCTTTTGTAACTTACAAACTTTCTTCAAAATCAATTGATCTTATTTCTAATTATACGTCTTTTAATCCTTCTTTTAGTGTCAAAAACTCGTATGAATTAATTAATAAAATTAAAAACATTACCATATCAAGCAATGCAAAATTTGTTTCATTTGATGTACAAAATTTATTTCCCAGTATCTCTCCCACTGAGACTATCTCTTTGGTAGAGAAAAAACTTATTGATTCAAACACAAACCCAGTAATAATTAATGATATAATTAATCTTCTTACTATTTGCTTAAATCAAAATTACTTTCAATTCCAAAACAAAATTTATTCGTGTAATAAAGGGTTAATAATGGGTAATCCTCTGAGTCCGCTTTTGGCAGAATTATTTATGGATTCTTTAGAACACACTATCTCTAAGAACCCATTATTCAAAAAATGTATTTACTGGTATAGGTATGTTGATGATATTTTGGTGTGTTTTGATGGAACAAATAGACAAATTAATAATTTTCTTCAATTTAGTAATACTCTTCATCCTAATATTAATTTTACCATGGAGTCAGAAATACATAATTGCATTAATTTTTTGGATTTAACCATTAAAAAAAATTATTAACAGACACGAATTTTCCACAAACCCTCGCACACGGATATTACGATACATAACTCTTCTAATCACCCTTATCAACATAAATTAGCTGCTTATAATAGTATGGTACATAGATTAGTTAATATACCTATGTGTGACGAGGATTTCAATAAAGAATTAAATTTAATTAAACAGATCTCGGTGAATAACGGTTACAACCCCTCTATTATTGATAATATTTTAAATAAGAAGTTACAAAAACAAGCTATTCATTTAATTTATCCATCACTTAAACCGAATAAATCTAATTTTAAATCTTTTATACTTATTTAGGTTTGCCAAATCAAAATTTATCCTCTTTCTTAAGAAATTTAGACATGAATGTTGCATATAAAACGATCAATACTTTAGGCATGGCAATTAAAAATAATAAAGATAAAATAAATAAAAATTTTCAATCGGGTGTTTATTCACTAACTTGTGGGTCTTGTCCAAAAAGGTATATAGGTCAAACAGGGAGAATATTTGTCAAAAGGGTTAATGAACATAAAAGATCTTTCCAAAATCATAAATTAGATTCAAATTATTCCAATCATTTAATTAATGAAAATCATATTTTTAATGATAATTTTGAAATTTTACATACGCAAAGTAAAGGCATTCGGTTAAATTACTTAGAAACATTAGAAATCAATAAACTCAAACATACGGATTTATTATTAAATGACCAACTTGACTTTAACAATTCACCACTTTTAAATCTATTTTAATACCTTAAGCCTTTTGACAAATGTTCTTTTAAAGTATTTTTAAATTATTTTAAATTCTCTTTAGTTTTTAATTGCTTGAACGTTTGTTAATAGCTTTTGGTTCTTAGTTGTTTTAGTATAAATTTCTTGATTTTCTTGTAAATAATATTAGTCTGATGAAGTTACTATGTAACGAAACTAGTCACTATTAAATTAATAACTTTTGTTATTATTTTTATGGAAATCTTAAAACGTTGTTTTATTTATTTAAATTTAATAATGGATTTTCATCAAGTAAAAGCCGACACAGTTAAACACTTATGAAAGCTATTAAATACATCAATTGTGATATTTTTATCTCTTCCAGTTCTACTGGAAATGATATCAACCGGAAATATATTCATAGTTTTTTAATCTACGTATAATAAAGCGCCGGAACATTTAAATTTTCAATAATTAATATTAACTATCATTAACTAACATTTTTTCGTTTAATGTTTTCCATAGAATAAATGTTAAAAAAGTTTTGCATAAGCACGAATTTATTTTCCAAGTTATCATTTATCTCCCGACACTCCCTAAGTCTAATACTAGCAGCAATAAGAACAATAACAACAGGATGGAGTAAGGTTCACACGTTTCTCGCCACGGGGTCGTTCAGGGCTTTTCACAGAATAGGTAGGCCGCGGTAAGGAAGGTATATTACAATGGCGACCGGCGAGTTGCATCCCAAAAAGTAAAATTTTACCTGAACGAAAAAAGGCAACCGTCGACTTGCATCCGTAATTCAAAAAGGTCTGTTCATTAATAATCGCCTATTATGGTCAAAGGCTGGTCAAATTTTATAGCAATGTTGCCGCTATATTATTTGAATGGTAAATATTTTTATAAAAATTGGAACATGTCATCATATTTTCTTACGCTATATTTTAATTAAAAAAAAACATAAGATATTCTCTTAAATAAAATAAATTCTCAATAAAGTTTTGAAATGGAAATAAAAAAAAACAAATAGTTTAGAGTGAAATAAACATTGGGACAACAATAATAATAATTGATTGTTGTTTCAATTATAAATAGTTTTTTGGTAATTTTATAATAGTAGTTTTAATACTAAAATTATGGGCATTTTTTGTTATTAATAAATTATAAATAAATTATGTATATAATATATATTATAATGAAATCATTTTGTATGAGTTATAGAAGTTAATTTATTATTGTTATTAGTATAAAGAAGTTTGTATTATAAAATTATATTCGAAAGTTTTTATAGTTGAATATATTGAGTTAATTTAAAATAATTGGGTACCTATATAAATAAAAATTCTAGTATAATCAACAAATTTTGATATTGAAGGAGAATATTATGAAATGTTAATAGAAATAAAATTTGTTTTATATTTAGAAAATTATTTAAAATTTAACTTTGAAAATTAAAAATCGTTCTGTATAAAAATTTTGGGATAAGATCAAAAAATCAAGTAATGATTTTGGTTGGGAGGTTTTAAAAATAATAGAAAGTCGAAATTGATTAGAGACGAAAAAAAATAATAAGAAAATTCATAATTTTTATATACAATTTGTCAACGAATTTAAATTTTGTATTTTAATAAAAATGCCTAACATTTGTAAATTTAGATATTGCAAGTAATAAAACCAAAAAAGAAAAAGGATACAATTTTTATTTTAAAAGAAATGGAAAAGTTACGATTTATAAAAAAAAATTTTTGGTAGAGAAATATTCCATGGAATTGTGATCAAAAAGTGGAGGGAGCATCAAGTAGGAGTATAGGGGAAAATTTTGAACAGAATTATCTTCGACGAAGAAAAAGGAGAAGAGGAACTTGGATGTCAACTTAAAATTTCAAAATTTTATTTATTATCAACCCACTCCCAATGGATATAGAGAGTATCAACAGTTTTAATATAATGATAATTATGCAGATCATTATAATATATATATAATACAGTTAAGCGAAATAATGAAATAATAATATTAATGAATAAAAAAAATTAAAATGGGCAAACAATAATTACATAACTGAAAAATGTTTAAATTAAATTTATATATTATTCACTATATTGTTATAAAACTGTATTAGTCGCAGTTTCGGAAATAAAATTTAGTATCAATTACGATATCAGAATAAACATGACAACAATGCCCACTTTTATTTAATTATCCAGCAGTTTTAGACACAATATTAAATTTGTTGACGGGATGCAACTCAGCGGTCAAAAGTTTGGCCTGCTCAAATGGGATGCAACTCATTGGTCCCGATTACAATTGGGGATGGTAAGTGATGGTGCAATATTTCCTCTAATCTAAATTAAAATATTTGTACTTTCTATGAAATCTAAGAGGCAATCCAATATTTTTTTATGAGTTAAAGATAATAAATGCATAATATGCTCGGGAGACTTTCTTTTAATTTAACGAGTTTATTCCATAGACTTATTGAGGCTTGTTGATATTTTGTACATTCAAAGAATATATGATCCAAGTCTGCAATAGAGTTACATTCAAGGCATAGATTGGAGTTGATAATGCCTATTTTATAAAGGTGGGAATGATCCGTAACCGAATCTAATTATAGTTATGTGACTAATTTCTTTTCGTGTGTAATTAAAGTTTTGGTACCAAGGTTGTTTTTGGATTTTTTTTTTGGAGTATCTTGTTGGTTTGTTTATTTTGTAATTTTCCTAGAGGAGTGCCCAATCTTCGTATATTTTTTTTAAAAAACATTTATGCAATCAGCTAGGCATATTTTTTGGGAAAAATGTTCCCGGTACTGATATGTTAGTTAACGATAGTTAATATTAAGAATTAAAAAAATTAAATGTTCCGGCGCTTTATTATACGTAGATTAAAAAACTGAAGATATTCCTGGTTGATATCATTTCCACTAGAACTGGAAGAAATAAAAATGTCACAATTGATGTATTTAATAGCTTTCATGGACTCTATAAGCCCTGAACAGAAAAAAATTAAAATACTTATTACATTTGAAGAAATAGGAAGAGTCTCTATTTCACCCTGTATATCAATAAAGGCAATTGCTATCGTGGTCGCTTAGCATGAAATTATTAATCTAACATACTAAAATTTCAGCAAATTCTATTATAACCTAAAACTATTTTTTTATAATACCTAATGAAGGTAAATTAGGTTTCTTTTAGAATTAAAATTATGGCGACTAGATTTCAAAGTACGAAATTCGGGACGCTATTTTAAATATTTTTTGTACAAAAACTAGAAGAATCGAATAAATTGAAAAAAAAATGGGAAAAAAAATTAAAAGAAAAAACAAAAACTTTAGAAAAAACTGAGGGAGAAATTAGAAAATATTTGGAAAAAATGAAAAGTAAAATTCTAAAATACGGAAAAAATAAAGAAATCACAAAACCGAAAAAAAAAACGCTGAAAAACGCTAAAAATTGCAACAAAAAAAAAACGAAAAAAAGCCTAAAAAAACGAAAGAAATTGAAAATTTTCAGAAAAAATCGTAAAACAATCGAAAAAAAATCACTAAAAAAATGACAAAAAAAATCGCAATTTATATCACAAAAAAATTAATGAAATAAAAAAAAATGAGAAAAAATTAGGAAACACAAAAAAAAACAATAGAAAACCAACTATGAGAAAACAATGAGACATTAGAAAAAATTGAAAAAAAAAATAAAAAAAAAAACAATAGAAAAACAACTATGAGAAAACAATGAGGAGACATTAGAAAAAAAAAATTGAAAAAATCTGAAAAAAAATCAGAAAAAATCGGAAAAAAGAATAAACAAAAAAAAGATGAAAAATAAAATTGTAAAATCCAGAATAAACCCAAAAAATCGCAAAACAGTCGCAAAAAACCGCAACAAAATCACAAAGAAATCGCAAATTATCATAAAAAATCAAAGGACTAAGAGAAATTATAAAACGAAAAAAATAAAAAAAAACGGAAAAAAAATTAGAAAAATGAGAAAAAGTGAGAAAAATCGAAAAACATCGCAAAACCCAAAAAACATCAAAAAACCGGAAACAACTGTAACCATAAAAAATTGATATAAATTACAAAAACTCGCAAAGAAATCCCAAAAAAGTCGCAAATAATTGCAATAATCAGAAGAATAAGAAGATATGAGAAAAAAATTAAAAATCAAAAGAAAAAAAATATAAAAAGAAAAACAGAACAATGATGAAAAATTAGAAAAAATCACAAAAAACAGAAAAAACAAAAAATCAGAAAAATGAAAAAAAAACTGGAACAAATAAAAAAAAACCTCTATAAAATGATTAAAAATTCTAAATAAGAAAAAATTCATACTCTAGAAAAAGACAGAGTAAGAGAAAGAGAGGAATGAAAAAATACAGAGTGTTCCATTTAAAATAATATAACTATGGTGCAGATCTCTTTATTGTAGCAACCTGTATAGATCAAAATAATTTAAAATTGTACCTGCAGTAATCATTTTTTACACAATCTTACCGTTTTCCATATAAAGACCAACGCGACGCGTTTATGGTGCTCCTCCCTGTATATTTCATTATAGGGTTTTAAATAGAGATTAACAAAATATAATTATTTTCTAAACATTTTTCTAATTTTGGTCGGTGTATTTATATCGATATTGAAGCTCAAAAGTAATCTGTTCTTTCCACATAAATGAGACATCCTGTATAATAATACTAAACTGTTTTTATTAGTTGCACTAATTTTTTTTTTGGTTCGTTTTTCTTCTTTCAGCTCAAATACAAATAAATTAAACTTAGTATCATTCGAGTTATTAAAACACTATTAATTTTAACACTCTGTAGAGCACAAATTAAAACTTGACAATTTTTTTAACTTTTAGTAACACAAACAACATATAAAAATTTCATTAATTTCCACCGAGGGCCAATTTCTTATCATTGTGTGTGGGATTCTTTTATAATTTTTTTGCAAAAAAAATATTAAAAATAGCGTCCCGAATTTCGAACTTTAAAATCCGGTCTCCTAATTAAAATCAGAAAAAATTGAATAATTGGGAAAGTAAGTAATAAATTTTACAACAAAATTTTCATTTTATTTTTTTGATATTTACATTTTAACCCTTTTTGGTGATTAATTCTTAAATAATCATTTCCTGATAAAATTTTTGTAACTAACAAATAATTTCCACCAAAGTAAAAAATCATAATATAAATCGAACCGAGGTTATTTATTTGGAGAAAAGAATTTAAAAAAAATTGTTTACTATACAAATCAGGTATAGATTTAGATAAAAATATTGAAAAAAAATATTAAAAGGCCAGTTTATATATCGGATTATAGGTCAGTAGTTTTTGACCAGACGAGTTGAATGGTATCATAAAAATCTTCTATTTAGGTACCTGATGGTCACTAAAATCTCATATTCACCCAAAATTAAAATTCTTCAGCGGTTGTTTCATCTGGCAACTAAGCAAGTATTATTGGAGGATAATAAACGTTTAAATTTTTACGCAGAAAGTACATCTAATCGCCATCTATCGAATATTTAGTTAATTAATAGTTTTTGTTATGAAACCCGTGGGTTGCTAATTCCGTCTAAAGTGTTAATTAAAGATTTGCCTGTTAAAACTATGAATTGTGTATATAATTTCTTTCATAAATCGCATAGTCGTAGAAAAAGTATAGTCTTTCTACTTGCGTATAATGGTGGCTATTCTACGCTCGTTGAAGAATGTACTATTATTTCCTGCCTAAATATGTCGTTACTCAAAGGACCCCTCACTTCTCTAATGGAAAATGGCTTTCGGCCAATTTTTTTACAATTTTAGTATGTTGTAGATCTTGACGTTCTGATTAAATGTCTCCATGGGCCCAACTCAATCCTATGACCAGTTTTCGAGATATTGATGGTCAAAGTTTAATACTTTATTTAGGTAATTTTGTTTTAATTTCAATTTCTTCAATTTTTAAGAAAACTGATCAGCTTATCTTGAATTTTTTTATGGGAAAATTTAGCCAAATGATTGGTCTTTTAAAAAAATATAATAATTATATATACAGGGTTTACCAAAAAGTCAGCGGAGCTACTTTATTTTTAAAATGACTATAAAATTGAAAACCATTAAACCTCAGTTTTGATAAATACCTAATAACTTTAAAACAAACGGCCAGATTTCGTTGAAAAAAGTATATACTTTACAGGTCAGTAGTCAAAGAAAAACTACACTATGTAAAGTTTGAAAAATTACATACGGACCCGAATACTTTTTAATAGGGACACTAGAAAGACAGTTAAATGGGGAAAAATGTGCACAATATAAAAATAGACAAAACGATTTTTTGAAATCTAAAATATTCGTATTGGTTCCGGAGTTAAACGACAAAATTCCAATTTGTCGAAAATCGTTTTTTTGCCAAAGCTCTGTTATCATGCAAAATTTGGGATAACTTTATTAAAAGTTTTTGTTGTATTATAACATCGTTATAAACTGCCATAGTTAACTTTTAAATCTGACGTTTTGTCTCTTCGGGGCCACCATCAACTTTATCTTTTTAAATAACCTAACCTAACGCATTTACTATTACAACAGCGAAAAACATTGTTTTTTATATGCCTAGAGGGCGTTTCAAATATTAGGTTAGCAAAGCTATACCGGGTGACACAGGGGTATCGGATGACCCCTTAAAACTTTTTTATTTATTAGCCGATTTTTATGAAAATTTAACTGAGTATATTAATAGTAATTTCTGATTTTCTGACGGATATATTCAAGATGGCGACTTCCGGTTTGGCCGGAAATGGACAACAATTTTGTTTTTTAAACGGAACACCCTGTATATTTTGATAAAATTGAATTCTACGGATCAAAATAGATGAAATCCACTAGCCAAATGTCAATTTGACAGAACTTTCATGTTTGGAAAATAAAATACTTTTCTCAGTGTACTTTGCTAAAATTTTACAATTTTCTTTAAAAACCAGTTTTTGTCTGATTTTTTTTGAATGTAACTCCTTGGATAACCTGGGCTTTTTTGAAGCCCATTTTAATACGAATAAAATGATATGCTATACACCCACTTACCGTTATACGTTTTAGCAAAGTACACTTAGAAAAAATATTTTGTCTCAAAAAATAAAAGTTCTGTTAAATTGACATTTGACTAGTGAATTGCATGTTTTTTGATCCATATCAAAATATATAGGGTGTTCCACTAAAAAAAAACAAAATTATTGTCCATTTCTGCCGAAACCCGAAGTCGGCCATCTTGAACATATACGTCAGAAAATCAGAAATTACTATTACTATACCCTGTAGACATATAAAAAACAATGTTTTTCGCTGTTATAATAATAAATGCGTTACTATTTTAGCTGCAAATCTGTTACAACTGTATTGCTAAAGCAGCATATTTGAGGTGATTTTGGAAAAAATCAGGTTTGAAAGCCCTATATTCGGGTCCGTATGTAATTTTTCAAACTTTACATAGTGCAGTTTTTCTTTGACTACTGACCTGTAAAGTATATAATTTTTTCAACGAAATCTGGCCGTTTGTTTTAAAGTTATTAGGAATTTATCAAAAGTGAGGTTTAATGGTTTTCAATATTATAATCATTTTAAAAATTAAGTAGCTCCACTGACTTCTTGGTAAACCCTGTATATATAACTATTATATTTTTTAAAAGATCAATCATTTGACTAAATTGTCCCATAAACAAATTCAATATAAGCTGATCAGTTTTATTAAAAATGGAAGAATTTAAAATTACCTAAATACCCAATTATTGAACTTTGACCATCAATATCTCAAAAACTGGTCATAGGATTGAGTTGGTCCCATAGAGACATTTAATCAGAACGTCAAGATCTACAACACTAAAATTTTAAAAAAGTTGGCCGAAAGCCATTATCCATAAGAGAGGTGAGGGGTCCTTTGAATGAAAATGGCTATTAGGTATGCAACCAGTAATACATCAAAGTGTATTATTAGTTGCATGCTTTTAATTCTTTTCAGGGTTCAATTAATTTCTGCCTTTTTTAAAATCTTTTGTTTAGAAAATTAATTGTGATTAGAAAAAAATGTTATGTTATTTTTTAGGTTCCTCTTACTCCATTAAAAATGAAAGTACAACTGATGATTTATTGTTAGGATGTGTCAGGACGCCTATATGTTAAATGTTGAATAATAGTATTTCTTAAGTTAAGAATTTGTATTTTCATAATTGTTTTATTATCATATAGTTATTTGTTGTTTTATAGTGTATAGAAATTTTGTCAATATTTAATATAATTAAAGTTTGATTGTATAATTGACAATTAATTTAAAAATATATTTTGGTACTCTAAACGTAAATAACATTTAAATTAAAATGTCATGAAACTTTTGATTAACTATTTCAGAATAAGTAAGATAGGACACTTAAAAATTCTCAATATCTAGCGTTGTAAAAAAAATGGGGGACAAACACGCCTCTTTTTTATACCACCCCCTTCACGTTTCTAGATGTAGAATAAAACTGATTTTATTTTTGAATTATCTTTCTACCAATTTTCGTTTAATGCCCGATTGAAAATTAAACTTGCGCTCTCAACATAATTATTTTCTCCGATTTGAATAAAAATTGTAATTTAAATAGATTTTATTTGTTTTTTTTTCTAAAATTTTATTTTTTTTACGTTTGTTATAAATTTTTCTTCCCCAAAAAGGTTGTCGAATTGTTTTGTGGAAATTAAGAGCGTATTCGGAGTTCGTAAATATTCCATAATTCTTCGGTTTGATTTTCTTTCCCATCTGTTTTCCGCGTTCGCCCATGCCCATGCGCTCTGAACGTCTCTTCATTGTATCTAGACAAATTTTCAGTTCGCGAAAATCGTTCTCTCGACGAGCGTGTGTAGTTTGTTGCGTGGGTGGAAATTCGATGAAAAGCTTAATGTAATTGAAATAGTTTTTTGATTATATTGAAGATTTTTTGTTTATACGGAATTTATTGATGATATTGGTTAGTATTTATTTCATTATTATCTTTAATTATACTATTAACAGTGATATTTATTGATCAATTATTTTCAGATTATAGACATATATTTACATTCTTTAAGTAAACAAAACAAATCGTAAAAAAGTTTTGTGAAACTGATTTTTGTCATAACTTTTCCAAAATTGTTTGATTTTATTATCTAATCTGAAACAAGCTGAACATATTAAGTAACTTATTAAATCTTAAAATATTTCATTTTATTAATATTGTAAAAATCTAAACTTTTTTAATTAACATTTAAGTTATATTAGATTCTTTCTAAGTATCTAAAATATTAATTTTGTACAATAATAAAATTATTAGCCTTTTAGAATTACAGAAATTATGACTTTATTTATTTACATATCTTTAAAATTTATTTTATATAATATCTTATTTGTATAATGTTATGGCCTAACAAAATAAGTACTCAAGAAGCTCTCTAAGTTAATTAGGTTCAGAGTGATTCCGAGCTAAATTTTACCAAAAAAACAGTAATGACCTATTTTTAAATCTTCCCGCCAGTGTATCTTAACCCTATCTATTTTGATTGGTCAGGACTTTCTGTATACGAGTTGGCTATCGTTTCTGACTACAGTGGGGTGCGAATAATATAATTTTTCTTTCTAATTAAATTTTACAACATGATTTTTTTGTTTTAATAAAAACGGTAATTGTATACAGAGTTGTGAAGTTACTTTTAATAACTTGGTTAGTTTTTTCATATTTTTATTTAATAGTTATGAACATAAATCAAAATTATAAAGCAAATTTCAATTCAAGTGAGTATGTTTATTTTTTCTATTGTTTGTTTAAAGTAACTATAAAAAGTAACTTAGTTACTAGTAACTAATTATTGTTACTTTCTTCATAAAGTAACTAGTTACTAGAAGTAACTTTAGTTACTTTTATAAAAGTAACTATCCCAACTCTGATTGTATAAAGTGTTTGGTTTCTTACTTATTATTTAATTTTTTGTTACGCCGCTGGTTATGTCGTTTATTAAATTTTGTTTTATTGGTACCATTGTTTAGTGTAGACGTTTGTTGAATTTAAACAGTAACTTTCGTTATCGTTTATTAAAGTTCTGTTTAATTAAGTTTATATATAAAAATCTATACATATTTTAATAATAATAAAACAATTAGTGTTCCACGAAAGTGCCAAAAAGAGATTAATTTGATTTCTATCGTCGCATCAGATCCAATAAGAAACAAAAACAGCGCCGTATGCGTATTATCGTGAGTCCTTTTCATTTATCATTATTATATATCTATTTTTTTACATTTTATGATTACTTTAAACAATTTATTTCTGATAAAGAATTTTTCATTAGAAATTAGGATTAGGTAAAAATTAAGGTTAGGATAATATATATTGTTGTAAATACTGCGTTTAGTACATAAAATCGATAATATTCTATTATAAAACAGTGCAATTGTATAATAAAAGTGTTTATAACATAAAATAATATATTTCCTTTGATATTACAATGTTCCATTAATCAATTCCCATTGGTCGAAATTAAAAATTTAGTACCGTTTCAAACGTATGTCTGTGATTAAAATTCTAAAAATAAAACATCCATAGGCGTACGGAAAATAATTATTTTTTTATTATGATTGTAAGATCAAACGAACTTGTCTTAAGTGAAGTTCGATCTTAATTATATGAAACGCCTTGTCACCAATGATCAAATGTAGTAAGCACGCAATTTTTCAAGTTAAAATTAACCTGAAGTTACACAATAACGACGAAGCGTCTCCCATCTTTATAGCTGTCTAGTAGTTCTGTCAAAACCTCATTCCTTTAAAGTGTTGGTCTAAACTAAGATGATCATGGGAAGTGAATGTAAATTCTGAACTTATATTAGAGCTATCTATAAACTGGGCAATTTTGTTTTAGAGAAACTACAATTTGTACTGTATTTTATTATTTATCATTGACAATATAACATTTTGTAAAGTTCTGGTTTTAAATTTTATATTATAGCGACGTTATTAGAATCAAAGACAACCAGTTTGCTTTAGATGTAATTTTATTGTATATTATTTTTTAATATCATATAGTTTACATGTTCCCATTTATTTTATTTATACATTATAAATATACCTTATTTTGCTGAAATTGCTAACAATAATTTTAAAACCTAATAATTAATAATTAACTTAACCTATTAAATAATTAATTACAGGGTGATAATATGCATATCACAGTCTATGTTAAAACATAAAACATTACAATATTTAACTTGCAATATAGGCAACACACATAATATAACGTATTGTTAGTTGCATAGTCATGATTAAGGAGTGGTTAACTTTTCGAATTTTGACAAGCTAGCGCGCATGACATGACATTTTACTATTTGACTCATGAGGACCAGCGTTGCCAACCGTACTATAATTATAGTATTTGTACGATAATTACAACTTCATGTACTATACAATTTCACTTTGTACTATAATTTTATATTTTCACAAATCATAACAATATACCAAAGGTTTTTGCAACATACTAATAGTTAAGAATAAAATTGATCGGTAAATCATATAATATTTTCATTCATTCATTAATGTAATCAATATATAATTGATAAATACTGTATAATTTAAAAAAAATTTAATTTAGTAAATTAAATGTGATTCTTCGAATATGAAACGTCGGATTAAAACTAATTTATTGCAAACTTAATTTAGAATTTAAAAAAAATAGTAATATAACAAGGATTTTAAAGTAGTTAAGGATTTTAATGTTTTTTAAGGATTATTTCAGGATTTTAAGGGTTTTAAAGATTTTTAGGATTTTTGGAATTTTTAAGGACTTTTAGGGATTTTGTTTAGGATTCTTTAATGATTTTTTAAGGATTTTAAAGTATTTTTAAGAATTTCTAAGATTTTCTCAAGCTTATTAAGGTTTTTTAAAATTTCAACGGATTTTTAAAGATTTTGAAGGATTTTTAAGAATTTTTGGGATTCTTGGGCATTTTCAAGACTTTTTAAGGATTTTAAGAGGAAGTTGTACTATACGATAAAGCAGTGGATGCAAAGGTTTCGTAGTCCCTAACTTTTAAAGTTTAGTTTTTATTATTAGTGGATTAAAAAATTTGTACGTGTTAGTAAAGATCTGATCTATGTTCCTTACCCCTCGCCATTTCGAAATTTGATACGGTTTTTTCAAAAAAAAATCGCAAAATTCCATGTTTTTTGACTATTTTCACATTTTTTTTAGAAAAGATCCAAATCAAATTTCGAAATGGCGAGGGGTAAGGAACATAGATCAGATCTTTACCAACACGTACAATTTTTTTTATCCACTAATAATAAAAATTAAACTTTAAAAGTTAGGGACTACGAAACTCTTACATTACAACATTTTATATCTGGATAGTGGCGCCGCTATCAGAATTCAAAGGAATTAATCATTTATGAATAGAGATGAAATTCATTTACTTTATACAATGTTTACGAGGGTAAAGAATTATAATTTTCGTGAAAAATTAAATTATTATTATTTCATATCGTACATAGGAAAGAAAAAAATCAGGAAACCTCAAAATAATAAAAATAAAAGTAATACATGACCAAATATTTACGTTTGAATTTAGCTGGAAACCGATGAAAACAATTTTTATATTTGTTTTGGTCAATTTTTTGCTGCACACACAATTCTACTTTTACTTGTCATAAATAAATGAAAAAAAAAATTATTGCAATGTGATCACAATGAAGAATATAATTATGAAAAGAGCGTAGGTATATTCAGCACAGCGGCGACACTGCAATTTAATAAAACTTGCCAATACAAAATATTATCTTGCCTGAAATAGTTTTTGGACGGGCGCTCCGTTAATATTAAAGCTAGGAAGTTTTTGGCCTACCCCATCGAGTGAGGTATCGTTAAATAGAGCTCATTGAGTAGATAAAATCATATTTTTTGTTTTAAAAAATATTGCAAAATGTACTCATGAGAAGCTGCCAAAGTCAGCGTTTTTTACAAAATTTTGTTCCGAAGAATTTTTTTACTTTCCATTGACCTATAAGTTTGAAATTTGTTGATAATGTTTATTGTTTCGTATATTTTACCAACAAATGCCAATATATTAATAAATATGATTTTTTCATTACCATTCCCTCATTTTTAGGGTTCCGCACCTTCGTATATATGCGGATTGTGATATTCGATATTTTATTATCTTTATCTGTGTTATTATTAATTTTGTTAAAAAATGCATTTTTCGTCTCATATGCGCCAGGTTATTTTTATTTTCTCTTCTTTAAATCTTTTTAATATTTTCTTAAACCTAATCTTTTTAATATTTTCTTAAACCTAAAAAAAAACGAAATTCGTGGGTTCGAGCCCCACGTTGGGCGCCAACTTGTGAAACGCTAATTTTTTATTCGTTGATAAAAGTGATTTAGCAATAAATGTGATTTAAGCTCAATTCTTTTTATTATGGGTTCGTTCCACGAATAGAATTTGAATATATCGAAAAGTGAAATTTTAAGAGGAAGTTGTACTTACTATAAAGCAGTGGATGTAAAGGTTTCGTAGTCCCTAACTTTTAAAGTTTAATTTTTATTATTAGTGGATTAAAAAATTTGTACGTATTAGTAAAGATCTGATCTATGTTCCTTACCACTCACCCTTACGAAATTTGATTTAGATTTTTCAAAAAAAAATCGCAAAATTCTACGTTTTTTACTATTTTCACATTTTTTTTAGAAAAGATCCAAATCAAATTTCGAAAAATTGAAGGGTAAGGAACATAGATCAGACCTTTACCAATACGTACAAATTTTTTTATCCGTTAATAATAAAAAATAAACTTTAAAAGTTAGGGACTACGAAACCCTTACATATTACAACATTTTATATCTGGAGAGTGGCGCCGCTATCAGAATTCAAAGGAATTAATTATTTATGAATAGAGATGAAATTCGTTTACTTGCCAATGCCCCTATTAAGAGGTGCCAATACAAAAATGTTATCTTGCCTGAAATAGTTTTTGGACGGGCGCTCCGTTAATATTAAAGCTAGGAAGCTGCGGTTTTCACTTGTTGAGAGCGCATTTGTGGAATATTTTTAGAATTATTTTTAGTAACAGTGATACGACTATCAACTTTTTCTCTAGATAAATTTGTAAAAGTAGAACAGATGCGCTCTTCTGATAAATATTTTCGTTGGGTAATTCTCTAAATGGCAACAAAGCAAGTCACGTGGCCTCTTCCACTTTCCGTGTGTCGAAAAATAAAACAGTTTTATACTAAATACTAGCTGAATACCTGTACGAGCATGCTTTACTTGATTTTTTCAAATTTTTCCAATTTTTCCTGTTCTTTTCTATTTTTTTATTTTGCATTATTTTTTTTCAAAGATCTCATCTTGAATTTTTTTTCCAATTTGTTCCCATTTTCCCCTATTTTTCCTATTTTACCCTGTTTTACTCTATCGTTTCCATATTTTTCACTATTTCGACACATTTGTTACCATTTGTTCCTATTTATTCCCACATTTTTCCATATTTTTCCGAATTTTTCCTATTACTTCTTATTTTATTTGCGCTATTTTTTACTTTTTTTTCCTAATTTTTCCCTATTTTTCCATATTTTAACCTTTTCCAAATTTTTCCCTATTTCTCTCCATGTTTATCTGTTTTTTCATATTTTTCCGATTTTTTCCTATTTTTTTCCTATTTTTTCCTGTTTTTTCCTTTTTTCCCTTTTTCCCTTTTTTTCCTATTTTTCCAATTTTTTCACATTCTTTTCCCATTTTTACTTCTTATTTTATTTGTTTTTCATTATTTTTTCTTGTTTTTCCCTATTTTGCCCTATTTTTTCCTGTTTTTTCTAATTTTTCCCTATTTGTCTCTATTTCGCTCTACTCTTTCCTATTTTTCTCTATTTTGCCCTATTTTTCGATATTTTAACATTTTCCCAATTTTTCCCTATTTCTCTCCATGTTTATCTGTTTTTACATATTATTTTGATTTTTTCCTATATTTTTTTCTCATTTTTTTCTATTTTTTCCCATTTTTTCTATATTTACCTTTCTCCTCTTATTTTATTTTTCTTATTTTTTTCACATTTTTTTCCCATTTTACCCTTATTTACTCTATTTTTCACCATTTTTCTCTGTTTTCCCCGTTTTGTCCCATTTTGCCTGTTTTACCCAATAATAATAATTTTTAGCAAATTAATTTACTTTTTACTATTTTTCCGTTTTGCCTTAATTTTTACTATTTTCCTCATTTTGCCTCATTTTCCCGTTTTCCCTATTTTTCTCCATTTTTTCATATTTCCCCCATTTTGCCCTATTTTTTCGTACATTTGTCTATTTTCCCTATTTTGCCGTATTTCTTCATATTTTTCGATATTTTTTTTTCATGTTTTTCCCTTTTTTTCTCTATTTTGCCTGTTTCTCTATTTTGCCGTAATTTTCCTACTTTTCACTAATTTTCCATATTTTATCCTACTTTTGAATAAAAGAGATAATGAAAGATAAAAAGTCACAAATGAATTTAATTTAAAAATCTCCTCATACCTACAGTAAAAGAAAAGTTGAAAAATAGTCTCTGCGCATGTGCACGACATTTTATTGCAATATCCTTATGTTTTTTATCTTGCCAAGATTCTATATGCCAAAAATTTTTGTTAAAGTTAAAACCAATTAACTTAAAAAAATTGCAAAATAGCTTTTTCTCATGAGCAATTTTTGTACATAAATATTATGGTAGTAGAAAAAATATTGTATGCAACTAGTGTGTATAGTGCCTTTTTCGCTCATGTGATTGTCAAACAAAATTCACATTCGTGAAAAAAGTATCACTATTACGCACTTGTTGCATAAATAACTATTTTATACTCCTATTTAATGATTCGCTAATTAAAAGATTAAATTCTGTTTCATAAATTTTATTATGATAGTGATTTTCACTATGATAAATTAACTCCTATATAAAATGTGTCCTTTTTACAGCCATAAAAACGCCTGTTCCTTATAATCAGACTACATGTAGTAGCCGCGCGTCGGTACGTCACATTTATGTTTATTCCTGTAAGTTATAATTATAGTTTTGTAGGGTAAATAATAAAATAATAAAAATAATTTAAAAAATGATAATAATTCTAAAAAATAATAATAATAATCAAATAATTTATTTGTATCAATAAAGATACTTTTTTAACCAATAGAATATAATTATTTTTAGGTAAGTTGACAGTTATTTTGACAACTGTCAAAATATTTTAAATTTTTTAAAAGTTAATAACAAAAAGATTAATTAATTAATATGTTGTAAAAAAAGTTCCTTTTCATTTAAGATAATTAATATATAATGGGAGTAGAAAAAATAGAACAGCGTATGGCCATTATTACAGTCGCATATTATATACGAAACTCGCCAACGGTTCGCTTCCTATCCTACAACTTGCTGTTATTTTTTGTTATTTTATAATTCCACCAACGGTACCGCCATACCGAATTTAGACTCCCCCTCGTAAGTGTTCGACATAGATCAACATCTGGACACAAGTAACAAACTTCGGTCTAGGAACGAATTGACGACCAAGTAATAATGTATTCGTAGTATTTAGGACACGCCTATCCCCTTCACCCGACGCCCCGCAGGTCTTTCTGTTTGTCATTTATCACATCCTCTTAAGGGATTTTTAAGAATTTTAAACTAGTTAGAGATTTTAATGTTTTTTAAGGATTATTTTAGGATCTTTAAGAATTCCTTAAGATTTTTAAGTAATTTTAGGTAGTTTTAACGATTTTTTAAGGATTTTAAGGGATTATTTAAGGATTTTAAAGCATTTTTAACAATTTCTAAGATTTTCTTAAGTTTTTTAAGGATTTTTAAAATGTTCTTAGAATGTTAGGGGATTATTAAAGATATTAAAGGGTTTTAAAGGATTTTTGTATTTTTAAGGATTTTCAACAATTTTTAATGATTTTAAGGATTTTAAGGATTTTAAACTAGTTTTAGGGATTATAATGTTATTTTAGGATCTTAAGAATTACTTAAGATTTTTAAGTAATTTTAAGTGTTTATAAGTATTTTTAAGGGTTTTTGGGGATTTTTAAGGAATTTTTAAGGACTATTTAAGGATTTTAAGAATTTCTAAGATTTTTTAAAATAAGGGTTTTTAAAGATTTTTAAAAATTTTAAGGATTTTCAAGATCTTTTAAAGGATTTTTTACGGATTTTTAAGTATTTTTAAGAATTTCTAAGGCTTTCTTAAGATTTTTATGGGATTTTAAAGATTTTTAAGGATTTTAAGATTTTAAGGATTTTTGGGATTTTTAAGGATTTTCAAGGACTTTTATTTTAAGGATTTTTGGAATTTTTAAGGATTTTCAACAACTTTTAAAGGATTTTTTTAAGTATTTTTAAAAGAATTTCCAAGATTTTCTTGAGATTTTTAAATTTTTTTTTTCAGAATTTTAAGGGATTTAAGATTTTTAAGGATTTTTAAAATTTTAAGGGATTTTTAAAGATTTTTAATGATTTTTGTGGTTTTAAAGATTTTCAAGGTTTTTTAAGAATGTTCAACGAATTTTGGAATTTTTAAGGATTTGCAAGAACTTTTAAAGGGGTTTTTAAGGATTTCAAAGTATTTTTAAGAATTTCCAAGGTTTTCTTAATATTTTAAGGATTATTAAATTTTTTCAAAATTTTAAGGGATTTTTAAATATTTTTAGGGATTTTAAAGGATTTTTGGAATTTTTAAGGATTTTCAAGGACTTTTAAGAATATTTAACTATTTTTAGGGATTTCAATGTTTTAGTTTTAGGTTATTTAAGGGGTTTTAGGGATTTTTAAGTATTTTTATGGGTTTCAAAGGGTTTTAAGGATTTATTATTTACCAAGAGCAGAGAAAGTATAATTTATAATCCAGAAAGAGTTGATTGAACTAAGATACCTAATTGAGATAATTAGTATTTGTTATTTCTGGTGCAGTTATATGTTATTGTTGGTGTCGTTACATATTTCTTGTTTCTTCTTTATTGTACTATATTTTTCTCCAATGTACTATGATAATTTAAGTGCCCGTACTATAACAGCTTCCAATACAGTTGGCAACATTGAATGAGGATTAACAGATGGACCAGTGTCTCTTTTTATCCTGTTAAGGATATATATCCAATAAGGAATTCATCGTCTATAATAAATAATATTGTTTGAATCTAATGCTTTTTTATGAATTGTCTCCTTACCTTCTCTTAATAAATGTACTGTTTCTTCACTATTAATAATCTTAAACAACGTTTCATTTACATAAACCTCGCACTTATATATTCTTTAATATTTTATAAATAACAGAAAACCTAATAAAACCAGTAAAACACAGCAATAAACACAACTGGCAACATAACTACTCTGAAAACTACCTCAGCGAGTTGGTTAAAATTCTTACCCTATAACTTATAAACTTTACAAGCTTTTTTAATATGCTGTGAAATAATGTTATTGTTATATATCCATTTTTTTACGAAATAAAAGACATTTACTTACCCTCTATCACTTTATTGAAATGAAAGGATATGTGCAGTTTCAATTACAACTCGTAAGAGTAAAACTGCAAGAAACTTACGTGTTAAATTTTTTTTCGAAGAACACGACACTAATTACAATAAATATTTAATGGCTAAAAAAGTATGAATTATTTACACACACCTAATTATGTATTTTTATGTTACAAACTAATATTAAATTCTATTACCACCAATTCAAGTATGAAATACTGAAGCCCTAACACACACCTATAAAAAATGCTACAACTACAAAAAAAAGTTTTAAAAAATGTAAAGAAATTAGAATCCTGTCTTACCATTTGTCTTTTATTATGCACTCTTAATCCTCTTAATTTGCTCCATTAATAAACTAGTTTGTTCCATACACGTTATTAAAAATATATACGAATTTTGAATCACATACATATTGATATGAAAATTTAAAATAGAAGGATACCAGGTGATTTCAGATGTCATATCTATGATTATCAGTCCTGGTTGACTAATTATCTGGAAATTAAAAAAAAATTAATTAAGTAAGAGATTAAAAAAAAAATGATTATGAGGGTTTTGTCAATTTTGAAAGAATTTTTTGGAAATTAATTTTTTTTAAAATTGACAATTATAATTTTAAAATTATAAAAAGGAAAATAATTTAATAGAAAATAGTTGATACAAATATAGAATGTTATACTAAATGTTAAAAAGAAAAATAGAAATAAAATAATTTATTTACAAGTATTAATAGAAGGTGAACTAGAAATAGACGAGACAGAAAAATAAAGGCAGGTGAGACAGACAGTAAGAGTAAGAAAGGAACGAAACATTGATAAAAATTCAACTATAGAAGATCTAAAATTAGTCGTATTAGAAGGTGAGACCAAATAAGAATTGTGTGTAACTATGGGAAAGAGGAGACAACAGAGAAGTAAAGACAGGAAGACATATTCATATTAATTAAATTGTATTTTTTTTACTAAACTTTGTAAATTTATAGTTGAATGAACCCGGCCCGGATTGAGAATCTTTACTAGACTGCGAACGTGTTAAAATAAATTCCAGGATTTCGAAGGACCAAACTTCTTAGGTATGAGTTAAACCAATATGAATGTTAAAATAAAAATAGTATTTGAAATTAGAATCTAATTTTTATTCCATTTTTCCAGTACGAACATGAACAGAAAAATCATAAAGCAGCACATTAAGTTAAAATATAAAACCGAAACATGAATATTTAAATTGTACTCAATCATTTCACTCCCTGTAAAAACTATTTACATTTTTTGTTATGAAAAAATCAGAAAACTGTTTGGGTGCGGTAAATTACGCACCATTTTATTTATTTGAAAAAACTTTTTTTGCTCTTATAAAATGCATAACCGAATTGGTTCACTGTCTGGATGCGAGAGATGTGTGTGCTCTGAATTTTAACGGAGAGGAGGGTTGGTGGTTTTTTATTGGTAGGAGACATATATGTGACGTATGTAAATAGCCTTGAATTAAAAGCATCGTAGCGGGAAGAAAACATATCTATATTTTTTGTCTCTTATAATGATGGGATAATATGAGAGAAAGATAAGCTTGAATAGCAACAGTCGCTTATGTATTTTGTTTTTGTTAATAGTATTTTGCAAGTAGACAGAAAAAAGTCTGAGAGAAAGACGGAATAATATTGTGTTGATTTTAAATCTATTTTTATTTTAGTTCATGTATTCTCATTAAGTGACTGGCTGAATGACAAAGGTAAAAGCCAAAAAAAAAACAAAACTATTTTTAGATTTTAAAATATTAAAATATACAATAATAGACATTATAGTATGAACTGAAAGATTAATGTTATTAATTTTAAAAGAAATATGAATTAGTTTGTATTCCAGTGAAATTTATCCATATCCAGTACTTATATCATGTCTTGTTATTTAAAGATCTTTGGAGTGTTGATATAATTTAAACTACAATGTCTTTTTTCATTATTTTATGTTTTTTTTATCTGTTTCACAACTTTTTTCTCAATAAACTTCTCAATTTCTTTGCGATTCGAAGCTTTAATTAATGCCTGATGGTTTTCTTTCAAAAGTATTTCCACAACGTCACCTAAAACAGATTCGATTCACTTATCCTGTTCATATAAACATAGAAATGTATGTATTTACACATGGTAGTTTTTATTGAATATTGTGAGTAATCACACATATAATGATGAATACATAACTTACATATTTTGTAGTATGAAGTTTTGTATTCTGACTCGAAGTGCGATTAAAAAAAATTCTTGTACTACTTAGTCTAATCAATTACTTTAAAAAAAGTCACTCTTCACAATCATGAGTGTAAGACAGCAACAGTATTTTGTATAGTACAAATTTAAGAGCCATTGGCCCAGTAAAATTAAAACAAAACTCATGCCATTTCTCATTTTCAAAAAAACGTAAGATCTACAAGCTTTTTCAATTTGTCCACGATATTTGGCTATTATATCCTGAAAATAATTTGAGTAGATAGTAAATTAATACACGTTTTATTCCATTTCCTTTTGTTTCATATTTATTTGTTTCATATTTATATTAAAAAAAGTTGCAGATAGGTATAACTCTACATCTATGGGTAAAACATTTTATTCACAATCGTATATGTAATAGCTCAATTACACACTTTTTAAAGGTCGGGAGATTAGTTATTACAAACTTTACTTCCTACCCACAAGTGGGAAGTGATATCTGTCACTTCCCACCCGTGATTCGAATAGATTTCTCTATACCCATCATATCAGGAGAAAGCGATATAGTATTAGTTACAACAATAAATTAACAAATTATAAAAAACTATAAGTATTTCCAAAACCTATTTTATTTATTCTAATGTTATTCGTAATGTTTTGTGACTAAAATTTTCTATTTTCCTTTTTTATTTTTATTTTTAAATTGATAGTACAAAATTAAAATGTCATGTAATATCTAAATGCCAAAGTATTTTGATTTCAAAGAAAACTTGTCTAGAGTATTTTAATACACATAGTCACTTTTAAAATTAATAACTATATATTTTCAAATTGTGGATTAAAATAAAATGATTGTGAATAAAATAGTATACAAACTATGGCGGAAATTATCATTCCTGTCTCGGGCAATAGATCACCTCGGCGCGAGCGCCTCGGGATCTATATTTTCCCTCGACAGTAATGATGCATTTCCCGCCTCGGTATATAATCTACTATTTCTTTGAGTATGTAGGTATGTAACAATTCTTAACATAGAATAATAAAAATTTTCACATTTTCACAAACTACCTATATTCAAAATTTGTGTTCTTGCAAGTACTTCTACTAAAAATGTGTTTTGTTGTGAGGGGTTGAGGTACACAGTTAACTGTTGGGGTTTAAAAGTAACTTAGTTACAGTAACTTGGTTACTAAAAATAACTGCACAATTCTACCTTATCTTAAAAAATTATTAATAAAATAAATAGGGCAGGTCTAACCAGTTATCATTTTATAAACAAATTACCGCTCCGTACATTAATTATGACTTTATATACAGTTTTACTCTGCCGCCGCGCTGAAATGAAATATTAAATTCTCCACAAATTGCAAAAGTTGGGTACTGTTGGCAACACCGCTGCCATTTATAGTATTTTGTTTAGTTGACTTTTCTTCCGCCCAAAATTAAAGCGAGAAGTGGGGTATTCGCTCATCACATGGTAAAAATGGCGGTTTATTTAAAATTGATATAAAATTTGTATTAAATTAAACATCGATAATAGACTAAATAGAAAATAAAAATGACCACTCCAAGTTTATTGTTTTAGAATTAAATGTAAAAGGTGCCTGTACGCATTATACAGGGTGTTTCGTGAGTGACTGGCTAAACTTTACCAAATGATAGAGGACCATCATATCGGCTATTATAATGTTCGAAATATCTTTTGTTTAATATATACAGGGTCTTTGCGTTTATTTTCAAAAATTTCAATTGACAATATTTTGGCGATGGTTGTTCTAATTTGAACAAAATTTGGTTATTCTATATTATAATGTGGCTAATTTATCAAATTCTGTATCGTAAACAACAAAAATTTAACGTAGTCAAAAAAATATTTTTTTTACAAAGTATAAAACTTCACCCTGTATATGAATTTTGCCAACTTTTGATATCTATTATAATAAACTACAATAATAACGTAAACAAATCAAACTCTCAAAGTTTTTGGTACATTTATAGTAATTCTAGTTTTAATTCCTAAATTTACGATTAACCGTTTTTAAATAATATTTACGTACGCACCTGGTTTTAAACCCCAGAAATATTCATAAAAATTTTTAAAACTCACTTTTAATTTTATTACTACTATTGGCCAACATACGTCAAAAATAATGACCGAGAAAAAACAGGTACTTAAAATTATGTTAAATAATAAATAAAAGAAATTAACTAAAACTAATACATAAAAACAAACCTAATACAAGGTAACAAGATTATAACAAGTTTTCGAAATATCCACATCTAATTTAAATGCTATTTTCTTGATCGTAATACTAAATTATTTACACCAGCTCTGATCATTTCGGGATTAGCGTATAATCTTTGTTTTAGATGATCCCCCAAAAAATAATCTAAAGGGGTAAGGTCGGGTGAGCGAGCGGGCCACGGGACTGAACACAAATTAATCTGTTCCCTTACCTATCGTGAACTTTTATGAATATTTCTCTGGTTTTTAAGCAGCTACGCGGAAATATTATTTAAAAACGGTTAATCGTAACATTCTGTAATTAAAACTAGAATTACTATAAATGTGCCAAGAACTCTTAGAGTTTGATTTGTTTAAGTTATTATTGAAGTTTATTAATCGATATAAAAAATTGGCAAAATTCATTTAGTATAATTTTTATACTTGGTAAAAAAATTTTTTTTTGAGGGCGTTAAAATAAATTTTGTTGTTTACGGTACAGAATTTGGTAGATTACCCACATTAGAATATACATACCAAATTTGGTTCAAATTAGAGCAACTTTCGCCAAAATATTGACAATTGAAATTTTTGAAAATAAACGAAAACACCCTGTATATATTAAACAAAAGATATTTGGGACACAATAATAGCCGATATGAAACCACTTCATGGTCCTTTACCATCTGGTAAAGTTTGGCCTGTCACTCGCGAAACACCCTGTATATATATTAATATCCATATACGGTAGAACGATACGTCGTAAACCAGGACGTCCCATGTAACAATGCATGTATTACACACATAATGGCACCTTTTCTGAGAAGTCGTTTAAAAATGTATATGTTCTTAAAATGGATAATGGACGTCCACTAAAAGTCGTACAATGGATGTTAATACATGGACGTACATAGTACATCTATAAATTAGTCCATGAACCAATGTACCAAAATTGGATCTAAAAGGACATTGCATGGGCGTCCACTAACGACCGTACAATGGATGTGAATACAAGGACGTACATAGTAGATCCCAAATTAGTCCATGGATCAATGTACTAAAAATGGACATCCCTGGGACGTCCGGTGCTATCTGAGATCGTTCATATTAAACTGTAATCACACAGGGTGTATTTATATATTCTGTGCTTTGAGGTTAACTGAAATTATTCTTCTTCACTCTTTTGAGGGTTGAGGTTGCTAAAACATATAAGGTTAGAATTTTCGCGCTAGGGGGCAGCCGCCAAGCTGACAGAGTCAGAAATACTGCCGACGGAGACAGTAGTAGCACCCGCAGGACTATAAAGAAAGAAAAAAGGAAAAAAGTTAGGTTTATATAGTTGTATTTTAAATTTGTCAAGAAATTTTACCAGTATTGTAAGCCTTGGGCTATTCATGTTATTTAGTAGATAGCATATGTCAAATGGGGTTTATAAATTAGTTTTGGATAGTTCACTGTAGATGTCAAAATTTTGTATCCGAATGATGATAGGGCATTCTAATATAATGTGGTTTAAGAATCCAATTTGTCCGCATTCACAGTGTGGATTGTTTTTTACTCCTATTCGATAGAGAAAAAATGGAGTTAGGAAATGTCCTGTTCTCATTCTAATCAGTGTCTCCTATTCATGTACGGTAATTTCTTAAACCATGGAGATTTGGGCAGTTTTGGAGCCACCTTGCAATGAAACGATTTATTGTTTCGCCTACATGATTTCCATTCTATGGACCATTTGTGGCAGATTTGATTCTCTATTTTAGGTAGGTAGTTGGAATAATCTAATTTTACATCAGCTGGCATATTGAGGGTACGACCAACGTTGGTAAGTTGATCAGCTTTTTGATTGCCTTTGATGCCTACATGGTCAGGGATCCACACTAAAGTGATATGTATGTTATTTAGTTTAGCCTCTAGGATGCCTCTTTTAGTCATGAATGAACAATGTTCTGTCTCCTTTGAAAAAGTTTTTTTGCTTATTTTTTGTAGGGCTGCTTTGGAATCAGAAAAGATGATTGAGTAGGGAATGGTTTCTTTTAAATTTATTTGGATAGCGTGATTAATAGTGATAATTTCTGCAGTATCTATCTAGGTAAGTGGGGGTAACTTGCAGGCATATGAATAGGCAAGTTCAGGACTTGTTACTCCAAAATCAGCTTCTCCCAACGTATCGACTGATCCATCAGTGTAAAACCTTATATGAAATGGAAATCTATTGAGTACGTTTTGATGTTGAATTATGCCAAGTGGCTCGTTTTTAAGGACGTGAAGGTTAATAACTATAATATTGGCGAGTTGGTTATCTAGTTCAAACTCATGGCAAGGAAATAAGTGGCCGATGTACATATTGGATGAGAGGGATTGTAAGCGATGAACTAGTTGAACTAATAATGGTCTTGTTCTGTTTTTCCAATAATTTCTTTTTTCTGTACTTTTAATTTCCAAAGATGTTAGGGCCCTGATGATAGGGTTATTATTAATAAGAGATGCGTTTTTAAGAAGATATTTTGACCCAAGCCATTCCCATCTATATTTTAAAGGAAGTTCTCCTGTTTCTGCCAATATAATGCCGTGGTCGGAGTAGACTTCATGCAACCAGTTACTAGACGGAGACTTTGAAATTGAAGTCTATCTAGTTTTTTTAGTAGATATTTGGACAAAGGAGTAATGATTTGGCAACCATAGTCAAGATGACTTAAAATAATGGCTTTATGTAAGATGAGCAGAGTGTGAGGGTCACATCCCCACCATGTCCCACAGAGAGCACGCATAACATTCAAACTACCATTGATTTTTAATTCTATATGATTAATATATGAGCATTCCACTTCAGATTTTTTTGAATCATCATTCCAAGATATTTTATTTTGTCGGTCCACTGAATAACCTCAAACTTGAACGTGATTAAAGGTGGAGGCTGTTTTAAGGGGCATATTTTAAAGACAATAGCGAAGTACTTATTTTGAGAGAGTTTGAGTTCATGTTTCTCAAGAAAAATCTCTAAATGTTGTTAGAAAAGAGTATAAATTATTGACCATTTGGTGGATATTAATCAGAAAGAGAAAATCATTCGCATATTGGGTCAGTTTTATGTTTTTTTGGTAAGATTCTATGAAGAGAAGCGGTATTTAAATTAAACAAATCGGGGCTAACAGGAGACCCTTTAGGGAGGAATTTGCTTGTGTATTGTGGGTCAAATGTGTGGCCGGTATTATCTTTGATAAAATGTGCTCTTTGGTTTAAGAAGGTATGGATAAGGTTGGCTAATTCGATGGGGACTTGTGCATCTAGTAGTTTGGAGTAAAGTAGTGATATATTCACACAGTCGTAAGCAGAAGATATGTCTAGAAAAAGGTCAATAGATATTTCATTTTGTGAGAAGCCTATACGTATTTTAGTGGACAGGTAGGTTATACAGTCTATGCAGCCCCTTCCCCTTCTAAAGCCTAGTTGTAGAGGGCTATAAGGATATTATTATTTTCTATGTGCCATTCGAATCTGTTTTTGATGAGGGATTCTAGGATTTTGCCTACACAGGATGAAAAGTGCGATTGGTCTGTAGCTTTTAATTTCCTTCTTGTGTTTTTCTCCGCTTTAGTACAGGAAGGATTAAGGTTTCTTTCCATAATTGTGGGATTTGACCCGTTTTAAGACGTTAAAATATTGTAAAAGATATAGGGTGCCTGATAAAGGAAGATTCTTGATCATAGAATATGATATTTGGTCTAAACCACGGGCGAAATTTTTTCTGGAGGATAGTACACTTTGAAATTCATAGAGGGAAAAAGAAGTTTCTGAATTCAATGGTTTATTAATCTGCATACCAGTGGATAGTGAGATAGGGGTGAGTTGTGATAATTTTTGTTGGGCAGTGTTTGGAGGAAGCATTACACTGAATTTTTTTTTGACTGCCCTCAGTGGAGAGTTTCGATTTAGAGACTCGCAGTATTTACGAAAGTTGTTCTTTCTTTTAGTTTTTAAATTTTTTCTAGAGAGAGCAATGTGTTGTGTGGCATTTACATAATTTTCAAGGCTAGGAATATTAGTGAAGTTTGTAATAGCTGCTCGCATGACTCATCCCACCAGGGGATATGATATTTTGTTTTGGTGGGTGGCTTAAAATACGGAATTAAAGATTCAGCAGCCAAATTGAGAGAACTTATAAATAAGTCATAGCTTTCTATAGGGAGAGAGGAGAAAGTGTTTTCAATTTAAGCTGTCCAATCGGATTTATTAAAATTTCTTCTTTTGAAGAAGGAGGGATTGGAATGTGTTCATATAGTTAGAAAATGATTACTAAAACCAAGGTCTGTGATGGTCTCCCATGAACATTTAGATACTAGGTCTATGGAGGAGAGAAATATATCTACAACTGATTTAAGTCCTCCAGGAGGGGATAAGCGTGTGGGCGAGCCGTCGTCGATGAGGAATGTTAGATTTAATGGATCCATGGCTTGGTTTCTACCATTGTAGCTGTTTGAAGAATTTCCTCATATCTTATTATTACAATTCATATCACCCATTATTAACAACGGAGGGTCAATAGATTTAATAAAATTGATCCATGTTGAGATTAGCTTATCTGAGGCACTATATAGATACCTATATAGCACGAGATATCCTGGGGACGTCCAATTTAGGTCTGAACGTCCTGGACCATTTTAGAACGTACTGAAAATGTTTTGTTTTTACGTACCCAATACATACGAATTGGGCGTACTGGGTACGTCCATCTCTGGACGTTATTTACTTTTGATTGATTTAACATGTGAAACATTTTTTTTCTTTGTCATTTGTATAATCTGTTTTATCTCGTTATTTGTATAATATGAAAATCTATCTTAAGAAACAAATAGGGATAGATGAATCTCTAAAAGAATACACCCTTGCAGATTTGTTGATTTTTCTAGATTTATCTCTATTTTATCTATTTTTTTTTAAATTTTGCACCTATTTTCCCTATATTCTCCATTTTTCTCTATTTTTCAATTTTTTCCCATATGTTTCAATATTCACTATCTAATTGCCATATTTTTTTCCCATTTTTCTTATTTTTCCTATTTGTCCCTATTTCTCACTATTTTTCCCATATTTCCCTACTTTTCCTTATTTTGCCCTATATTTCCTTATTTTTCCCTATTTCGCTCTATTTTTTCACTATTTTTTCACTATTTTTCCCAAAAATTTGTTCCTAGTTTTTCCTATTTTTCTCCATTTTTTCCATATTTTCCCCTATTTTTTACTATTTTCACTATCCTATTTTTTCCCATCTTTCTATTTTTTCTGGTTTTTCATTAGTTTTTCCAATTTTCTTTATTTTTTCTTATTTTTCCTATTGGTCCTTATTTGTATTTATTTTTCCCTAGTTTTACCTATTTTTCTCAAATTTTGTCTATATTTTTCCCTATTTTTCACTATTTTCTTTATTTTTCCTATTTTTCTTATATCTTTCTATTTTCTTTATTATTCCTTCTTTTTATTTTCCCTATTTTGTCTTATTTCCCTCATTTTTTTTTTCATGTTTCTCTATTTTCCCTACTGTTTCCCTATTTTTAACTATGTTTCCCGTTTGCACTGTTTATTCTCTAATTTTCCTATTATTCTATAATTTATCTTGGTTTTTCTTATTTACCTAATTTTACCATAATTTTTTCCCATTTTTCTAATTTTTTACTGTTTTTTCATATTTTTCCAAAATTTCCCTATTTTCGCTATTTCCCCTATTTTTCACTATTTCCAAAATTTTTGTTATTCACTATTTTGCTCCATTAGTTATAATTTTCCCTATTTTTCGTATTTTCCCCATTTTTCACTCTATTTTTTCTCTATTTTTTTCCATATTTTTCACTACTATCTCTATTTTTTCCTACTTTTCCTACATCTTTCTATTTTTTCTATTTCTTGTTATATTCTCTCGTTTTCATTAGTTTTTCCTATTTTCTTTATTTTTTTCCTATTTGTACCTATTTGTTCCTGTTTTTTCATTCCCTATTTTTCTTGTTTTTCCTGTTTTTCCGTTTTCTCCCATTTTTTTACCAAAGTATCAAATGAGAGAAAATCCGATAATACAGAAGAGATATTTTTCACTACTACTGCGTCAACATATAGATTATTAGATTATTTTATGTAAGCCACCGGTTTTCACCCTTTTCTACCCCTTAAAATCATAATTTCGCAAAATCCTTTCTTAGTGGGTGTTTATGTTATGAACAGAACATAGTCAGTCAGTCAGGACTTTGCCGCTTATATTATAGAAAAGACAAGGAACCTACTATACATTGCCCTAAGGATGACTTTAAGTCGAAACGTTGGCATTAGATCTATAGTGATTTCAGTCATTTTTACCTTTTCCAAACCAAGTCCCAGAACTAATTCTAGTTCTGACAACGAACAGATTCCGCGCATTCGTACATCCCCAGTAAGCTTATTTTGGGTCCTCAATTACCTATACTGGACGTTTTGGTTACATACTCAAAACGTCCTCTTTAGGTACTTGAGGACTCAAAACGGATGTACTGGGGATATACGAATCCGCGGCAATTGGACGTCCCCAATACGTACCTGGGTCGCCGACCATACCTAATCTGGACATCCCCAGTACATACCGTACGTCTTGGTTGGACGTTCTTCGTACGCTTTGGGGATATAGTTGTGCTATATGGGTATTGAGGATTTTTATGTTATATTTAGGTAACGAAAATGCGTTTGTTTGTACCTTCCTGTCAAAGATACTATTCAGAGGTTAGGGGAAGAAAATTTATGCTATTTCTGATTAGAGAGGCGATTCCTCCATAACCATCAAGACGATCACTTCTAAGAACTTGGAAGCCTTTGCATCTCATGCTATAATCACGATCAAGCCAGGTGTCATTCAGTAGAATACTATCTGGATTATGTTCTTTAATTAGAATTTTTAAGTTATCAACGTTAACATTATGTATGAATACTCCATTGGATGATCTTTAGTGGAGTGAATTTAAAGAAAACAAAAATATAAATACCTTATTTTATATGGATGATTAGTATTATGAAACCCCAGAATACTCCATCTCTTGATTTTGACTGTTATAGTTTAAGATATCTTTATTTTGTGGCAGATTACTTGATTGTGACGAGGTGACATCTAAAAATTGAGATACTTCATTATTGGGATCCATGTTATTAATCAAGCTGCCTAGGAAAGTCATGACTAGCTCTATATGAGAGACGGTGAGGAATGACATTGCTTGGATTACATCTAGGTGAATGTTACTCTCGATGTCTTGTTGTGGATTCTTTGCTGTGGAAGGAGATTAACTTGGTCCACGGCCTGAGAGATTAATGAGACACTTTTGATGAGATTTTATATTATAAGTATCATTGGAAGTTCGTTTACGCTTCAGGTGCTTCAGGTGCTTGGCTATAAGTTGGAAGATTCGATGAGCTTTTAATGAGGGTTGTTCTTTCATGAACTGAAATATAATTATGTTCTGATGTAGATTGATTTAGGGTATTTCTTTGGAATTGTTGGCTAGCTTCGTAATAAGAAATATTTGAAAAAGACATTAGATGCTTGATGTCCTTTTGTCTTGCATGCTCTGGACAGGTTGTGTCTGTGGATGAGTGATCAATACCTTTGCAATGAATAGTACTTGATACAAGTTTCTTTTTCCTCAAGATGGATTTTACCACATTTTTTGCATTTATTTTTGCCTCTGCATTGTTTTATACTATATCCAAAAAGTAAACAATTATGGCATTGTAGAACAGGACTAATATATGGGTGTGTGAATCAGAGTGAATGGATTTAGTAGATTTGTGGACTTGTAATAGAAGTTTGGTTCAAAAAATCACACATAAGCTATCGCGTGGTTGAATAAATATTTCGAAGGACCACCATATAATTATTACACGTTTAGGTGACGTGGGACAATAAAACATATCGTCCTGCTTTTTGATAAGATTTAATCAGCAAGCTTTAAACGTAAAAGGTTAACACATACATTTACAATAATTAAACAAAGTTTATCAAATAGTAAACAACAACAATTGAACAGAAATTCATCTACTAGTAAACAACAATTAAATTCTGCTAGTAAACGACAACAATTAAATGGGTAATGTTTGATACAGTACATTTAAATGAAAGTAAGAACAAGACATAAATAGTTCCGAATATAGCACAATACATTTAACAACAGCGCATATAAAAAATATATAATTACAGAAAAAGGGTGTCCATAAGAGGAGCTTTCCCTTGGTATATCCTGGACCGTATCCTAAGAAATTCTAAATTGGTCTGTTAGTTTTGGCAACACCGCTCTCATGTACGATGATCCATATGATTGATTAATTATAAAATAGACCCGTGGTCTTTGCATATTTGTAATAAAATGGAAAAGATCTGTTACCTTAAATTCCACACATTAGACATTATATTTTAGGTTTAAAACCATACACAGGTAGATTACGATGCACTATATTAATTTACATGTTAACTGCTCAACGGTTGAAGTGGAAGAGAGGGTTGTCACGCAGTGTTGCCGCACTAGACCAGAAAATTGTAGTAGATTCAAGATTGAAAGTGGAGTAGATCATACCAAAGCGGAGTAGTATTTAGTGTTCAGAGGGCATATTCAGTCAACTACTTTTACGCATGCGCCACCCAGAGGTATTTCTTCAAGGTCATTTAATTTATGTAAAATAACCGTATTCCTAATATTTTCAGACAGATTCTACTATTTATAAACTAATTTGTTAAAACTAAAAAACTACTAAATATTTCATTCAAATAAAACAGGGAAAAATCAAATTGTTTGACTTGCACAAACATTTAATTTGTCGTTTTTCGATTCTGCAAATATGAAAGCAACTTATCTTATACTAACTGAAACTGCTGTGAAATAAAACAATTTATTGTACTCACAAAATAGAATACAACAAAAAAAAAAACAAATATAGCACAAACCCAGTTATCTCATAAGGCAAATAAACTAATTTGTTATAAATTCAAACATTAAAAAAAAACCAAAAAACTAATATACCTATATCACCAGTTACTTCATAGTTGTACTTCTAAAATAAACAAAACAATTTTATATGGGAAAAAGTTAAATAAACATCAAGTTAAGGCGAGTGAGTCAGTCAAAAATCAGAATTGATTTTTTTTCTGGAGTTATTTTGTTGACCAAATGACTAAGATACTTTTCTCAAAAGCGTTTTTGATGGTTCAAATTGATAACAATGGCCACCTTTCATGTCCAGTAGTGATTTGACATGCATTATTGAATCACACGTATCCACCTCCAAGCGATTCCTTTGCTTTGTTTTCATTAATGTTAATTGAGAAAATATTCTCTCTGCTGCAGCAGAAGAATGAGGAATGGTCATTATAACTTTAATAACTTGCCATAAATTGGGAAACAAAGGTTCATCCAAACCATTTTTTATTTCCATAGCAGAATTCCAAAACTTTTCAAAATTCCAATTGATATTTTTTTAAGATCTTCCACAGTACTAACTAAACGATACTCCGAATTTAAATTTTCTACATCCACATGAGGAATTAACTGGGGAAAAAAATCAAAAATTTTTGTTATCGAAAGGTGATCCCCTGATATAACTTCTTTGGGAGAAAATATTTTTAAAAAATGCAACAGAGGATCATTGAAATCGATCCGTTTTTTTGCATAATTCTATGTAAAAGCCAAGGGCATTGGTTCTAAATTTCAAGAGCTCATTTTTATCTATAGGTTCTTTTTCAATTATCTGTTCAACTTTTGCGCCAAAATACATATTTTCAATATTTATGAATTCACGAGGATTATCCACATTCAACTCATGAACAGGTGTTTTATCTAAGTATTCCTTTTTCATGAAATTTCGTAAAAAAGCTTTGTATAGTTCAGTCATTATGACCAACATCACATCTATTTTGCATGTTTCACTCTGGAATTCTTTGTTAAGATTAGTAACAAATCCAAGAGAATATGAAAGAAAACAAAAATAAATCCTATATATAGGATTACTTAGATTTTCCAGAATTAGTGAAGTATTTTTTAAATGTTCTGTGTAAACAGCATTTGTGAAATATAGTTTCAGTGCATCCCACGATTGTAAAACCCTTTCAACAGCTGCCTGTAAAAGAATATGTTAATAAAAAGCATTTTTAAAAGTATTCTCATCTACCTGCAATGACAACCACCTTGTCTGGCTAATTTTTAAAAGCTTTAATGGTTTGATATCAACAAAGTCTTGATACTCTTCAAAGCTTTCAATTCTTTTGGAACTGTTGGAGAAGTGATTTATAATATTCCTCAAAAATTCTTCCACAGACTTAGGCAACTTTAAAGCTGCTGCTGAAGAACACAGGTGTAGGGAATGACATATGCAGCCCATTATAATAATGTTTGTGTTGATCTCTTTGAATCTTGTCTGTACACCTGTTTTGTTGCCCATCATTACTGATGCATTATCAGCTGCAAATCCGATCATATTATCAACAGAAATATCATTATCGTTCAACAATTTTATTACAGCATTAAATAAACCATTGGCAGTTGAATCGTCAACCCTTATTAATCCAAAAAATCTATCTCTTATGAATCTTTCATCATGGAATCTTATTACTACTGCTAGAGATTTTTTTTGGGAAACATCAGTTGTTTCATCGATAATTAAACTATAAAATTTGTTTATTTTTCAAAGACTTCTCAATTCGGAAAGAGATTCTTCCACTAACTGATTTTTGGTTAAAGATGTCGCTTTAGTCCGTCCAATCTCGATGATTTTAGCAATACCAGAATCAGGAAATGCAGATGCTATAACTTTTGGTAAATGGTCCATCAAAAGGAATGGCAGGTTGTGCTCATGCAAAAAGACTAGAAGTTTAAGTTCCGCAGCTTTAACTGAGTTACTTAAGGTTACTCTACGAGGATCCACAAACTTACTTATTTTTGGGGTTGATTTGAGTGAATTTTCTTTGAGTTTATGTGTTTTACTATTGAAATGTCTCTGTATATGGTTATAATTACATGTTAGTTTTTTTTCACATATTTTACAAGATGCAACTTTATTCACACAATGTAAATATTTGAATTCATTGGGCCATACTGCCCTGAAATTCTGATCATATTTCTTTCTTTTTTTTGTGGTTGTTCATTTTCTGATCGAGTTTCTACTTCTAGACAATTCGACTCCTCCTGTGAAGGACTCACAGACGAGGAGGTGGAGGGCTTACAATCTTCAGATTCTAGATTTCCTTTTTCTTTTAGGTTTGACCGGATGATATATCTGCAAAATTATATTATTAAATTATTGAAACTAAACCACATCGTGAGAAACTCACTTGTCCATTATTTGAATAAAGCGAAATTGCCACTTATCTTATACTGGAAACTGGGAAGCGAAGACTGAACTTAGTTACTGTGAAAATATTATATTATTCATAGTACAACATAAATAGATGTACTATTGCTAAGTACGGAAAGTCAATCCGGTTACGGTTTAGAGCAGAGTAGTTATTTAGTCACATGACCATCGAGCAAATAGTGCGGAAAAATATTAAAGGAACAGCTGACAGTCAACACTGACAGTTGATAGCAAAAATTATCAACCAAATCAAACAAATCAATATTTGTAAAATTATTTTTTTTTATTTGTTTATATTTTTAATTTTTTACCTTTGCAATAAAATAGTGAATGTCTGAAAATACAAAATATCGCGTGTAGTTGCATCCGAGTGTCGAGTATTACTGAAAATTTAGTATGAACATTAATTTCTCACCTTCTATTAAGGTTCTGTAGGTATCTAAATCTAATTGTACTTTAAATCTGGTATTGTTTGTATGATAAACAAATTTCGTAGTTATCCATTTTTATTTAATTAACTGTATTACTTTATCCTTTAAAACACAAACGAAATTCAAAAGCAATAAAAACAAATATGGCCGTTATCGCACTTTAATAACCAAATTCGGATAGAGTGTAAATAGTTCGCAACTTTTTACACCAGCTTGGACTTAAGGAACACCACAGAGTGGGTTTAGTTCGAACAGAACGATACTTAAAAGACACGTCAGAGCAAAAAGTGTTAAAAGTGTGTACTTTCCGTACGCACCATGTGTAGTGTATTATTTATATTAATGACAGATGACAGCGACAGCGAGATAGTTATAACAAATGTCAAAAGTCAAAATAGATTTCTGAGAAAAAGAAGAAAATCAGAACACAGTAAGTTTTTGTTTTATTTTCTCTGAAGGCAACTGTTCCTTTCCAACTACATATTCATCCGTACATTGAAGCGGAGTAGAAATCAATATTTTGGAGTAGCGGAGTAAAAAGTAATTAAAGGGAGTAGATCTACTCCGTACGGAGTAGCTTCGGCAACCCTGTTGTCACGGTGCTCACCTTGGCGGGAGCCGTTGTTGAGAAAAAGAAAACTAAACAGTGGCGTAGCAGAGTTTCAAAAGTTAAAGTGATTTTAACAATGGGGTTACTCTCATCGGAAGACCATATATGGTAATCTTCTTTGGGATTATTTTTCCTGAAAAGGTAATACTTAATGTACCTGTTGGAACGTAGACAGTATCTCGACTTCTTCTGCTACCCTTCTATTGAGACGTTTCACATGTAACACTTTACAAAACATTAGTTAAGTATCCATAACCTCCTTGATTTCTTCTTCGGTGAATGATTTGTCAACAAATTTAACTATATCTTTGCAAGAGATGCTACGACCTGGTATAAAGACATCGTAGTCTAAGTTGACCCACTTTTTGTCGGTAACAAAATTATTTGCAGCATTGCGGTCAGTAAAAATGACACCTATTCAATTATTTCCTCTCCTCGTTATTTTAATAATTTCTTTCAGTTTAAGATTGAATATATTGTTTTTCAAATACTAAGAATATGTAAGTTGCCAATATTTTTACTGTACATATACTTCGAAAGGTCCCGAATCGTTGATTGAGTAGGTATTTATGATTTTTTCTTCTTGCTTACCGGCGTTTTCGTTAGGTGGGTTTTTCTGCCGCCATTTTCTAGTTGTAAACGAGTGTCGGTGTTGTTTTTTTTGCACTTGGTAAAATTCTCAGTAATATATAGATGTAGGGGAATAATATAGGGAGGGAAGATTAGGGAAATAGGGTATAGATTAGTAATAACCTCACCAGTTTATAATAGCACTTAAAAAGGTCATAGTTACCGAAAGTCAAAAGAAACGATGTTAGCACTTAAGGGCCGTATTCATAGTTAATACTTGAAGGTAATCTTAAGGATATATTATGTAAGAATTACTTAAGGTCTCCTCAAACATTCCTATTCATAATCAATATTCCAGCTTACCTTGACAAGGAAATCCTTAAATACGAAGAGTAATTGGCAACGTCTATTTCTGTCATTTCTTTGCTTCTTGTTGTTAGTATTTGGTATCTACCAAGTAAATGTTTAGGTAAACGGTTTATAAAAGTCGAGAAAGAAGAAGAAAACAAACGTTGAATGTTGTTGTTGATGTTTGTTTCGGTTGTTGTGAAATTGTTGGAAATTTTAAAAAATGTCTGAACGTAAATTTCATTCCGATAGGGAAAAAAATTATTAATTCATTTAGTAGACAGTTTCCTTTGAAAATCTGTATCTTCTTTTAAAATGATGATCAGCATAAAAATCAAAATGGTTTTCCGCGTCTCTTATACATCTTTTTGGAATCCTCTCTCTACATTTTCCTCCAAGACATCAATAAATTCAATAGAATTATTATAATCCATAGTACTTAAATAAAAATTATAATAACTTTTAATAAACTGTCAGTGATGCAATTATTCATAATCTTAACCTAAGGATGATGGTAAGGAGTGCTCAAGTCACCTACCAGGGTACCTTACACTTAAGATTTCTTGAAGGTGTCCTTAGTTGACTGAAATATAAACTATACATGAGGTAAACTTAAGGATTAAGGACGACTTAAGGAAGAACTATGAATACGGCCCTATGAAATACGAACTATACATGAGGTAAACTTAAGGATTAAGGACGCCCTAAATAACAACCTTAACTCTCAGCGCAGAATAACTGAAATTATTAATAGAGTGCGCAAGTGTTGTCGTCACATGTTGGATAGGTCAAGGACTGTGTTCCGAACAAAACATATCTTTCAGACGTAAAAAGCGTTTTTTTTTTCATTTTATTCGACGGCCCGATTTGACGAAAAGTATCCTTATCCAAAACACTGGATTATAGAAAATACGCATTGACAATGATAGAAAATAATTTATTTGACATCTTGTTTGTTTTAAGTGATCTGTGAAAACTCAGCGAGGATTCCATTAATTCTGAACAGAATTCTGGTAAGTTCTGTTGAACTCAACAGGTGGTACTCCCATAAAGTACTAAACAAAATGGATACAGCAGGGTTTTTAGACATCTTACCTATAGGTAATAATGTAACACCACTTTGACCTTGGAATTTACTAAAGAGAAAAATCTTTTGCAGCAGCTTACCTCTGGTGCCACTTAATTTCAGGGGTTTAGTTTTGGTAATTGATAATACCTGAGGTTATTAAGGTTTCTTTGAAACCGTCTTTATTCAAATTTGATATATCACTTTCTAATAAAGTCAGGGCGTTGGAACCGAGGTGTGTCCGGCGGTCAGTAAAATGTCTTAGGTGCATCCCGCAAATAAAATTTCATAGACCTGATGCGTCCGATGGTTCAAAAAGGGTCAGCCAAGGTGCGCCGTATGGTTCGAAAATGGTCTTACTTATATTTTTAGAAAATACTGTTTAGGGTATTTGAATTTCTAAGAAAATCGAAAAACTTACACTTGTCGCCTTTTTATCTGAAATAGGGCTTATTTACATAAAGTTAGGGAGAATGTGCCGGGGTTTTCCGGTTTATCCACAAAGACTATTATGAATCGTTTATCTCATTACAAAATTACTTTCATTTGTTTAGGGCAGGTAGCTTGTTTTTAAAATTTCAATTTGTATTCCTTGACGTGTGAAAGTGAAAATGGAATTTGTGACTAGTCAAAAAGGCAAATCTCTGTTAGTTATTAATATACAGGGTGTTATTGAAATACACGTACATATTAAAATGGGGAATAGTATGTAATGACCAAAAACGATTGGCACCAATTTTAACTTCAAATTCTAAAATTTAAATATTGGGGAAGAGTCCCCTTTTCCGACCTACTACTTTCCATATTTAAAGAAGTAAAATAAATCGAAATTGAACTTACCCATAGAAATTGCATTGTTGCCGTAGCAAAACCAATTAATTCAAAATAAAGTTTATTACAGTAATTGTTCAAAATGCCGTCCATTATTATTTACACACACACTTGCAATCGTCTTTCCAAAGAACTTTGAACATTAGAAATTAGTCTTGGATTTTGTCGTAGTTCCTCGGCTACCGCATTAACTTTATTGGTTAATTGTTCAACACTATTAATAGGTTCATTATAAACCAGTTGTTTCATGTGACCCCACAAAAAGAAATCGCATGGATTTAAGTCAGCGCGGAGATCTCGGAGGCCACTTAGTAGGTCCATTTCTGCCTATCCACTTTTGAGGAAATCTAATGTTCAAAAACTGCCGTACGTTTAAATCAAAGTGAGGAGGAGCGCCATCTAGTAGGTACCACATCCGTTGCCTTAATTGTAACGGTATCTCTTCTAGGAGTACTGGCAAAATATCTTCTAAAAAGTGGAGATATCCTGGCCCATTTAATCTGTTCGGGAGAACATAAGGCCCGATTAAATACTGATCTATTATGCCAGCCCAAACATTTATTGAAAATTTTCTTTGATGCCCAGTTTCCCTAATGGCGTGAGGATTTTCATCACTCCAAATATGCGTATTGTGCATATTGAACACGCCATCACGAGTAAATGAAGCCTCGTCAGTATACAATAATATTTTTAGAAAATCAGGAATATCAACACATTTTTGAGTCATCCATTCACAAAACTCCACTCTCTTTTCTTCATCACCTGGATATAAGACCTGGACTTTTTGGATGTGATAAGGATGTAAACCTTGTTCTTTAAGTGTCCGCCACACAACAAATGAAATGAGGACACTCCAATTTCAAGACCTAGTCTTCTACAACTTAATTGAGGCCGGTTTTCAACAGCTTCCAATATTTCTTCTTCGGTCGCCAATGTTCTTTGTGTTCTTGTTCTCCCTCGATCTGCATTGACACTCTCAAATTTTCCATGGTCTCTTAGATGCTGAACAGTTGAAATAAACGTACGACAGTCCGGAATTCTCCGATTTGGAAACCGTTCTCGATACAGGATTTGTGCTTGCCGAGAATTTTCTCCAGCTGCCCCATAAACCAGCACTTGACTATATCGGTTAGTTCAATATTCGTAAATAGTGGCATCGTAAAAAAATATTTAAAAGTAATCGTAACAACACTTTTTACCAACTTGGAAATGACGCGCTCGTGTTAGCCAGATTCGTAAATCAACTAAAATTTTAATAATCTATAGTTTCAAAAATGTATAGTTTAAAAACAATCATTTATCAAATATTCTAGTTTTTTGATAACGAGGGTAGTAAAAACCAGTCTTCGGAAATAGAAATTAATTCGAAAATCTTGGCAACATGGTTATTTCTTACAAGACTAGTTTTCTTATCATCTGACAAAAACTTGCATATTAATTACTGTTGATGTTTAAAATAGGTAAATAAACCTAATTTATATAGGTCATCCTCAACATATCAGTGAAGTACGTTTGTTTTAGAATTAATTTTCAAAAATTAATAACTCCCTTAATAAGGGGTATTTTAAAAAAATAATATTTTTCTACATTCAGTGGGGATCTGCGCAATACCCAGTTTTAATATGTACGTGTATTTCAATAACACTCTGTATATAAATATCGATTTCATAAATATTTGGCTCAGAGGTAGGCCTGCGCCAAAAAAACCAACAAGTGTTTTATCAAACTCGATGAGGGACATACAATTCTGCAAGCAGAGACGAACCATAATCATGACAGAGAAGAGGAACAGCACTTTAAAAAGGAAAGCTATGGAGAACATCTCCAAATTGATTTATAGAGAGTTACGTCAATCAAGCTATTCTGAGTTTACACTTCATGATGCTAATTTATTCCCGAAAAACGTTAACCATGTCCAATTAGCGCTGTATCCGAAATTACCAAGATCCGTCGAAGAATTCCATTCCAATATTGAAAACAAGTGTTTTTTATTTCAATGTCCAATTGTTCATTTTAATAAGACGTTAGATAAACGGATAGACGGACGCACCTCAGCCTTATCTTTCCGACCGCAGGACTCGCTTGGGCAGGTAAACGGCAATTTTACTGATCACCGGACGCAATTCGGATGCAGCCAGTCAGGGTATGGACTTCCTCACCTTGTTTTTCTGGATCTTCTTCAAATTATTTACCTAGAGCAGTTGACACGTAGAAGCGAAGGACAATAAAATAATTTTATATTAACTTATCACGTAAATCAATAATTTAAGGATATATTATACACTTGTTAGTCATTAACAGAGCTAGACACGAATAAAAAAATATATATCCGTACGATCTACGAGTACGAGTAGTCAAAAAATGTATTTGTAAGTATTTTACTCGTAAGTAATTTTATAGAGGCAGTTTACGGTTGCGGGTAGTAATTGTAAAAGTACGAGTAAAGAGTACGAATACTTTTACAAAATTGGAGGGTTCAAAAAAGAATTGAATTGAACCTCAGTACTTACTAAATAATACTTACACATATACATTTTTAGCCATTGAAACATTAAAAACAAAATTTATTTATAATATAAAAAAAATATAAAATCCTCTTTGGAAAACTAAGCATAGTAAAATAACAAGAACAAATTAAACACAGTTCTTTAAAACTACAATTTTTTCAAAATTTCCATCGGAAAAATCATGTCTTCTTGGACTATTGATTATTGTAGCAAACGAAAAAAGCCTCTCTACAGGCGAAGATAAGGTTAATGGAGTATTAAATTTCAAAAAAACATTTTTTCTATTGTCTGGTAATCCTCGAGCATATTTAAATTGGTTCCCGAATCACTAATATACCTTAAATACTCTAATTCTGCTTGGTTTTTAATTAAATTTGCTTTTTCTCATTCTGAGGGAAACTTGTTCCGGGAACGTTCTTAGGTGTTTCAGAATCATCAAAATCGAAACTTTTATGTATAAGGAGTCACAAGCAACCTTTTCAGAGGTTTCATCTACATTCTTAACTCAATTAATTTATTTGCTTCGTTTAAGGCCATTTTTTCTACTGATGTTAAGTTTGGAGGTAGTGGATATATTTTTCTTATAACATACCAGCGTAACTTAAATTGAGGATGTACAAGATAGAAGCTATTAGAGTGCCATATACTAGGAATGCTTTAACTGAAGGCGATGCAAATTTAATATTGATTTTTGATAACTTGTCTAGTTTATTTTTTAGTGAAGCTAAACATGGAATCAGAAGACCGTAAAATGTATTCGTTTCGCCCTTGCAAAACATCTAAAGTAGCTGCCAACGGTTCCATCACTTGACAGTATAAAAGTTTGTTTTCGAAAAAACAATTTTTTAAATTTAACCGTTGGAATAAATTAATCATTTTGTTTTTTACAATTTTGTTGATGGAATCATAGTAGGAATTCAAACGTGTGGCTCCCGGAAAGAAAGTGTATGTTCCAGAATTTCTAAAATAACCTCCGAAGATTTTGCAAAGGCTGCTTTCTTCCAAAATGTATTGTATTTGGCCATGGCTCGAGCGTGTCGCTACTACTCGTAAAATATACTCATATTCTACGAGTATAATTTTACGAATAAATTTAAATTTACTCGTAAGTACGAGTAATAAGTATTTCAAATTAAAAATACTTATTGAGTAAATGTCACGAGTAATTTTTTTATCCGTAATCAAAATACGAGTAAAAGTATTTGAGTACTTGGGCAGCACTGCTGGTCATTAATAGGCGATTTGCTTTGATATCTATTTTCATACAGATACTTTTTTATTTCGTTTATACAGTGAACTTATATGACTCTAAAAATTTTGAAAATATAAAATTAGATTGCAATTTTTCTCAATTTACTATAAACGAGAGGTATATTTAGTACAAAAACTCGAAAACAACCTGAAACCGTGATGATAATATTTATTTTCTTACTTATTATTTTGTTTATTGTTACGCCGCTGGTATGTCAATTATTAGTTTAGTAATATTGGCACCACTGTTTATACCCATTTTCCTTTAAAACTGACAGTAATGAAATGTTAGGAATGTATAACAGAGTTGCCACTTTCGGGTAAAGGATTCCTTTCATCAAACAAAATTATCCAAATCAAATCTTTAAAATACATAATTATTGCTTAATATTATATTATATCATATTTAAGATCATTTGTCTCAGAAGTAATTTACAATACTTAAATTTAGGGATTTTATTTAAATGTTTATTTTTATAAATCCTTCAATATGAAATAGTTATATATATACGTAATTTACTACAAAACGACAACACTGTTATGTCTTTCATCAGATTGCTAAGGCGATGCCATACGTTTTAAAATTTATTTTCTCTCATTTTTTGTCATGCAATAAAAAGAGAACATCTGATATGTACTTTGTATTTAAAAGACAACGTCGCTTATTTGCTTAGTTAGGGAGCGGCTTTGAGTTCATGTGCGGTACGTAGTGGCGGGAACGGGAATACATAGTAATTAATTTTATTTATTGTTTTTGTTTGCGGACCTCTGTAGCTGTAGCTGCCAAAGGCATCATTATTCTGAAGCGGAATTTAACTTAATAAAAATGTATACGACGGTATTTGAGAACAATTTCTAGGTTATTCAGTGGATCAGGCGGTAATAAAAAATAAAATTGCATTAAATTAAAATGTATATACCTATGTAAAACAATAAAATTGCCCGCCACTGGAAAAATTTTTCCCCTTAACCACCGAAAATTTCTATTACTTGAAGCAATGACAGATGTCAACATTCCTTTCACATTCCTTGTGAGTTCGTTTTAGGCATCGCGGAGCGGATGAGAGCAGACAGATTTTTTGATCACGTGACCTTCGAGTCATCTGGTTGCTCGATAATTTCCGAACGATTTAGAGGTTGAGGATATCTGTTTTAAACAAAAAACAAATTCGTTATTAGTTTCATGCAAAATGGAGGTTGCAGAGTTTCTGTGGACAATCTCCACTAACTGCCGACTTTCTGTATTTTCCATTTAAGAACTTACTATTTAACATTTCCCATAAATAAACAAAATTTGTGGTTATGTTAATGTCCCTTCCCCGCACAAGCCATTGGCTTCTGGGGTTCACTCGTAAGGGGGTGAAATGTAGGGCGAGTATTATTATTATTATTATTATACTTATGACTTTTTGCAACTGTCATACTGTCATCTGAACGCTCGATCAAAAAGGTCCGACGAAAACGAGGATGCTCTAAAACATCCGGATGAGTAAAACGAACGCAAAATCTATTTTCCTCAGACTCATCAAAAACAATAAACGAACAGTAGAGGCATCAGAGGCGTCCGACGACTAAAACGAACTCAACATCCTTAAGACATTCCATTACTGTCAGATTTTATAGAGATGTGGCGTGACAATATTTTAGAGGAACTTTAGCTCACTGTGACTACTCCGGAAAAAGCACAATGACAAATTACAGCTCCATTTCGGAGCAGTGACAGCTTTGGTCGTATTAGTTTCTGTCCCAAATGAAATCACAGTTCCTGTTGGTATTGTTCCTTTTCGTTCTAGTATGGTGTAGGATTGGGGTACATAGCAAATTACGCGACCAGCGACACTTTCTGACCTAACTGTGACTGCGCATTCACTGCTCATAGTCACTCATGTGCTGTCGTGTCGCTATCTTAGTTAAAACTGTAATGAATAGAAAAAAATCAACATATTATATTTTTACCACGGATTCGTAAATTTTTCAGAGGCAGTTCTTTCGTTAAATTGCCAGCCAACAAAATTCTTATTGAAATGTCAAGTTTACTTCGAAAAAAGACTCTCGTGTAATTAATTAAAATTGAATATAATAATGTAAGTAATTAAATTGCACCTAGAGAATCAAAATGAATTGAAAAATAACTGTCTAGATTTTTAAAACGCCAGTGATAATAAACTATCTAGTTCCAAAAAATCACTGTGATTTTTTCCCGCAAAGAACTATCTGTTCCGGTCCCGTTTAAAGAACAGTGATAAATTCACCAACAGTGAAATCACGCCCCACCTCTTGATTTTAAGGAAAATGGGTATGTGTAGTAAACGCATGTCATGCGCATGCGCGTACTCTAAAGTAAGATTTCTATTAAGTAGACGCTCGTCTATGTTTTTACTTGGTGTTTGAATCGTAATTTTTGTTATCATTGATTTAAATTGTGTTTAATTAAGTTCATATATAAAAATCTATACATTTTGATCTATAAAACAACTAGTGTTCTATAAAAGTGCAGCTTGGAGCTTGATATGATTTCTGTCGCCGTACGGAACCAAGAAGGAAAAATGCCTCCGTATTTACCGTGAGTCCATTTCATTTATTATTATTAATCAATTTTTTTTTTATTTTACGATAACTTTATACAATTTATTTGAGATAAAATTGAAGAATTTTTCATTAGAAATTGAAGTTAGACGAAGGCAAAAAGTAAGGTTAGGTTAATAGAAATTGTTAAAAATATTGCGTTTAGTACATAAAATTGATAATATTACATTATAATACAATTTAATTTTATAGTAAAAGCGTTTAAAACATATAATAATATATTTCCTCAGATATTACAAAGTAATATCCCAAAGTACAATTCCCATTGGTCGAAATTCAAATTTCGCCATATTGTTATCATTTCAAACGTTTGTCTGTGATTAAAATTCTACAATTAAAACATCCATAGGCGTACGCAAAATAATTATTTTTCGGAAAAATAAAACAAGAAATTGAAAAAAAAAGAAAGGGATGATATTTTACCTCAATCTTATAATTATTTATTTCTATGGCTTTAGAAGGGTAGGTTTGTAGAACGAGGTGTAGACGAGTTTTGTAATCACTTAAAAGTGATTAATAGCATTAATATTGCACTTTTTAATTATTCTTAACTACCAGTTTATTTTTACATAAATACCTGGAGAACTATAACAAATATTTTATAGGGTAGATATAAACTCGTTCATTTACCGTTAGAAAGATACTAAAAAGGTAATTTCTTTTATAAAGAGAGTTATAATTTTTGTAGTAAACAAGTAAAATGCAGTTTTTGTAATTATAAAAGTTGGAATAAGTATTGGAATGGCAGAGACATAAAATGCAATTTTATGTATGTTTTCATTGTTTCGAAGTAACGTTGCGTGTTTGGATTTGATTTTGTAGCATACATTCAAAACTATTAATCATTTTATGTCAGTAAAAAAATAGTAAAAAGTACGTATCAGATGTGGTTTACAAGATTTTGATAACAAAATTTCAAATATTTCAAGTAACAAATAAATGTATTTTCGCATAAATAACTTAATTAAAAAACAAATTGCTCTTAACCTAAAAACTTTATTAAAATTAAATTTCATATTTCTTGAAGCAATTTGAAATCTTGTTACATCTAACGAATTCATAGTATGACACTTCAATCACTTTTATATGACCCTCGAGAACGCTGTCGCTGAACTAACAATTAATTTTATAGTAGCAACGATATATCGTGACCTTATGAAATATATTTTGATAAATTTTGCATATATAAAAACGAGAATATGATACATATTGTAATATCAGGCTCTTTATAATAAAGTGTTTAATCTTTATAAAATAAAGCTTTTATTGTATCTCAAAATCCTGATAACAAAATTGACATAAAAGTCCCTTCGCCTCGTTGACGTTTGACAACTGACAAACTGACAACTGACAAAAAAAGAAGAATATATTGTTATGAAACTACTACTACTTCGTGGATCTCAATTTGGGGTGAGTTCTATATATAAAAAAAAATAATAAACATTACAAAAAAAATATTTAAAATTAAATTAATAAATGTCCTTCTGTTCGCCTTTTCATTCCAATCTTCTGCAATTATCCTATCTCCTACCTTGACCCGTCAACTTCTTCTTAATACATCTTCATAACCTGACTTCTCGGTCGCCGCTTTTCACTTATTACACCTATATACTCCTCCTTACGTTCTTCTACTATTGGTCCTTTCTGTTAATCGCTTTCTTACGTGTTCTTATTGGTTTTTTAGTTGTTTTTTTTTTTATACGCTTATTCCTCTTACAATTTTATTTTCTTCCCCTTATAATAAAGTTTTTCTTTATAGTGTTAGTACACAATTTTATTGATTTTATTCCATATTTTTACACAGTTATTCTCTTACATAAACCTTTTTTATTACCAAATTTTTTATATCATTTCAAATTGACTTGTTTATTATTTTTTTTTCATTCAACTGTCCGTCTCTAAATTAAAAATTTTTTTTTTGTTACTTGATTCACGAATAAAATTTTTTTAATCACTTTTGACAAACTTGCCATTTACTTTTAAATTATACAGCAAAATTTACTTTGATATTCTATCCAAATTTTACCTTTCTCTATTAAATTATTATACAAATAATAATCATTCATATGATAATAATGATATGATATTACAAATAAGATTTTTTTTTCTTATACTCCTCAATTGTTGATTTTAAATATTTTATACACCAATTATTTTCAATAAATGCTTTAAATTAAACCTCTAACGATAAACTCTGTTTATAAAATTCAAAATTAACAAATGTTATTCAAACCTTTTAACAAATAACTAATAATTAACTTATAAAAATGACTCATACAGAGTATTTCATTACAATATATATGGCAAACTAGTTAACTCTACATCTCCCCCTAAGAAATTTAAAGAAATCTTTCTGGTTTCCGGATTACCCTTTTACTTCTTCCAAAAACAGGATTTTCAGTAGTTTCTCGATTGACCTCTTCAAGTTCAGGTTGATTCTTGTTTGTCTTTAATTATTGTTTGTTTTTCTGTATCTGGTGTAGTGGTTTTTGCTTGTAGCTGTTCTTCGAGTTGGGATGATGGAGAAGATGTAAAAATTTTCGATTTCTCTGTACACTCCTTTGGGTTTCTTACCATGTACCAGCGAGGAACATCAAGTTTTTCTTTAACAAGACCCTCCTGTCTAAGATCGGATATCCAAACTTTGTCACCTATTGATATCTCTGGTACATCTTGTGGTGAATGTAGAAGTTTATTTTCTGCTTTTCTTATCGACTTAACTGTCCTTGAGTAATGGGTACAGTACCCCTAAGTTTTTGCCCCATTAATAATTCCGCAGGGCTGTATCCATTAGAAAGAGGTGTAGTTCTCAATGCTAGTAACATCTTATATGGATCCTTACATTTCTTAAAATGTGTTATAAAATTTTTAACCTTTTAAGGACGGGACTGGTCGATATTTCGACCACTCAAGTATCACAATATTTTTGAGTGATTTTGGGAATAATATTATCTTTTGAATATAGGTAATAAAGTGTAACAATTTTAGGTAGCAAATTTTACCTTGAAATAGTGATTTCAAGGTCGAATTTTTTATTTGGTATTTCGACATGTAAATTGGTATACCTATGTATTTTGATGCGCTGAATACGAAAACAATAAACCAATAGTACTGCTTATAGCAAAATAACCATTTTAGAATGCATATTTCACCTTGAAATAGTGATTTCAAAGCGAAGTCTTCTGGGTCCACTTGGGGATTTCCTCTATCCTACTGTAACTCAAAAAATAGGCATCCGATCGCCCTCAAATTTGGACACATGGTCAAGTTCGGGGTCCCGGAGAGCTGTACACTTGTTAAGCCAGATCGACCTCCCCCTCCACCTCCCCCGCTTGAAATTCGCAATTTTTCTAGAAAATTGTTTCAAATGCAGATAACTGTCGGGAAAAATTGTAGTGGAATGACGCTCGAACTCAACCCTGCCACCCCCTCCCCCCACCCATCATGCCATTTTTCGGGAAATACCGAAAATGGAATTCTCGGGGGATTTTTATGTCCAAGGTTGGGGTGGGATGTGGAAAAGTCGACACCACTCGAAATCCATCGATATACAGAGTAGTCCATCAATGGACCATCATGAGCATTTTTCAATTCCAGCAACATTTTGGGACGGGTGGATCCATGGGCCATGTTATAAAGTACAATCTTGAATCATCCATGAGCTCATCCACCCGTCAACGACCCGTCATGAGTACAGGTCAGGAATTGGCAAATTCAATTGCTGATAACTTCCCATAAAATTTTCTTGTTTTGTCATACTGTACAGGGTGTCCCAAATTGGTGTGTTTTGCAGGGTATCCCGTAAACTAGAAGAGATCGAAAAAAGTAGTTAAGATGTTATGACTTCTTTTTTTATTAAAGTAACGATAGCCTAATTACATCTTTAGTAGCTCCCTGCATTTGGAAGATACAGGGCGATTATCGGAAACTGTCGAAAACTACAAGGTTCTACAACTTCTTAATTAAGAAAAATATAAAATAACTGTATAATAACTTTTGATAGATATATTATTAAAGAGTTCACTGGCGCACAAGAACTTTTTTTAGGGGGTCTCACTGAGGAAATATAATGCAAACTTATATTTTTTTAAATGGGACATCCTATATATTTTGACGTTTTTTGTTTCGTTTTTTAATTCTCATTCGCGTGATATGACATATTACATATTTATTTTCAGTGGTTGGAGCTACAGTGCAAATAAACCATTTATCAATGTTATCAGGTAAAAGACCCTTAAAAAATTGAACACTTAGTAACGAAATTTAACATTTCATTATAAGGATACTGATGTATGAAAATTTTATTTATCAAAAGTATAATTAATAAAAAAAACAGATTAAAAAAATTAAAACAATAAATCTACTATAATCTACCTCTAACTAATTTTAGTAGAATTTGAAAATTACATTAAATGTTAAAAATGCCCTCCATTTTGTTGTAATAATAATTGGCACCTTTTTCTTGCTGATCTTAAAAAATTGAGAATGTGCATTGGCATTAATTTTCACTATCCTTATAATAAAATGTTAAATTTCGTTACTGAGTGTTCAATTTTTTAAGGGTCTTTCACCTGATAACATCGATAAATGGTTTATTTGCACTGTAGCTCCAACCACTGAAAATAAATATGTAATATGTCATATCAGGCGAATGAGAATTAAAAAACGAAACAAAAAACGTCAAAATATATAGGGTGTCCCATTTAAAAAAATATAAGTTTGCATTATATTTCCTTAGTGATATCCCGTAAAAAAAATTCTTGTACTCCAGTGAACTCTTTAATAATATATCTATCAAAAGTTTTTATACAGTTATTTTATATTTTTCTTAATTAAGAAGTTGTAGAACCTTGCAGTTTTCGACAGTTTTCGATAATCGCCCTGTATCTTCCAAATGCAGGGAGATACTAAAGATTTAATTAGGCTATCATTACTTTAACAAAAAAAAGTCATAACATCTTAACTGCTTTTTTTCTATCTCTTCTAGTTTACGAGATACCCTGCAAAACACACCAATTTGGGACACCCTGTACAATAAAATTGTTATTAGTGCGAAAAGTGGGTCTTGAGCTCGGACTTGGTGTCCCGGGAACCATCTAGTACCTAATCTGTCCAATAGGTGTCGCGTTTCCTTTTTTCATACACTCAGCGAAAACCGATTCTTATGATTACATATATCAGCTATATGTTCTCTACAAACTTAACTTGATAAAGATATGTTATCGCTTATGGTAAAATAACTACTATTATTGGTATCATTACTATTCCACTATTATTATTATTATTATTATTATTATTGACACAATTATCAATAAATCACGAGCACAGTCCACTTTTGATAAAATGGCTGATGTTGAAGGTTGGAGTAACGGCGAGTCCGAACCTGAAATACAAGAGTTGGAGAATGAAGAAATTGATGAAATTGATTTGGCAGACAATGATTATGATAGAACTCAAATTTTCTAAGACGCGTATTTTAATTCCATTAATCAAAAATTTCGAAGGTAGTTCTGAAATAAATCCGGATGTCTCCATACCGGGGAATAACCCAATCGATTATTTTGAATACTTTTTGGATTCCTCTCTGGTTGAAAAAATTATAAATGAGACTAAACGATATGAAAGTCAAAATTATGAAGTTGGGAGTTCTCACCAGATAGCTTGGTCTCCTCTTACAGAAGATGAGTTTCAACGTTTTCTTGGCCTTTCATTTCTAATGGGCCATGTTCGGAAAGGCAACTTGAAAGATTATTGGTCTCGAGATCCTTTGATACATACTCCAGTTTTCAGTCAAATAATGTCTCGTGATAGATATCTTGCAATCTTACGTTATTTACATTTTCATGATAACGAAGATAATTCAGAAATCGCCCAACATTCTTTAGTAAAAGTAAAACCAATAATCGACTGTCTGCACAGTAAATTCTCAATAGCCATTATTCCAGGCAAAAATCTGCGCATAGATGAAAGCCTAGTATTGTGGAAAGATAGGCTTGCATTCAAGCAGTATATTCCCTTCAAAAGGAATGGGTTTGGTATCAAACTTTTTGAATTAGTAGACTGTGAGGGGACTCACGGTAATCAAGCACCCCAAAGGGATCAACATTTTCGCCACATCCACGCTGTTGATCCTGGTTCATACTGAGAGCGAAAACTGAAATACAGGGTCTCTGAGGGAAGGATATCAACCCGGAACCAGAGGGAAGAGCAAAAAATTTTTTTTTTGCTTTTTCTAATAAAATTTTTCTAAATTCGGTCCCTATTTCTCGTGGTTTTCAATTGAAAAATAAGGCCCAATTTCAACAAGGTTAGAATGAAAAATTCGACACGAGTGGAAAATTCCGAATGCGAGCGAAAGCGAGTGTGAGGAACCACGAGTGTCGAATTTTTTCATTCTGACCGAGTAACAGACTATATTTTCTCTACGATCAAAAAGTATAAATCAAAATTAAATTAAATCTGAACACAAATTATTTGTTGACATATTTGTATTACATTGTATTAATATTTATAGTGTTATTGTACATTTACCGAAATTAAAATCTGGTGCATTGATGTTTTTTCATAATTTGCAATTTCAGATATTATTAAATTCTATATTTACTTCACATGATTTTTCACTCATTATTTTGTTTAAATTAAAACTTGTTTGAAAATAATTATTACCGTCACTATTTTATATCTGACACTGACACTTTTGAAGTCCATGGCAATCCATATTGTTTATTTCGATTACAGAAAATCCATTCTTTACCTTGATAAAGAATGAAAATACATGCCAAATGCATAAGAGGCAAGTATTATAGAATAAATATTCAGACTCTAGAGTGTGTATGTTTACATTCTATTATTACAAATGATTTCAGAATTCATACATTCAGTAATGGTCGTGGAGAAAAAACTTTACTATTTTCCTGTATCCAACGTAAAACATTTACAGATATCATTTCGGACAGAAAACAACGGATTTGACCTTGAAATGCAATTTTCAAGGTCAGAGATGTCTTCTGGACATTTTTTATTATCTTTTTCGTATTCAGCGCATCCAATTAGGGGCAAGTGGGGGAATTGTGCGCAGCGGGTAATTATGCGCAGTCTAGTTGGAGTGGACTGAAAATGGTTTGCGTAAAAAAACCTTAAGCGTCATCTACTAATAGTAGCCTGAACGCAAATTCATGGCAGTACTAGCCGATATCTTTATTGCCGACCGAGTTATTTCAGCTGTTTTCTTCAAAGGCGTCGGGCTGTTAAAAGTGTGCTACTGGAAATAAGAAGGTAAGTGTGTAATTTCGATCTTTTTGTTATATTTTATATTTAGTTGGATTGTATTATGATGTAAGAAACATTCTGTACAGAGTCTAGATCATTTTAAACGTAAGTTGTAGTATAGATTGACTTTTGCTTTTCCATGCTGTGGGGGGTAATTATACGCAAAATTGTGGGGTAAATAAGCGCAATGCGCACAATTACCCCTCACGTTTGTTTATGGTAAGGTATGTTCCAAATGTGTTTACTTCTTTTTTCATGTATTTCAGATGCCACGAAACTACGTAAGAACAACAACTAAAAATAGTTGGACGGAGGATCAACTCAAACTGGCAGTTAATGATATTACTTCCAATAATAAAAAGATAAGAGTTGATTCTCGCGAATATGGCATTCCGGAGTCATCTATACGAAAGTTTTGGAAAAATAATATGAAGCAAACACCATTGGGACGAAAAGCTACATTTAATGAAGAGGAAGAACAGCAATTAGCAGACCATATTCTTTATTTAGCCAATTTGTACTATGGGGTAACACCCCTAAAACTCCGTAAGATGGCATTTGAATTCGCTGAAGCAAAAAAGTTACCGCACAGGTTCAATAAACAATTACAACTTGCAGGCAAAGACTGGCTATACCTTTTTTTAAGACGACATCAAAACATATCGCTTAGGCAACCTGAATCAATAAGTGTAAACAGAATTATGTCTTTTAATAAAGAAGAAGTTGGTCGGTTTTTTTCAAATTTAAAAGAGGTAATGGAAAAATATAAACTTGGACCAAACAGGATTTTCAATATGGACGAAACCGGAATCACTGTAGTACAAAAAAAGTGCCCAAAACTGTATGGTCCAAAAGGCGTAAAACGAGTAGGAGCTGCCACTTCTGCTGAAAGGGGCAGAACAATTACAGCTGTATTTTGCATAAGCGCGTCAGGAATATTTATCCCGCCCATGCTAATATATCCGCGAGTTCGCATGTACCCTCTATTACAAAAAAATGGACCAATTGGAGGCATCTATCGCTGTTCAAAAAATGGATGGACCAATGAGGAACTATATATAGAGTGGTTAAAACATTTTTGTGTCCATACTAAACCAACAAAAGAAGATCCAATTCTCCTAGTGATAGATAACCACGCGAGTCACATATCGCTGTAAGCATACAATATTTGTAAAAAAAATTTTATAACCGTCGTATCTTTGCCTCCCCATACTTCTCATCGCACCCAACCCCTTGATCTGACATTTTTCGGTCCGCTGAAAAATGCGCTGTATAGAGAATATGATTTACATCTAGCTACAACTACCCATGAAAGAATAACAGAGTATGACTTGGCCGAATTATTGAATATTGCATTCTTAAAAGTAGCAACCTCTGGTTTTCGTTCAGCAGGGATTTATCCTCTGAATCCAGAAAAATTTGACAGTAATGATTTTGGAATCGATCAAATAGAGATACCTATTATAGTGCAAGATGTAGTAGAGAGTCCAAGATGTAGTAGAGAGTCCAAGAATTAACGAAGCAGTAACTGGAACTTCAAAACTTAATCAGTCTAATACCCCAATCAATCTGAATCTGTCGTCAGACAAACCAATATTGACCAACATTTTGTCTACTAACACTGATAATGCAGCAATACCTTCTACGTATCAGCATAAAACACCACCTCAAGTTAATATTGAAACTATAGCGCCAATACCAATAAAAAAAGAGCCGAGAACGTACAATCGTCCCGAAAAAAAATGCATTCAGAAATTTTAACTTCTACGCCTCACAAAAACTTGTTGAAGAAAAAAACAAAAGAAGATAAGAAAAATATAAAATCTGTTAAAAAATCTTTAGTTGAAAAGACTAAAACTTTAAAAAGAAAAAATATCAAACCATCTTCCAGTGAATCTGACATCTCTGTAACTGATCTATGTGACGATGATGAACTCAATGATTTAGCTGACACATGCAATATTTTCGGGGATGTTGGCAAGGACAAATAAACCTGGTTTCGATGCATTCTATGCTCTGGTTGGAGCCATAAAGCTTGCACTGGATTATCTAAACCTGACAATTATATTTGTGACATTTGCACTTAGATTATTCTCTAGCAATATTTGTATTTTTTTATATTTGTGTTTTCTACATTTCAGTTATTTTTTTGTATTTTCTTGGTTTTTTTTAATTGATATCAATGAGTGAATCAGTTCTTTTCTTAATTTTATACAGTAAAATGTTAATAGTATTGAAAGCGTTTCAATTTATTTATTTATTTATTTATTTATTAACTTTTTGTTTTTGCGCATAATTCCCTAACCACTGCGCACAATTACCTGTCGGTTGGGGGAATTATGCTCATTGTACATTTTTACTAAAATACATAATTAGCCAATTATAAGATATTTCTAATTAATTATTTCATCCAAATGTGACAGTAAACTGTATTGGCTACAAGGTAAATATATTGTTACCGTTTAGATTCAGAATCGAATCGAGCTTAGGTGCGCACAATTCCCCCACTTTCCCCTACTATTATTAATGCACTGTTTTTTTCCCAAATGAAATTTTCACCATTGGACTTTCCGTTCTGGACGGGACTGGTCAATGATGAGAGGTTACATAGCTCGGCATTGTGTTATACCCTGATGAACTTCGTGTAGCTTTTGTAGGACATCTTGCCTTAAGTTTTGAGAAATGATTATTCTTGCATCTTTCATTAATATACGTAGTTATTACATGTCGATGTTATCAAAAATTAATAACTTCTTGTGAAACTGTTTGTCTTGATGGCCAACCTTCTATGATATATTTCTTTAATTCTGCACAGACTGCATCCTCACCCTGTTCTTCAATAATTTCAGCTAAACGCTTGTCTGATATAGGAAAATATTGGATTACTTGTTGTATGTATGCTGTGATCTCTTCAGATAACTCTTGATCTTCTTTTTTAATTGGATCCCTTGACAACATATCGGCCACATAAAGCTTAGGCCCTGGATATATTTAATTTTGTAACTATACCTTAGAAGTCTTAAACGTATTCTTTGCAATCTGGGCGTCAGGCTATCTAAGCCTTTTGTACCAAGTGGCTTATGGTCTCTTTCAATATATACAGTTTTCCCAATAATATAATTTGAAAATTTTTCACAGCCATAAACTACAACTACTGCTTCCTTTTCGATCTGTGCGTATAACTTGTCACTCATGGACAAAGTTCTTGAAGCAAAGGCCACTGGATTAAAATTTTGAGTATCTTCATCTAGTTACATTAGTACACAGCCAAGGCTTTAGGAACTCGTATCTACAGATAATAATGATTCTTTAGAGCTGTCATATAAAGATAAGACCGGTGTATATTTTAATTTATTAAATGCTTCAACCTGCGATTGGTTTCAATACCACTCATTATTTGTTCGGAGAAGTTTATACAATGGACTAGCTATACTTGCTAGGTCTGGACTGAATTTACCAACAAAATTTATCATTCCAAGAAATCCTTTCAATTCTGTGACATTTTTCGGTGCAGATAGACAGCTAATTGCTTCAATTCTCTCTAGGTCTGATAGGATACCTTCTTTTGAAACTATATGTCCCAGAAGCTTAATAGAAGTTTTTCTGAAATGACACTTGTCTGCATTGAGAGTCCATCCAGCTTTCAAAAGTTTATATAATACTTGTCTCAGACGATCATCATGTTCCTCTACATTCTTACCAAAAATAATTACATCATCAAAATGACAGATAACGCCATCTATATTGCTTAAAACATTGCTTATTTGTTTTTGAAAAGGACGATCCAAAAGGAAGGCGTTTAAAGCACCACCTATTAGAATATCCTTATACAATTCAATATATGTTTCAAGCAGTGCCTTTACTTCTATTTATAATATTCTTCTAAAGATACACTGACTGACTGTTTATAAATTTTTTATTACAAGTATATAACAACAACTGACATTAACAACTAACAACTTGATTAATACATAAATTGTAAATAATACTAACTATAAGTATATAGTTATTATTCTAACACCACCTACCAAAAGGAGTTAAAAATGTTGTAAGTGATTTGCAGTTTTCAGCTAGTGGAATTTGCCAAAAGCCCCAGTTTTCATCAATTTTGCTGAAAATGTGGTTTATTTACAATTTCAAGTCCTGAACACCAATTAGTAGGTTCATTGACTGGCTCTATGGCCCCATTAGCACTCATTGATTGCAGTTCTTTATAAACAGTGCCTTTTAATGGAATAGGAACTCGTTTAGGCACAGTTATAGATTTTGGAATTGCGCCAGATTTTAGTTGAATACAATATGGTTGGTTTGTGTTACGCATTCCTTCGAATAATTTTGAATGAGTTTTAAATGGATCAAAACATTCTTTTTACACTTAATGTGCACACAACTCAAAGACTCTTTACACCAAACCTAACTTTTCAGATGCATTGTGACTTAATAGTATTTGGTTAGCACCTTTAACAACATAAAAGTTTTCACAGCAGTTCGTTTTAACTTCTGCCTTAAAGACACCACTTACTGAAAGTTGATTACCACCTGGACCAGTAATGAAAATTCTTGCTAGCTTTAATGTTTGTTAATTGAAGTTGTTTCCGGCATAATACTTACATCTGTACCTGTATCTACCTTAACCGTCATAATCTTATTAAAAATTTTTAATTTAGTCAGCCATTTTTTGGTATCCTGACTTGAAATTTCACCTACAAAAGTTTTTGTATCAGAAGTATCTTCTGTATTTACTAAATTGACTTTTTTTGTAAAGTCTTGAACAAACCCGCGCATAGTGACCTTTGCTTTACAATTTCCGCACATTGCATTTTTATCTCGACAAGTTGCCTTTGAATGAAGAGTTGTTGATCCGCACCAGTAGCACCTTTTTCTCTTTGATTACCAGCACTAGCACACGGCCTCTGTGTTATGAATATAAACATGCAAGGCCCAGAACAATAGACTTTATTCAAATAAAAGCTACACTTCATAATGACAGTGACGAATTAATATCATTCTTCCCTAGTCGGAGAAACAAGAGTAGACCTTCAAATATGGAGGAGGCTTACTGACTCGCGATGAGTGAAGCATCCGCATTTCGTCATGGTATTCGCTTTCGGCGCTTTCTGAAGTACCTGAGGGTGACGTAGGGAATGATTCACGAGCTAAATCACCATTTACTGTTTCGATAGATGATGGATCCTGAGGTAAATCATGTCGTGACACCTCTGGCAATCCTTGGAAAGTTTCACCTTTAGATCCATCTCCTTCAGTCAAAGAGGTATTTCCTCTAGGTGCCTGTTAGAGACCGTAGTTTCGGTTCCATCTCGCAACCTTAGGAAAGAGTAGTTAGGGTTAGATTCCAGCAGCTGTACTTCCTCTACTAGGGGATCATATTTTGACGTTCTGAGATTCTTTCTCATAAGTACAGGTCCCGGAGATTGCAACCAAATGAGTAGCGACTCGCCATTCGTAGACTTTGGCCCATTTTAAAACATACGTTCGTACCCAGTACCTGAGATTATAATATCGTCAAAATAAATCTCTACACCAGGAATATCTCCAAAAATTTCAAAGTTTTTTCTTTGAAATATTTCTGGTGCAGAAGATATTCCAAATGGACAACGATTAAATTTATAGCGTCCAAAAGGTGTATTGAATGTACATAAATCTGAGCTACGTTCATTAAGCTGAAGTTGCCAAAACCCATCTTTCATGTCTATTACAGAGAAGATTGATTTTCCTTCTAATCTACTTAAAATATCATCACATTTTGGTATTAAGTAATGTTCTCTGCATATAAATTTATTGAGAGGTTTTGGGTCTAAACACAAACGAAGAGTACCATTGGGTTTTTCAACAATCATTAGAGAGTTAACCCATTCTGTTGGATAATTTACTTTTGTTACAATATTTTTACTTTCCAAATCATTTAATGTATCTCTAAGCCTGTTATACAAAGCCATTGGTATCTTTCGTTGTGCTTGTACTACTGGGATAGCATTTTGCTTCAACTTTATATCAATAAACCCAGGAACACATCCTATTCCTTCGAACAAGTTTACAAATTCACTATAAATATCATTTTTGTTTTTTGGTAACAATTTATCATTAGCTAACAGAGATTTTTGTATGGAGTCTAAACGACAAATCATATTAAAATTAACACAATCTTTTAATCCTAGAATGGGTTCAGAATCCAGATCTACAACTAAAAAAGTGATTTCAAATTTTTTATTTTTATAACCAGATTTTAACTTTATGTGAAATAAAAAGTTTTAGATTTATAATTTCCATATGAAATAATAGTTACACTAGATGGAATAATTTGTGATTCTTTTAAACCCACCTTTTTAAAATACTTTAACGGTAAAATACTGGATTCTGCCCCTGAATCTAATTTAAACTTAATACATGTATTTGCAACATAGATATTTTCATACCAAGATATATTATTATGTTCATACCTTTTTTGATCATATATAACTACTGTGTCTTCATTTAGATTCCTTGAATTTATGCTTACTATCTCAGAGTCTCTAGTGGTTCCTATCACTTCAATTTTTCTTATTGTTCTTAAGTGACCATCTTCATCTATATCTTCTTGTTCATTCATTCCATAGTCCATATTCTGGTTTCTGTCCTCCTTATGTGTTCTTATTTCATCAAACTTTTGTCGATTTTTATCTCCTCTTTGTTTATATTCTTGTTGATAATCATGACTAGTTCCAGGTCTCTCTCTTTTATCTTTGTTATAAAAACACATTTTTGCATAATGATTACGCTTTTGGCATATAGCGCATGTTTTATTATAAGCAGGACATTTTCCATAGATGTGGTTTACACCACATTGTTTACAATTTCTTATAGTTTTCATTACTGCATTTACTTCATTTTCTGTTTCCTGTGTTAACATTTTTATATGTTGTTTTGATACTTCAATGGATTTACAATAATCTTGTATTTTTGTTAATGTCATTTCAGTTTCTCTTATTAGCCTTTGCTGTATTTGTTTGTCATAAATGCCTAGAATTATCCTATCTCTAATCATTCTGTCCATGTATGTTTGTTTACAGTTATCTTTTTCACAAATAAAACCACAATTAGCTGCTTGTTTTTTAAGTTCAGTGATAAATGAATCAACAGTCTGATCAGGTTTTTGTATTATGTTATTAAATTTGAATGTCTCCATTGTAATATTAGTTTTCGGAAGAAAATATTCATCATAACACGCCAATACATCTTCTAGATTTTTTGTCTTATCATCGGCGAAGGTGTTAAATATGTCAAGACCGGTATCACCGATTACATGTAGTAATAAGGCTATCTTTACATCATCTGTATCTGTATGTTTACCAGAGGCTTTCATAAATATTTGAAACTTTTGTTTCCACTTCGACCATTGTCCCAATTCATCTACATCAAATGGCGGCGGTGGTCTATACTCCATTTTGTTTTTTTTTGATTCTTTTATTTATTTTTTTTCTTTTTTCAACACTCACCAGCGGGTTGATTTATTAATTATGATGTTCCCTTAGCGAGCTGGGTTTTTTTTTATACTTCTGACACCATGTTATTAATATTATATTAAAACATATATATTGTTTTATAAGCTTTTATTTAGCATGTTCTTGATGGCTTACAATTTCCTGGCCGTTACACCCGCCATGCTCTTGTCACTGATCACTTGTCAGTTGTCCCACATGGTACGTTCCGTAATACATAACAGTGAGTACATCTACCGAATTGATATTTCAATGTTTATGATATAAGCTGCGCATGCGCACGTTGTATATCACAATCAAGTGGTCAAAATGCCGAAAATAAGTATTTGGACAAATCGCCGAACGTGGACAAATTGCCGAATGGACAAATCGCCGAATGGGCAAATTGCCGAAAGGCTGGTCAAAAAACCGAAAATAAGTCTTTTATAGGAATACTTTTACTTAGTATTTTATGAAATGTAGATGACATAAATGAGATATTTAGAGATTGAAGATATGCTTTAGAATCCAGTAACTGACAGTTAGTAGTTATGTCTGTATATTGTATATTATATTAAAATTGTATGTATCCACTTCAGTTTCTAATTATTGTGAGTTAGAGTTCGCTTTCTAAATTATTATTGTCTTGTATACAAAAATAAACCAAATCTGAAGTGTTGTACACATTCTTGTTTCGACAAGGACACAAATAAATGTGTGTACAATTGTATACATTTTTTAATGGATTGAATCCAACCGCTTTAGATATTATCCTTTAATGCTATCGGCCTATAAAGGTGCAAAAAATTGTACAGCTCAAGACCTTGAGAGAAACGAAAAAATTATTTAAATTTTTCATTTTGTATTAATGGTTATCATTACATGGTCGTTGAATAATATACTATTAAATATTTATTATATTGAACTTTTAAATAAGGTTCTAAAATTTGTAATCCACTATTTTATAAACAATATTTGTCGTAGAAAAAATAGCATTTCCTACATAAAATACGTTTTTTTCGTTCGTAGAATAGCCCCACTCGCTTCACTCGCGGTCAAATTTTCTCTGACGAAAAAACCACTATTTTCATGTCTTGTTGTAAAATATACTGTTTTGGTCAAAAATTCATAGGGATTTTTCGGATTTTTTTAACTTTATACATTATTGGCTATAACTTCTACAAATATTATTTTCAAATTATGAAATAATTCACACATTTAGTACTTTTTATTTCCTTTCAGACACTTTATTTACTTTTTTTAGTTGTTTTATAATATTGGACTAAACATAATTACAAAAAAATTTAAAAAAAAGTTATTTTTGTTATAACAATTACAATTTTGAATTAGAAGAAACTAAAATACCTTGTAAATTTAAAGTTTTATGTTACCTTTTGAGTGGTATGAATCCCATTTTTATATCTTCAAACTTTTTAAAAGGTATTCAATTTTTTTTAAAATCTTAATAAAATTTCAATTTTCTTTGAAATATTTTTTTAAAAATTTCACTATTTTTGTTATAGAATTTTGAAAAAAGTCAGTTATTAATTATACAGTTTTTTATTAAAATTTAACGGTAATTCTTTTACATTTTTAATATTAAATTTTAACTAAAAAAAATTAATAATAAAAATTATTTCTAAATTAAAATAAATACTGGTGTCAAAACTATGAAGAATTAAAAATAAAGTAAATAAGTAAAATAGGGTACCAATAAAAAGAAAATTAAATAAATTTGTTCAAAAAATTTCTCTCAAGTTCTTGAGCTGCACAATTTTTTGCACTTTTATAGGCCGATAACTCTAAATGGTAATAGCGGTTGGATTCAATCCATTAAAAAATGTACACACTTGTACACAAATTTAATTGTATCATATTGTCAAAATAAGATTGTGTAGAACCCCTTAGATTACGTTTATTTTTTTTATACCAGATAATTTAGAAAGCGACCTCTTTAACACACAATAATTAGTAACTGAAGTGGATAAATGCATTTTTAATATAATATACAATATATAGACATAACTACTAACTGTCAGTTACTGGATTCTAAAGTAATATTTAAATAGCTCATTTATGTCACCTACATTTCATAAAATACTAAGTAAAAGTATTCCTACAAAAGACTTATTTTCGGTTTTTTGACCAGCCTTTCGGCGATTTGTCCATTCGGCGATTTGTCCGGATCCCAAAAATTTTCATACAATAGTTGCAGGGAATTTTATGCTTTACAACTTTGCACTGAAGCATTTTGCACTAAAGAGCATAAATTACCTCCAATTTTAAAAAAATGGAAAATTAAAAATTTGTATTTTTCTCGCCATCTAGCGGCGAAACTATGAGAAATTCGATAAAAAGTTTAACACAAAAGTTAAAGAAAATTTGATGCTTTACAACTTTGAATCAGAAAATTTTGCACTAAAATGCATTGTTTGTCCGCAAAATCAAGAAAAACTAGAGAAAACCTACATGCATATTTTTTACGCGCTCTCTAGTGGCGCAACTATTAGAAATTCTAGAAAAAGTTTCAGACAAGAGTTGTAGGGAATTTTATTTTCTAAAACGTTGTACTACAACATTTCGCACTAAAGTATTGTTTGTCCTCAAAATCAAGAAAAACTAGAGAAAACCTACATGCACATTTTTTACGCGCCCTCTAGTGGCGCAACTATTGGAAATTCTGGAAAAAGTTTGAAACAAAAGTTCTAGGGAATTTTATGCTATAAAACTTTGTATTACAACATTTTGCACTAAAGTGTATAATTTGTCCTTAAAATTTATAAAAAAGTGAAAAATTGTTACATGTGCATTTAATCAATGTCGGTCTTGAGGACCTTCTACTTTACCAATTTAAACGAGCACGCACCGACCCTCCATACCAAATTTCAGCTTGCTTGGTCAAACGGTTCGGCAGTTATCGTTGAAGATTACACACAGACACACAGACAGACCATGCGCTGGAAATGGTTTTAATCTTCTTGTGGGACCTCAAAATGGATATTTCCATCAATATCTCGATTTTTTTTTGCTTGTTTACCTTACTTTCCCTTTGATAGGTCCGGGAAAGTAAAAATTAAATTTGTTTAACAAATAATTTTTTATTAATCAATAAATAAACAAAACCGGAAAGCTAAAATAACTCTTAAAGTAAAAACACAACAATATTTATGGCTAACCAGTTAACTCTACACATATACAGGGTGGCTACTTTTTAATAGGGACAGTATTGCTATCTCGTAAACGGTAGACGCTAGAAAGACGGTTAAATAGGAAAAAATGTGCGATATATTAAAATAAACATAACGTTTTTTTGAAATCTAATATATTCCTATTGGTTCCGGAGTTAAACTACATAATCCGAATTTGTGGAAAACCGTTTTTTTCCAAAGCTCTGTTATTATACCAAATTTAGGATAACTTTATTAAACGTTTTTGTTGTATTCTAACAGCGTTATAAACTGTCATAGTTAAATATTATATCTGACGTTTCGTCTCTTTGGGGCCACCATCAACTTTATCTTTTTAAATACAGACCTGTCCATTTTATATCATATTATTAAATCGCTGCGAATACTAAATTCAACGACATATCACACTTGATTATTCCGCGACGTTTTGTCTCTTCGGGGCCACCTTCAACTTTATTTTTTAAATACGGACCTGTCTATTTTATTTAATGGTACTAAGTCGCTTTGACTACTACATTCAACGATAATAACACTGGATTATTCTGTGACGTTTTGCCCTATCGATGACATACGTGGTTTTACGTATTTTCTGAGGGGGAGACAACAAATACACCTGCTAGTGATTCTAGACCTAGAGCATTACTAAGATAAAATAGCATTTATTATTGTAATATTTAATAAATAAATAATTAAATAGAATTTCCTGATATCCAAATGTAGTATACTTCGAATCATAGCAATGAATTTTAAATAAAATAGACAGGTCCGTATTTAAAAAGATAAAGTTGATGGTGGCCCCGAAGAGACAAAACGTCAGATTTAAAATTTAACTATGTCAGTTTATAACGATGTTAGAATACAACAAAAACTTTTAATAAAGTTATTCCAAATTTTGTATAATAACAGAGCTTTGGTAAAAAAACGGTTTTCCACAAATTCGGATTATGTCGTTTAACTCCGGAACCAAGTTATATATAACCATATTATTTTATATTGTATTTAATATTATATAATTATTATTTTGTACGCCTATGGTAAATTCACTTTCACTATAAAAATCATTGGATCTGATAAATGCCGGCATTATGCTGAATATTATTTTTCCGGACTTTATCTTTTAAAATAAGATGAATTGTTTTTATACCAGCTTTATCTTATTATTGTTTATGTCATTTAATTGTTTTATATAAAAATCAGGAACACCTTCTTTTAATACATATATTTTTATATTTTTATATTTTTCAAAGTCAAAAATAAAGTTCTTTCTTCAAAAACTTGTGTAAGAATGTATTTTTCTTATTAGTATAAATGTTTATTTTAACTCGAATGCTGATTCTCCGAAACACACGAATTCCAAATTTGTAAACAACCCGGTCATGTCATAATTTTCAAGTAGAGAGCAGACCCGTGGGTTTTTGCCTGAATAGATAAGAACCACTTTTTCACTTTTTCAGTATATCGACTTTAACTTTTAGTTAACAAACATGTGTCGTTTTGTGTTGTGTGTTAACGGATTTAATTTTGGTGAGTTTTTCACTCGTGTGAAGTTAGCGCCCGGAGCTAGCGTCCAAATGCAGCTCCCACCCCCCACTACCAAGCCAAACTCACACGATACACAAATCATAAAAGTAGAATATTAACAAATTATTTTCTCATTCTAAACTTGGTGTTCGGACATGGTCTTATATGGCAGGAAAACAAATTATTTACATATCTAACTAGAATTAAAAACTCAATTCTGTAAGTGAGATAAAGGATAAAATAACCCTATTAACCATTAAACATTTTTTTCTATCAAAACCAAGTTTTATTACACCATCCAATTTGGCACAAAAAATAATTTATAAATTTATCCATCTATAAAAAAACTCAAATCTCTAAGTAAGTGGGATCAAGGGTAAAACAACCCTAATAATTTTAAAATATTTTTTTCCTTCCAAAACCAAGTTTTGTGACACCATCTAATAATACACATAAAATAACTTGGTTTTGGAAGAAAAAAATATTTTAAAATTATTAGGGTTGTTTTACCCTTGATCCCACTTACTTAGAGATTTGTCTTTTTTTCTGTAGATAGGTATATTAATAAGTTATTTTATGTGTATTATTGGATGGTGTAACAAAACTTGGTTTTGATAGAAAAAAATGTTTAATGGTTAATAGGGTTATTTTATCCTTTATCTCCACTTACAGAATTGAGTTTTTAATTCTAGTTAGACATCTAAATAATTTGTTTTCCTGTCATATAAGACCATGTCTTGAATGAGAAAATAATTTGTTAATATTCTACTTTTATGATTTGTGTATCGTGTGAGTTTGGCTTGGTAGTGGGGGTGGGAGCTGCATTTGGGCGCTAGCTCCGGGCGCTAACTTCACACGAGTGAGTTTTTCACTGAGCAATATTATTATTTATTTATGACAATTGTATTGTTATGTATTTATGGCAATTTTATTACTATTGATTTATGGTGATTTTATTATTACTGATTTTAAAGAAATGAGAGTTTAACCCTAATGTGATTGTAAGTAAAACACTGTACCGCAAAAATCAAACTACTCGGATTGTGGTTAAAAAATTCAAAATATTTTTTTACTTTTGGATTAAGAAAGGTTGGATATAGGCATCTCTCGAAGTACTTTTTTTAATTTTTGAGAAAAAAATTGACAAAATGGGCCAGATTCATTATTTTTTATCTCACAAAAAAAAGTTTATTTCAAAAAAGTACTCTGAGAGATGCCTCAATTATACATTTGCCTTTGTTGATAAAAAAAATTGTTAAGATCAATCGAAAATTAGACTCTCAAAACTGATTTTTGCCGAACCCCTGCAAGGTGAATTTTGGAGCACTTTTCATCACTGATGATCCAAGCGCCCTCGCACAAATTTGCACTTTTATATGAATACTATAAATTGCTGAATGAATCGCAATTTCATTCTTAAACATAACAATAGCACAGGAGATAAAATTAATAGAAGTGTTCAAATAAAAATACTAAAAATAGCACAGGAGATGAAATCAATAAAAGTTGCAAATGGGTTGATTGCCTTTTCGAATACCTATGACATATTATTAAGTTATATGTATATATGATGAGCATAAATGCGTTAATTGGAAAACAATCCAATATTTAAAAAAAAAATCTTATTTTTGACATTTTCAAACTTTCAATTTTAAGTTGCGTATACCTGAGTTACGACTTTATTATGGATAGTGAATTCATTTGTGAAATTGAAAATGAAACATCGATATCCAATAAAAAAGATTTAGCTATTATTATTAGAAAAACCGCTGTTATATCGTTTTCTAGTCAGCGTGGACTGTGAATTGATTGAACTAAGGGATTTTTGCACCTAGAACATGTGCATTATTTTGACGGCGACTCTTTGTTCGGCATTTTCTTTGACACGATATTAATAAAAAACATTTTTTGCTAATGCGGCGGTGGGCGGTCAGTACAAAAGGAAAGAAATTATGAAATAAAAGAAGAATTAATAAAAATAAATTGAGGCTATTACAGAAACGGAATAAATATTGAAAAATTATTGTTATGTCTGATTAAAATTATTACAAACTTGTGTCAGTAATCAAGAGTTACCATTTTTCATTACTATCCCACTTCTTATATCATATACCGGGTGCAAATGGGTCTTGGGCCACCCCTATAATGTTTGGCCGACATCCGGTTTGACCGGAAATGACATGAAAATTAGAAATTAAAATGAAACACCCGGTATATTTCTAGATATTTGGATTCTACGACTTCGAACACGTACAGGTCTACTGTCAAATGTGTCGTAAAACGCCATTTTTTATTCTATTTTTGAATTTTTTTATCCATCCTATATGGTCATGTGTTAGTCTAAATTGCTTATAATCAAACTAAAATTAACTAAAAGTCTCAATTTTTTCAATTATTTCTTGTTTATTCTTAATAATTATTTATATTTAAAATATGATGTTGTAAATATCATTTTTTGAACAGAAGAATTTTGTATCGAAATTAAAAAAAAATAACATTTCTTCTTTATTTGAGAAAAAAAAGTTGTTATGTACATCATTTTAATGGTAATTGAATAAACAATTTTTAATACTGGGTGGCCCATCTGTTTCATTTATAAAAATTGAGTTTTAGTTAAAAAAACTGGATTTGCTGATTTAAATGTTTAATAAAAGTAACAAAAATAAATAATTGACAAAATTGAGAGTTTTCAACTAATTCTAGTTTAATTATAAGTAATTTACACCAAATCATGACCACCTACGATAGATAAAAAAAATCAAAAATAAAATAAAAATGGCGTCTTAAGTGACATTTGATATTCGACGTGTACGTAGCAACTGTTTTTTTCTAGATAAATTTGAAAAAGTAACACAGACATGCTCGTATAATAAAAATTACAAATATCATATTTGCAGTTACTATATTTATATTTAGTTGCACTATATTTTAGGGTAATTTTGTTAATAATATTTAATCTGATGAAGTTGTTATACAACGTAACATGTAACATAATTAAACAACTTTTGTTATATTTGTTGTGAAAATTATAAAAGGTTGTTTTATTGAACTAAATAAGATCTATATTGGAGTATATTTTAATATTTTAGGTATTTTTTAATGAACCAATTATGAATATTTCGAATATTTAAATACTATTATTATTCAAAAACTTTGTTATCAAAATATTTCCTATTTACCTATTCTTCTTATAAGTAATAAACATTGTAACATCCAACAGGGTAAAAAAAATTGGTTGTGTCGCCCCAAAACTTTCCCAACGAGTATTCAGAGATGCACACTTTTTCAGATATTTTATGTTTCAAACTTTTTTTGACACGTGACAGTTGGACTGGTTTTGACTATTCTGAACAGAGTTTCAAGGGCTTTCAAATGACGTATTACAAGTCAAATTCTGTGACATATTGCTTCTGTTATTTTTTGACAGTTAGAGTTCCGTTTAACAGATGTCGAATAAAAACTGATGGGTTCTTCCCATGGATAACCGAAACCCATATACCAAATTTGAGCTTAATCGGATTATGCGTGTTTCTTATATCTTATATCGTGGAAGAATACACACCATCTGGAAATGGCCATAATCGTCTCAGGGGACCTCAAAATGGATATTTCCGTATTTATCTCGAAGATTTTCTTAATTTTTGAGAAACAATTGAAGAAAAAAAAATTGACAAAATGGACCAGATTCATTATTTATTATCTCACAAAAAAAGTTTATTTCAAAAAAGTACTCTGAGAGATGCCTCACTTATACATTTGCCTTTATTGATCAAAAAAAATTGTTAAGATCTATCTAAAATTAGACCCTCAAAAATGATTTTTGGAACCACTGCAAGCGAATTTTGGAGCATTTTTCATCACTGATTCAAGCGCTTCTATCGTGGAAGAATACACACAGACAAACACAGAAAGACAGACACAGAGACACACAGACAAATAGACACACACACAGACAGACAAAATTTTTTAGCTTGTTCACAATACTTTCCCTTCTCCGATGGTGGGTCGAGAGAGTAAAAATCTTATATAAACTCTACCCTGATGTAAATGATTAAAAATTAAAGAAAAGCTACGGAGCCAAGTAAAATGTAAAATATAAGAAACCGAACTAAAAAAATACCATATCTTTGTCAGCCGGAGCGATAGGCGGTCACTTACAAAGGACTACTCGAAATGTATTATGTTATGATTTTATTTCGCTCAGACGATCAGATGTTTACTATAATTTTACGCAAAGCCGCATGACAGAGACACTAAATATATATTTCTTTATCATCAGGCCACGCCTTTATAGCTCTGTATTTTTACCTCGTCTTTCACCCAGCAAATATACTCTGATCTTTTATAAAAGGTTAACCCCCTCTTAACTTCGACATAACGATAAAAAGAATGTTGATATTCTCGTACTTATGCTTTTGATATAGTTATGTGAATTATTTAATATTTAATTGTTTATTGAAGCACTTTGCGTGATTCTGCCCCTAGTGCTGGTAGAAGGATATTTTGTGTGATTCTGCCCCTAATATCCTTGGTATTGAAATAATGCAAAATACTACCCCTCAGTGTATATTCATTAATATTGTTTCATTGGATTGTTATTTAAATAATTAATACTTATGATATATACTTATGGATTTATTAAAGTAAAATTAAAAGGAGAAAATGGTTTCTACGAACGTTTAAATTATATTTGATTACGATCTGAATGAATATGATAATGATTGCTCATATGTGTCTTTTATTTATTTTCAGATGTGTCATCTCGGACCTCATATTAACAAAAAAGAAAAAAAAAATAAATCAAGATTAAAAAATATATATGTATTCACAGTTATTAAGTTGTTAAAATAAAATGTTTATAATTTCAATTTCTTAATTGTATTTATCAATTATTATTTGGGCCACTCTTTACACTTGTTTCAAAATTTAATTACCAATAGGAATCTTTTAGATTTCAAAAAATCGTTTTGTCTATTTTAATATTTCGCAGATTTTTTTCCATTAAAGCGTCTTTCTAGCGTCTACCGTTTACGAGATAGCAATACTGTCCCTATTAAAAACTAGCCACCCTGTATGTATATATTTTTTATAAAGAAAATAATTTGCAGACATTTTCGTTGGACCACCCTGTATAGTTTTTATGTAACTATACCGTAAAATTCTGAATAGGTATCAGCTAGAAAACATCTACATCGATATATTTATATTTTATATGGAAACGGTGGAGTTCGTTTTTCCGTATTATAGCTAGACCACTACTTTTTATGTGTTTACGACTACGGAATTGAAATAAAAACAATATTCCTAGTTATATTTCCTTCCGTATTACGTCTGAGGCTTTTAAGATAGAGATAAATTGTTAGAAAGAGAAAGAAACAAATGTAATTCGAGAAGAAGGTTAAGTGGTCAATCAATCTAAAGCTAATGTATTACATTAAAGCTTTCTATTACATCGATTATATTGATATTAAGAGTGTTTTAAGACATATCGAAACTCTTCAAGATGTAATAAAAAAAAATGCGATGATTTTAAATCATCGAAAAAAATATATGAACCGCTAAAAGCCACTCATAATGGAATTTATGTGAAAAATAATTGGATCTAGTTTGGTAAAAGAGCCCCAACGGTGTATCATAAAAGCCATTTTGCTATTCCGCTTCATGAGGCTCGCCCCATTTGTCAATGTCTACCCACCATTTCCAGCCTGTTACTGTACATTGTTTCTTTGGATTAAATTTCTAACAAAAAAAGGTCACATATATTGTTTTTATCTGGTTTCAATCAGAAATTTAATAGAGCTTTTTGCTAATATTTATCAAAATAATTACAGGGTTTTTTCAAATTTTTTATATCATTAGAAACGTTTATAACAAAAAACATAATTTATTGATAAAATAAAAATACCAATTATATGGAAGTTTTTCAATTAAAAATGACCTTTCGCCATTAAAACAAAGAACAGGAAAGTTTATTTGAAATGTCTTTGTCTAGTCGACCGACCGACAAAATAAAAAGCTTAAATTTCCGTTATGGAACATTTCGTAGCTGAATTTTATTGTCGTTGAGAAGGAAAAGTTTTGTGTGTTTTCACGTTTTCACTGCCACGCTGGTTTTCATTCGAATCAGAAGTTTTTCCCATTTATAAAGGAAGTTGGATCATCTCAAATTGAGGACATTCATCTTCACCGTTTCCGTTAAATACGAGAAACTTTATACTGTGCAGTTGATGTTAATGGATAGAAGAAACCTTGAGGAAAATATAACGAAAGTTTCGATTCGACAATAAAAATGAAAACAAAATTGTTATAGTAAGTTGAAGCGCTATTTGAGATTCATTATAAAGGTCAACTGTAATAAATTACCTACCCTTAACCACATTTAACAATGGTTTATGAGTACTGCCATAAATTCAACATCGATTCAAAGCTTATACAGCTCTCTGGTCTGTATTACAAATTTTGTTTTTAAAATAATAGGTATTAACTATACTTAAATCATATTGTATTAACTGTTAATGTATCTATTATTTTCAAACAAAAAACTGTAATTTTAATTTTCTAGAAAATTAGATAGTGTCGATTATAAAGTAATTAAATCGAATTTCTTTTTAGCAAATACAGTTTTTTTAGCTAAAACTCAATTTTTTTATCATTAAAATTTTCTTAAATAAAGGAGACATGTTATTTATGTACATTATCATATTTTAAATATAAATGATTATTATGGAATAAAAGGAAATAATTGACAAAATTGAGACATTTTAGGTAATTTCAGTTTAATTATATGGAACTAGCTTTTGCCCGCGACTTCGTTCGCGTTGATATCGGAATAAATAAAAGTTTATTTTCTGTAATCGTTTCCTTCCCCATTTTTACCCCTCCATGTGGAGTTACTATATCAAATGAAAATTAAAAAAAAAAAAACTAAATCAAAATTTGGTTTATCCGTTTAGGAGCTACGATGCCACAGACACATGTTAAACTTTTAACCATTCTGTTTGGGTGAAAAATACAAAAAAATTCCGAAAGACGTTTTAGCTTGTAACCTCCCACCTCCCTGGCCATTTATCTCATGAAAAAGGCGAGTACAAAGTAACAAACCGATGGAGATTTCGGTAAGAAACTTTTATACTCAAATTTATCATAAAATATACCTGATCGTCTAGTATTGTTAAAGGACCCAGTTGTGCTGTATTTTTTTATTCGTTATAGTAAAGTTTGCTGCAAGTAAAAAAAATAAAACACTGAAAAACCTTCAAATCGTATATTCCGTAATTTCAACCTTTTATGATAATTACAAAAATCAAAACCTTAAAACATTATTTACTCTTTACTCTATCTGTATGTGAGGACCCCTCACAGAGACCCGCCACTGGGTGAACGAAAGAGAAGACATTTGTCACATTTTACCAATTTGTATTTTGTGATTGTGTAATTATTTTTATATTTCTGTTTGTTTCTATTTTATAACCTTTTTAATTGAGTGATTTGAAATCACGTGTAATTACTATGGTCAATAATGTCCTAATCATTCGGGTAGGAAAATTGAATGCCCGCGGGTCTATTGCCGTCTGCGACATCCCTCATTGGGAAAATTTCACGGGGAGAGGAGATCACATTGCCTCCTACCGTCTCAAAATAATTAATTCTTTTTTTGTTTAAAAGGGACCGTACCTTAATAGACATAGTAACAATCTTGACCAACTCATAAAAACACAAGATTTTCTGTGTAATGTATTGTGTATTGTTGTAATTGGTAAATGAGACTCCTGACTTAACCCTTCCGAACACACAACGGCGCGCCGCTGTGAACGGTCAATTAAACAAATGGTTTACTTGTCCGGACGCAAATTAAATATGAATTTTCTTCCCCGGATTTTGAATTTTGGGTGTTTTTGAGACATTTTATTTGGATAGATATTTTTATTTTGTAGCGAATTTTAGATTATTTTTCTCTACTTATTTTCTCTTTGGTTTTATGGGCAATTGTTTTATATACGATAGGTAAAGGCCTACAAATAATTATTACGGGGTCGAAGTTGGCGGTAGACACAGGTCTACAAAATAATTGTTGTATTCGTCGATGGGCAATTTTACAGGAACTGATTTTTTTCTCTCTAGGTGGTTTTTTATTTATTCTTTCTCGAAGCGAAGCGAAGGTACTGTTAGATAGTTTAGGCGATGGTAAAAATTTTCAGACTGATTTTATTTTTATGCCCCTTTTATACCCAGAAATTATCTCATTTCGTGACGTAGGCATTGTAACTGCGTAGTGAGAATCTACCCTATTGCGACTCGTAATCGCCAATTTGTTTATGTTATCGTAGATAACTGCATTCCTGAGGACAACTTTTTAGCTATTTTGAGTCTTTTACGAATTTTAAGAGAAGCGTAAATTTTATACAGGGAAAAATAAAATTAGAATTTATAAGTAAAACAATTCTACGGAAATAGAAAAATATAGGAAAATAGTAATTAAAAATGGGAATTAATAAGAGATTAAGTGGCCTAGGGTAGGAACGTTCCATCTTATTTCTTATTTTCGAGATATTCAATATTTGTTGCTGACCTTTGACAAAAATTTTAAACCCTTTAAAGTGCGAATTTTCAAAATTCCTTTTTTGGCGCTCCCCTGCACTATCCAAACAAACTACCCTGAAAATTTCACACCGCCATTTTTAAGCCAATCAGAGTCTATTTTTTTGTTTGGTTACCATGGTAACCCAAAAAATTTCCGGAAATTTTCATCCTCCAGGGTACCCTGGACGAAATTAATAAGTGGAAATTTTTATGTCAAAATAATGACACTTGTAATGGGCTTGATTCATATAAGACTTTGTATTTACTTTTTGTGCAAATTAAACAATTACTACTTAACTTTTAACATACCAACAAACACTCATGACTAACTAGACCAAAACTAGTTTTTCCTTCTAATCTTAATGTCAAATAAATAATTAATTACTTTTAAATTTTTTAGGTGTGAAATTTTCTTACCGAATCCCACACGATCTTGAATTAATAACCGGAAACTTTTCCTCGTACACGATTTTTTAAGAAAATTTCCGGTAATAATTCAAGCTCTAGGGAGATTACTAGTGAAAATTTCAAGTCTCTATCACCTCTGGTTTAGAATGTGCATTGATTATCATTCAGACAGTCAACGACACGACAATTTTATGTATACAGGGTGGCGAAAATTTCATTGCAATGTATTATAATCTCGGAAAACGTAAGAGATATGAAGTCTGTTAAATGGAACAAAAGTTTCTCAATTTGAACTCTAATCGACTGGTGCTTAGCACTCAAAGATATGAGGGACGTTTTTCGTATTTGATAAAAAAATGCACATTTTCTATGTTTAGCTCCAGTGCTTTTATTTCGAACAATAGAAAAAAAGTGCATTGAACTTTTTTGTTTTAAAACGTGTTACGTACCGTCTGATATAAGATTTTGAATCTGGCGTTTAGTTTCAGCATAGCCTCTCTTAAATTTTTTTTTAAATACGGACCTGCACTTTCTATATAGGTTTTTATAGCAATTCATCTCCTGAATTCATCCATGTATTACACCTAATTAATTTTTAATTATTTGAATTTGAATTATTTGAATGAATTAACTATTTAGTATACAGGGTGTTTCATAGGTAAAGGTACATACGCTAATTGTAGATAAAGGACACTTTGACGAATCCAAAAAACTTATATATGATAGGTCTAGCTCGCTTCATTACTAAGTTACAGGGTGTTTTATCAATATTACTCATTTCTTTCACCCGCCGTATATTTGGAACCATCCCGTAAATTTTTCTGATATTTTGCAAGATTGTTCTACTCTATTAGGACAATCAACAGACATAGTGACCAAATTTAAAATCCAGGTCCGGCTTCAAAAAAAGTTATCAAAATTATTTTTCTCTAGAACAACACCCTGTATATCGAAATTTTAAAAATTGGATTGCATATTCGAAAAGAGCGGAAAATGTTGAGTGGGAATAAATATTTTTTGAGACTGCACATTTCATTCTACTATAAAAAATTTAAAAGCAAACTTAAGATTTTTTAATTTTCGTGGAATTCGTGCATAGTCGTGTTCTTCATTAGGAATTTTTTTTTGTGATAATGCTCAGAGTTTTCAACAAAATTCTTTTATGGTATCAAAGAAAATTGCTTTTTAGGTTTTTGCTTAATAAAACGTTGACTAAATATTAAAAAATTGGCGATTCTCAATAGAATAAGCAATCTTCAAAATAAAAAATGAAGTTCCAAAATAGACCATCTATCGTATGGTACCAACCGGGCAGGCCGTTTATCAGAATACAATCCTGTAAACGGGTCTATCCAAGTACAACTTGGTTGCCAGCAGATGGCGTTATTCCGAAAGGATGAAACATGTATGGTAATGGTCAGAGTGCACAGTTTCAAAAACTTACTGTATTTGTTTTTTGATTCCAAAATAGACTTAGACTAACCTTTTATTGGTGAGTTAATTAGTGAAATCTAAAAGAATTTGAATAGTTTTTGAAACGCATTACAAATTAAAATTAAAAGAAGAGTCCTAATATTCGCTGCCAGAAAATGTTTGGTAAAAAGTTAAAACAAACAATTTTTAAAATAACATTACACCGCATTTTTCATAGTACAGGGTGGCCAACTAAGAATGCGAGGTACTGTATCTGGGAATCTAGCCATCGTAGAGGGTTGCGGCAAATAAAGTTATGATTAAAGCGGCCAAGAGAAAAACCTGGAAAATATTTTCAAGTTTCTGAAATGGCCGCTAGGGGGCGTAACTGCAATCTTGAATCTAAAAAAGTTATGTTTCTGTGAAATCCGCTATATTAACCTAATAAAAAAATACTTGAACTTTAAAGTCGAGGATAATCTGGTTCTTTTTTGTTTGGCAATTTTTGCTGTATCTCTAAAAATAAACTGGTGGGGGGTATTCAAAGGTTTCCGTAAAAACACCATGGATCTTCAAAACGGCTGAGCCGATTTTAACCAACTTGGGCTGGTTGAAAAGAGCTATTCTTGGACTACAAATGTTATAATAATCAGAGTTTTGCCAGCCATGATTAGAAAATCAGTTCTAAATATTATCTGAAGAGCAAGACTATGCATTCAAGAAAATGGTTCACATTTTGAACATCTTCTTTAGGTATTTTTTAATTGAATAATAAATTTTATTAATTACATGACCCCATTGATTGTTTGGGTATTTTCTTTTATTGATTTTCAATTTCAGTTGAAAATAATGCTTTACTGTTTTCGTTTTATGCAAAATTAAGATTTTACCACTTTCTGCCTAAAAAAAGCTTCCCTTGGATTAAAATCCAATTTCAAAAGGACAGAAACTTGATATTAATAAATTTCTTCAAACTTAAACATTTTTTGTTTTTTTTTTTCTTGAAAATTTAGACTACTGTCTTACGGATTGCTTTTGTGAATCATAAATTTGTCCTATATTTGTCATCAGAAAATAAAGATAATTTTGCACTTGTATTATTTAAACAATGTTTTATTAAGTAAAAACCTAAAAAGAAATTTACTTAGATACCATAAAAGAATTATATTGAAAACTGAGCGTTATCACTCAAAATCAATTTCTAATGAATAACACAAACTATGTACGAATTCCACGAAAATTAATAAATCTAAGTTTGCTTTTAAAATTTTAATAGTAAAATGAAATGTGCAGTCTCAAGAAATATGTATTCCCACTCAACTTTTTCCGCCCTTTTCGAATATGCAATCCAATTTTTAAAATTTCGATATACAGGGTGTTGTTCTAGAGAAAAATTATTTTGATAACTTTTTTTGAAGCCGGACCTGGATTTAAAATTTGGTCACTATGTTTGTTGATTGTCCTAATAGAGTAGAACAATCTTGCTAAATATCAGAAAAATATACGTGATGGTTCCAAATATACGGAGGGTGAAAAAATGAGAAATATTGACAAAACACCCTGTAACTTTGTAATGAAGCGAGCTAGACCAATCGTATATAGGTTTTTTGGATTCGTCTAAGTGTCCATTATCCACAGTTAGCGTATGTACCTTTACCTATGAAACACCCTGTATAATATAATAAAATAATTTTTTATTTCATAATAAATTTATTAATTCACAAAAACTGTTCAAAATGAGTTATGCATAACTCAAGTCTTATTGGTCATTTGGGCTGCTGCGAAAGACAAAAAAGTTTCATGTATTTTTTTTGTATTGTTCAAAATAAAAGCACTGGAGCAAAAATTTGGGTTTTTATCGATTATTATAAAAACCGTCCCTGATATCTTTGGATGCAAAGTACTAGTCGATCAGACTTCAAATCGTAAAACTTTTGCTTTATTTTTTACGGTTTCGGAGATTACAATACATTGCAATGAAATTTTCACCATCCTGTTTACGAGACTGCTTTTATAAAATGCTGATAATAAAAATCGTGGTTCCGCGGCTCTAAAATGGGTGCGTCATCCCTAAAATCACCAAAACCACCCTTTTCATCTATTATAGCAAAATAATATTTTATCAAAACCGTAAAAAATCAAATCGTATTAAAACAAATATTAAAGAATCAAATAGATATTTTATCAAATCAATAAAATATCAATAAAGTAAAAAACCAGAACGTTAAAACTTCAAATAGTTAATACATCAAAAACGTAAAATATAATAACACTAATTTATCAAAATACCAATAGATCAAACTCTTATAAACTCAGAATAGTATTAAAACAAAACTCTATATTATCATAATCCCAATTTCTCAAAGCGCCAATCGATCAAACCCGTAAAACATCATAAAATAATGAGACAGAATGTAAAGAGTCAAAACCAGAAAGAGACAGAATAGTAAAGCATCAAAACCGTAAAAAATCAAACGGATGTTGCCAAATCTAAGTTATCGCCTTATATGTGGGGATACAATTTATCAAGATTATTTATCGTTATGCAACATACATTACACATGAATTCGGGTATTCTTCTAAGATGTCGCTACGATATAAATTTCTGTGATTTAATGTATATTATGCAACATACATTACACACGAATTAAACGATTATTGTTCATTTTTTCATGATCTTGAATTAATAATGAATCACGTTTATTGTTTAAGGTATAAATTAGTATAATTGTTAAATAAAATGTACGTTTATGTAGTTTACAAATTGTTGTGCTTTTTTATGCTAAATTGTAATACAACTATTTGTATCTATCTTTCTTTTATTTTAATAAAAATTAACACCAATTAATGAAACAACTTCAAATTATACTCAAGTAGGGTCCATATTTAAATATTAAAAGAGGTACCATTTCTTTAAAAAAATTATGACAGTTGCCTGTAGAGAAGTACCTCAAATAGCGCTTCCACTTACTATAAACATTATTTCCCTTTAATTTCTTTGGAATGTATAAAAAGCCATTTTTTTATATTTTTTTCCTATTTTTCTTATTTCCCCAATTTCATATTATCTCTTTTTGCCTATTTCTCACTATTTTTCCCATTTTTCCCGACTTTACCTTATTTTGCATTATTTTTACCTACTTTGCTCTATTTAGTCCCTATTTTTCCCATATTTATCACTATTTTCACTATTTGTCCTATTTTTTCCTATATCTTTCAATTTTTCCTTGGTTTCCATTAGTTTTTCCTGTTTTTTTTGTTTTTCTTATTTTTAATATTTCATCCATTTGTATTTGTTTGTACTTATTTTTCTCTATATTTTCCATGTTTTTCACTATTATTCACAAATTTTCTTATTGTCCCCCTATTTTCTCTATTTTTTTTATCTTTTTTCCCATTTTTCCTATTAATTTCTATTTTTTCCTATTTGTCCTTATTTGTACTTAATTTTCCCTATTTTACTCTATTTTTTTCTATATGTTACCCTGTTTTCCATTATTTTCCTATATATTTGCCAGTTTTCCTGATTTTCTGAATTTTTCGCAAATTTCTCCGTTTTATCTATTTCAATTTTTTCCTATTTTTCACTATTATTTGCAAAATTTCCTATTTTTCCCCTGTTTTCTCTATTTTTCTTATTTCTTTATATTTTTTCCTGGTTTCGATTATTTTATCCTATATTATTATTTATCAATATTTTATCCATTTTTCTGTATTTTTCACTTTTTTCTCATATGTTTCACTCTTAACTTTTTTAATTTTTCCTAATTTCCTATTTCCTCTTTTTCCCTATTTTTCACTATTTTTCCCATATTTTCATACTTTTTCTTATTTTACCCTATTTTTCCCTATTTGCTCTATTTAATCCCTTTTTTTCTCAAAATTTGCCCTATTTGCTCGTAGTTTTCCCTATTTTTCTCCATTTATTTCCATGTTCTCCCCTATTTTTCACTATTTTCACCATTTGTCCTATTTTTTCTATTTTTCCTATATCTTTCTATTTTTCGTTGGTTTCCCTTACTCTTTTCTTTTTTCTGTACTTGTTTTTTACATTGTCCTTTTTTTCCCATTTGTACTTATTTTTCCCTAGTTTTCTCTATTTTTTTCCATATTTTTCATGTTTTTCCTATTTTTCACTATTAATCGCAAATTTTCTTATTTTTCCTCTTTTGCCCTATTTTTCCCTATTTTGCTCTATTCAGTCCCTGTTTTTCCCATATTTTTGCACTATTTGTAATATTTTTTCCTATATCTTTCAATTTTTCCTTGGTTTCCATTAGTTTTTCCTGTTTTCTTCATTTTTCTTGGTTTTTCCTATTTGTACTTATTTGTCCCTATTTTTCTCTATTTTTTCCATATTTTCTCTATTTTTTTATCTTTTTTCCCACTTTTACTATTTCGTTCTATTTGTCCTTATTTGCACTTATTTTTCCCTATTTTACTCAATTTTTTTTTCCATATTTTCCCCGGTTTTCCACTATTTTCCCATATCCCACTTTTTCTGATTTTTCTGTATTTTTCTCAAATTTGTCTATTTTTTTCTTATTTTTCCATGTTTTTCCTATTTTTCACTATTAATCGCAAATTTTCCAGTTTTTCCTCTTTTTTCGTTTTTATCACTATTTTTCCATCTTTTCCCGACTTTTTCTTATTTTACGCTATTTTTACCTACTTTGCTCTATTTAGTCCCTATTTTTTCCATATTTTTTACTGTTTGTAATATTTTTTCCTATTTTTCCTATATCTGTCAATTTTTCGTTGGTTTCCATTAGGTTTTCCTGTTTTCTGTATTTTTCTTATTTTTTCCTATTTTTGCCCATTTGTCTTTATTTGTACTTATTTTTCCTTATTTTACTCTATTTTTTCCATATTTTCCCTGTCTTGATTTTTCTGTATTTTTCTCATATTTCTCTATTTTATCTTTTTCAATTTTTTTCTTATTTTTCCAATTTTTCACTATTTGCAAATTTTCCTATTTTTCACCTATTTTCTCTATTCTTTTCTCCATTTTTCCTATTTCTTTCTATTTTTCCTGGTTTCCATTATTTTATCCTGTATCTGTTTATCAATATTTTTCCCATTTTTTTCTATTTTTCTGTATATTTTACTTTTTTCTCATAAGTTTCACTATTTATTTTTCCAATTTTCCCCAATTTCCTATTTCCTTTTTTTCCCTATTTCTGACTGTTTGCTCGTAGTATTCCTTATTTTTCTCCATTTATTTCCATGTTTTCCTCTATTTTCCTCTATTTGCACCATTTGTTCTATTCTTTTTTCTATTTTTCCTATATTTTTGTATTTTTGCTTGGTTTCCCTTAGTCTTTTCTTTTTTCTTTATTTTTTTTATATTTTCCTATTTTTTCTTATTTGTACTTATTTTTCCCTATTTTTCTCTATTTTGTTCCATATTTTCCATGTTTTTCCTATTTTTCACTATTAATCGCAAATTTTCCTAGTTTTCTTCTTTTTCCCTATTTCTCACTATTTTTCCTATGTTTCCATGCTTTTCTTTATTTTGCCCTATTTTGTTCAAAATTTGCCCTATTTGAAAATAGTTTTTCATATTTCTCAAATTTTTTCATAATTTTTTCCTATTTTTCCAAAATTTCCCTGTTTTTCTAATTTTTTAATGTTTTTTTCATATTTTTCCCAAATTTCTGTAATTGATCTGTTTTTCACTATTTTATTTGTTCCTATTTTCCCCATTTTTCGATATGTTTCCCCATTTTTTCTCAATGTTTTTTAAATATTTTCCCCCATTTTTCACTACTGTCGTTATTTCTAATATTTTTTCCTATATCTTTCTATTTTTTCCATTTCTTTAAAAGATTTATAACAGTTGCCTATAAAACAGTAAAAACCCTCATAAACCTTAATGAACCCTCATAAAATATGAATAAGTCAATCTCAAATATCATTTCCATATATTATTTTTCTGATTAAAATCGTTTTTTTTTTGTATCAAACTTTCAATACGAAAATTGTCTTTATATTATCTAATTTTCCTATAATTCTAAGAAGCTTAACTTAACAATTTTTCAAATATCGATTTCCCTCCGCTACCATCCATCATTTCTCTTTGAAATCTTAGCGAATAAAACCATTCTAAAACTTCCATTGAGAAAATTAATAAAAATCTCATTGTTAAATAAGTTTTCTTCTTTTTTCTTAGATTGAGTGTACTTAATGGTCTGGATATAAGAGCAATGGAAACAATCGCCCGTCGCTGGAAAGATAAGGATTACCGAGCCAAATACTGGATATTCTGGATAAAAAGTTGGAGGCCTTATTGGAGGCAGGCCAGGCCGGATGGAATGTAGGATTTTAATTAAATCCTTCAAACAGACATGGTGGTGAGTGAATTTATTTTATTAAAATTTTTACTATTTTTAATGGATTCATCAAAATTTTCTTTTTTGATTGTTTTTTTTTTTTTTTTGGTTATAATTTTAGTTTTTTTTTTTAAATTTCGACGTTCATTAACTTTGTATTGACATAAATAAGCGACTCGAATCACTTCGGTCTGTTTCTGTTCAATTAGTTTCTCGTCAGCGTGTGCAATTTCCTATTCGAAAATTGGATTCGAAATGTATTTCACCTCCTTTAGAGTCGGAATGAAAGTGTGAAACTCAATAACGTGGAAGTCCATAGATCCTTCCTTGGCTTGAAGGCGTATAAGGATATATACGTTTAATTAAGGGTTTTTCCTCAAAATAAAAAACCTAAAACTCATTTCACTTTTTTATTATTTTCTTGTGGCATTAATAATTGTGAAAAACAGTAAAATAGGGAAAACATAGAAAAACTGCGAAAAATAGGAAATAATAAGAAGAAATAGAAAAAAATATAAAAAATAGAAAAAAAATAGGGAAAAGCAGGGAAAAATAAAAAAACAAGCATAGCCAAGTATATGTAGGGAAACACAGGAAAAAATAATGAAGAATATGAAAAAATTGGAAAAATAATAAAAAATTAGAAAAAATAAGAAAAAACATGGAAAATATTTCGAAAAATAGGAAAAAAATAAGCATAGCTCGGCCATCTAGGAGGATACATGGAGAAAAACAGGAAAAATATACAAAAATTGGAAAAATAGTCAAAAATTGGGAAAAACATGGCAAAATAGGGAAAAACCAAGAACATTTAAGAGATGAAAATACATGAAAATAAATAAAAATAAAAAAAATACATGAAAATACATGAAAATAAATGAAAATACATAATACACGAAAATAAATGAAAATAAATGAAAATACATGAAAATACATGAAAATAAATGAAAATACATAATACACGAAAATAAATGAAAATAAATGAAAATACATGAAAATGCATGAAAATAAATGAAAATGAATGAAAATAACCAAAAATACATGAAAATAAATGAAAATACATAATAAATGAAAAAATTGTGAAACATTCTAAAAAAATAGGAAAAAATAAGAACAAATAGGGAAAATCAGAAAAATTTGTTAAAATTATTGAAAAACATGGAAAAATAGGGAAAACCATGGAAAAATAGTAAAAAATTTCGACATATAAAATTGACATGGGCGTTCCATTTTAAATTCTTTTTGGTAGCCATATCCAGATAATTAATTTTGTCTGATCATTGGATATATTGGGACAAATAAATTATGTTGGGGCAATTAAACTTTGTGCGGCCTTTGGTAAAAAGAATTGATCTGCACTTATTCGCCGAAACTTTAAAGTTGGTTGATCTAACCAGGATTCAAGGTCTTTAAAAAGATATTTATCTGGGAGACTATATGTCCAATGTTCATTCCGCCAACTAAAAAAACAAAATCATCAGCAAGTGTTTTGATAAGATTTTGAATACGGAGGCAGTATACAAATTAAAGATAATAGGGCTAAGCGGAGACCCCTGTGGTAGCCCTTTACTCATTGGATTGGGGTCATGTATTTGTCCAGTATTGTAACCTCCCACCCCCCTGGCCATTTATCTCATGAAAAAGGCGAGCACAAAGTAACAAACCGATGGCCATTTCGGTAAGAAACTTTTATACTCAAATTTATCATAAAATATACCTGATCGTCTAGTATTGTTAAAGGACCCAGTTGTGCTGTACTTTTATTCGTTATAGTAAAGTTTGCTGCAAGTAAAAAACATAAAACACTGAAAAACCTTCAAATCGTATATTCCGTAATTTCAACCTTTTATGATAATTACAAAAATCAAAACCTTAAAACATTATTTACTCTTTACTCTATCTGTATGTGAGGACCCCTCACAGAGACCCGCCACTGGGTGAACGAAAGAGAAGACATTTGTCACATTTTACCAATTTGTATTTTGTGTTTGTGTAATTATTTTTATATTTCTGTTTGTTTCTATTTTATAACCTTTTTAATTGAGTGATTTGAAATCACGTGTAATTACTATGGTCAATAATGTCCTAATCATTCAGGTAGGAAGATGGAATGCCCGCGGGTCTATTGCCGTCTGCGACATCCCTCATTGGGAAAATTTCACGGGGAGGGGAGATCACATTGCCTCCTACCGTCCCAAAATAATTAATTCTTTTTTTGTTTAAAAGGGACCGTACCTTAATAGACATAGTAACAATCTTGACCAATTCATAAAAACACAAGATGATTTTCTGTGTAATGTATTGTGTATTGTTGTAATTGGTAAATGAGACTCCTGACTTAACCCTTTCGAACACACAACGGCGCGCCGCTGTGAATGGTCAATTAAACAAATGGTTTACTTGTCCGGACGCAAATTAAATATGAATTTTCTTCCCCGGATTTTGAATTGGGGGTGTTTCTGAGACACTTTATTTATATAGATATTTTTATTTTGTAGCGAATTTTAGATTATTTTTCTCTACTTATTTTCTCTTTGGTTTTATGGGCAATTGTTTTATATACGATAGGTAAAGGCCTACAAATAATTATTACGGGGTCGAAGTTGGCGGTAGACACAGGTCTACAAAATAATTGTTGTTTTCGTCGAAGGGTATTTTTAAAGGAACTGTTTTTTTCCTCTCTGGCTGGTTTTTTATTTATTCTTTCTCGAAGCGAAGCGTAGGTACTGTTAGATAGTTTAGGCGTTGGTAAAAATTTTCAGACTGATTTTATTTCTCATTTTATGCCCCTTTTATACCCAGAAATTATCTCATTTCGTGACGTAGGCATTGTAACTGCGTAGTGAGAATCTACCCTCTTGCGACTCGTTATCGCCAATTTGTTTATGTTATCGTAGATAACTGCATTCCAGAGGACAACTTTTTAGCTATTTTGAGTCTTTTACGAATTTTAAGAGAAATATTTGAAGCGTAAATTTTATACAGGGAAAAATAAAATTAGAATTTATAAGTAAAACAATTCTACGGAAATAGAAAAATATAGGAAAAATAGTAATTAAAAATGGGAATTAATAAGAGATTAAGTGGCCTAGGGTAGGAACGTTTCAGTATTATCTCTAACAAATAACGATCTTTGGCAGAGGAGGGCATGTATAAGTTTATGAGATCCTGTGGAATATTAGATTTTTCTAAAATTTTGTAAAGAAGATTTATATTTCCATTGTCATATGCCGACGATATATCCAAAAAAACCCCAACTATATACTCCCCATTTGCAAAAGCAGATTGGATTTGAGTTGTTAAGAAGGAGATGCAGTCAATGCATCCACGTCCTTTCCTAAAACCTAGTTGTAGAGGATGCAGGATTTTTTGATTTTCTATAAACCAGTCCAGCCTGTTTTTAATTAGAGATTCTAGTGTTTTTAGCAACACATGAGGATAGGGTGATAGGTCTATAATTAGATGCAATAAGTTTATCTTTGTTTGCTTTTATGATAGGAATAATGAGATATTGTTTCCATTCTTTGGGAATCATCCCTGTTTTGAGGTTATTATTAAAAAGCTGCAATAGGAATAGGGAACCATCGATAGGGAGGTTTTTAATCATGTAGTAAGAGATTTGATCAAGACCCACAGCCGATTCTTTTTTCAAATATATTACGTTCTTAAATTCATTATATGTAAAAGGGGGAGAGAGATTTTTTGAAGGAATGGTGTATAGAAGAGGGGGGCCAAGTATGGACAGAATGTCGTAGGCCACATTGGAGGATAGCATAAGATTGTTCAGATTAGGCTTGAGACCAGAAACTTTTTTAATCCTATTCCAAATTTTCTTTATACTTGAATCTCTGTTTAGTTTAGCATAAAATTCTCTAAAATTATTTTTCCTTTTAAATTTTAAAAATTTTCTATCCGCTGCACATTTATTTTTAATGTTTAGATAATTTTCTAGACATGGGGATGATTTAAAGTTTTTGATTACATCAATTCTATTTTTAACAACGGTAGAACAGGAATCATCCCACCAAGGGATGTGGTATTGAGGATTATAGCGTGTTTAATAAAAAGGAATAGCCAAGTCTGCGGCACTGTTGATGGAGTTAACAAAATGGGAATAATTCATTTCATGAGATGCTGTGAATAGAGGATCAAAGATGTTGTTGTATTTGTTCCAATCTGCTATGTTAAAGTTCTTTTTTTTAATTGGTGGAAAATTATTGAGTGGAGAATTTCCATATTTACAAATTGTTGGGAAATGATCGCTAGAACCCAAATCTGGAATTGTTTGCCAGGAGCATTTAGGAGCTAAATTATTAGAAACTAGAGTAATATCAACAACTGATTTGCCTTGTCCTGGGGGGAGGGAGAGTCGAGTGGGAGAACCATCATTTAGGAATACCAGTTCAAGGATCTCCAATGATTGAAAAATATATTTACCAATCACACTATTTGAGGAACTACCCCATGCATTATAGTTACAGTTTCCCAGGTAGCAGTGTGACGTGTTAAATACGTTGAATATTGGTCATTATTTACGTATATGAATGACGTGAAAAACACGTGATAAACAGGGTCATAAGTCACAGACCAATGACGTCTTTTTTTACGTAAAAATTACGTTTTTTTTACGTATAATTAAACATCCATTTTGAGGTTATTTTAGATTTAAAAATTGTATTTTTTTACTGTAAAAAACATAATATCCTCGGAATTCATAAAAGAAATAATTACACAAATTATATTCAAATACAGGATGTCCAACAGTAGTTTGACGATTTTTAAACTAAAATAACTTCGAATAAGAAACGATAAAAGAGCGGTTTTGTCTGAATGCATTTTTTCCCATTCCCACTATATTTTTCATTAAACACATGCACATGGAGTATCCCATTTAAAAATAAAAATTCGCAGTGATTTCCGCTCTGTTTAACTGGAAGGACAAGTTACTTAAATTCATTTTTAGATTATAAAAGACGATTAGGTAGTCAAAACGGCACTCTTTCGAAGGTATTTCAGTTCAAAAATCTTCACAATATTGCAAGACACCTGTATAATTTATTAAACTAAAAATATAATAACATGTTGAGTTTTACTGAGAAGCTACAGGGGGGTAGCCACTAAGAATGAACCACCACTAGTCCTCCTCCATCTTCTTCGCCAAAGTCTATCACTTTTTACATTATTATTAGTCCTGTTAAGAGATCGTGTTACGGGCTAAAATTTTTTAGGCATTAAAATCTTAGGCCAAATTTTAAGTCTTCTAATAGATTAATGTATTCCCAATTTATTTATAAAAAGGATACTACAAACCTTGTTTTAATAATATTCTCACTATTGTTTACTTTATTATTGACATTTCTTTTGTCATCACAGTTAAATCATTAATTCTTCTTTTAATTAATTTTTCTTGAATGTGACATTTGATGGATTGAATTCCTTCCTTTCTTTTCTCTTCCTTTTTTGGTGCTAACCTGATTGTAGCATGTGCTAATAAAATCAACCGGTAACGGATTTAAATGCCTAAAAAAGAAATAAATGGTTAAAGTGTTTCTTAAATTGTATGGTAGAATACTGCATATCTTTTAAGGTGGATATATGAAACACTAACCTGTAGTAAATCACTTGTAAGGTCATCCAACATTCTGGGTAAGTTTTTGTCTAACTTATGCTGGCTTTCTGTAACTCTTCTCTCCAACGTTGTATATATCTTTTGTTACCCTTACATCAAGAAGGGGGCACAACAAGAATTTAATGCTTTGAGCGTTCCTAAGCGCTACCATCTTGCTGTCTCATCGGTTTTATGTTTGCTCGTTCTATGCTTTTCTGCTTTACCACTGCTTTTTGGCTAACTTAAGACAGGATATAATCCATTCAAAGCCGCCTTCCTTCCATTTTTGATCCGGTAAACTATTGATCAGTGATAGGGGCGTAGAGGACATCATACTAGTAACTTGGTATCAAATAAATTATTGTAAAACAAGAGCACGAGACTCCTGTTTAACCTAAAAGTAGGGTTAGGATTCTGAGAACGATTTATAACTTAATTAATTTGTATATTATATTAAATAGTAATAATAAATTTACCTGTGAACGATTAGTACGAATTGGCAAAGCATATTTGTAATAACTATTTCACTCGCACACGTGCATCCCATTTTAAAATATTTCATCATATAAATTTGACAGAACAATATTTTCTAACAGGAACATAAGGGTCGTGTTTACTACTCCAGCTGCCGTGGTTAAAAAGTAGTTTGATTATTTTTTTATTTAAATGAAAATCGTAATTGAATTAAATAATAACTGTAACCACAAAAGCACAACACAACAAAATGGCTTGTATTGCGCCGAAACTTCGATACAAGCAAGCAAAGGCGGACGCAGGGTTGCCAGACGTCAAACGTCTAGTCTAAAATTATTGGAATATGACCACAAAATTATTAGATTCCAGGATAAACTATCAGAAAAAAATTGATATATTGATTTATTTGAAATTTTTATCTCTATCTAATTAGCTACATTATAGGTTATCATTATCGATTTATCAGTTCGTAAGCAAGATTAAGGAAAATTATGTTGGATATCGATAATTATCAGGCCACTGGCAACACTGGGCCACCGCAAAAACAGTGATTTCTAATAAATTTCATTAGGAATTTATAATATTCTATTTTCGTTATTGTCTATGTAATAATAATTGTTGGTTATATTTTAGTTTATTTTCTAATATATTATTCAATACATGGTTAAGGCTACGATTTCGCGCGAAATCTTGCCGAGTAAAAATGACTTTCTATTTTAATTTTATTGGTAATGTCGGTGTGAACTGACTAGGTATAAACAAATTTCTATAAAAAATACGATTTTGTATATTTATTCGAAAACTAATACCAAAATTCGACGAATATATTACGTTTTTTTATGACGTCTTAAAAACGTCCACCTAACAACGTTTTTTTCACGTCATGTTTTGGTCCAAATTACGTCAGTTGACGAGAATACACCAATTTTCAACGTCTTTAACACGTCACTCTGCTACCTGGGTTATGTCACCCATAATAATTAAAGGTTTGTTAATGAATTGAATAAAGTCAATCCAATTTTGTTTAGAAAAGGAATTCCCCGATGCACAATAAATGTTAAGTAGATTAATGTTAAATCGAGGCAAATATATGCCTTGGGTTTGAAATTTATTTGCGAAATTCAAGTTTAAGGGAATGATTTGAAAATCAATATTGTTTTTAATAAACATAGCTATACCTCCATATCCATCATCCCTATATTCTCTAATTATTTGAAATCCTCTACATCTAAAAGTGTGGTCCATAATTAGTGGCGTGAAGAGGAAATTATGGGGTGTATGGAGGGAATCAGTACACCATTCCATCCTCTTGGGAGTTCGATTGAGATACAAATGTGGTCTGAGTGAGTTCATTTTGATTTAAATGAGATACATAATTGGCGTTAAGATAAGGATTACTTATTAACTTACCTATGTAGTTCATCACTAGATCCTTATGATGTGGAGAAAGAATTGGACATTGCATTAGTAAAATCCTGTTGGATCTTGTTTAGTTCTTCTGGACGATATGATTTAGAGGTCGATGGTACTTGCAATATAGTTTTAACAGGAGAGTTGCGGTCATGTCCATTAGGACTTATTAAGCATGATTCGTATTCTGTTTTGTCGTATCCCTCATTTATCGGTCTCCTTCTTTTAGCTTTTACTTGTTGACTGTATGTAGGTAAGATGGTAGATTCATTAATAATTGTTGTTCTTCTTTCCGGTACAGAGATGTGATTGTTCTTAGAGATGTAATTGTTCTTGTCTGTAGTCGGGAAGTTATTATTGTCTAAAGGGACTGGTTCTTTTTGGTTATATCTGGGGAGTAATGCGTTTGCTTCGAAGTAAGAAATATTGGAGCAGGCCATTAACGTTTTAATCTCTTTTTGTCTAATAAGAAATTCACTACAGTTTGGGTCTTTTGCAATGTGATTATTGCTTTTACAGTGGATACAAAAAGTGTTACAAGATAGGGTTTCTGGGTGGGGAGGTTTACCACAATTTTTACATTTGCCCGATCCTTTACATTAACTCATACTATGTCCGTATAATAAGCAATTCTGGCACATTAATACAGGCCTAATAAAGGGTACAACTGTCATAGGAAGGCCATATAAAAGAATTTCTTTTGGGATAATTTTCCTTGAAAAGGTCAGACAGATGGTTCCAGTTGGGATATAACATGGTTCTTTGCCATCTTCAATTACTTTTCTATTTAGTCTTTTCACGTGTAAAACCTTACAATAATTAAGTTGCGTTACTGTAGCCACTTTAATTTCTTCTTCAGTAAACTCTTTATATACATTTTTTACTATTCCCTTGCAAGGAATATGGTGATTCGGAATAAATACTTCATAATTTAATGTTTCCCATTTTTTTTCTTTTAAGAACGAATTTGCTTCGATAAAATTTGAAAACATTACTCCTAATCGGTTTTTTGCCTTTACGGGAGACCTTGACAACTTGATTAAACACTGTTTTCGTGATGCTTAATATATGGAAATTCCCCACATTCTTATCGTTTCCTTGTATATATACTTCATACGGGCCAGAATCAGATGCAGAATATAAATTTATGGGTTTTTTAGGCTGAGATTGAATACCCGGGGGGTCGTGGGGTTTTTCTGCTGTTTCCATTTTAGGTTGGAGACCTAACCTTTAACTAAAAGAGAAGGATCTAAAGATAAATTATTCGTAAGATCTGTTGGGTCGAAAAGTTTGGAAAGATTAAGGTAGGTGAATACAAAGGAATTGTTAGTAAAGCCCTTATAAATACCTTCAAAATAGTTTCAATTTGATCACTCGATGAGTACACTTTAAGTCGCCAAACAGAATCCTCAACCTATTATTTTAATGTTTGTGTTTTGCTTTTTTCTTCTTTTTTTTTAATAGTCTAAGCGGCTAAGACTTTTTGGTTTAGTAATACTGGACAGATAACTATAAATTATACCTTGTCATGCCATCTACATTACTTTAAACAAATTTATATAGCTGACGTCACTTCGAAGTTTTGAAAATTTATTTCTTAGTAATCGTAATGTTTCAAAGTTAACCAAATTTATTTTATGAATAATTTTAAGTAGATTTTCATATACTATAAATAAATTTGCTGTGGCTACCGCACTACATGTCCCCATTGCTACTCCTACTTTATCTGTTGACTTTGACGCGTCTGTATAGATTTGTAGAAAGTTGGGAAACTTGTTTAAAATACTTCTTAAGCTCTCCAATATTTTTTGTGTGTTTGTTGCATGTTTGTCACACTGAGTGGTGGGGGTTCATACATTGTGGAATAATACTGTGGTAAGGATAGGTTAAGGGATTGAAAGTCTATTCCAACTCTATTGTATTGAATTCTTGTTCTGTTATGATATATTGCTGCCAACCTATCATTGTCGGTTATGCTGTACATGTGGTTATTGGGATTAGCATTAGTTCCTATTGCATATGCTAGTCTTAAGTAGGTTCTTTTATCGTATAGGGATGTTTCGCCTGCTTCGCAATATAGACTCTGGAGTTGTTCGAAAAGCGCCTAATAAGCTGTTGCCCCATATTCTCATTTTGACCTTATTATTGATCTATATAAGGTGAGCATAGTTTGTCTATCTGATCCCCATTCCTTATTTGCTAACACTTTCAGAATATTTAGTTTTGAGTTACATTCTGCTTTGAGTTTTTTTATATGTTCTAAGTTTTTGTTGATTATTATTCCCAACAATTTTATTTGATTTTTGTTTGGTAGTTTTTTGTTGTAAACTGTTAATTGAGGACTGTTTGGAATGTCTTTTTTTGAAAAAACTGTAAAAAATTCTGAGTAACGGTAAATAGATTTTTTATATTTTTGCTTTTGCCAAAGATCACTAAATCATCAGCATATAGTCGAGCTTTTAGTGATGTTTTTAAGTTGTTAAGAGAATCGTTCATTGCCATTAAAAATCAAGTAGGGCTGATCACAGATCCTTGAGGGATTCCATTTTCTAAGTTCATAATTGGTGACAGTACTCTGTTGGTTTTAAGTTTGAATTTTCGATTTGATAAAAAATTGTTTATAAATGCTAGACAATATCCTGCATGCTTGAAAATCGCTTTGTCACATCATCACTGCAGGAGGACTGTCAGATTTAGGGCGGCGAAGGGGTGTCCTCAAGGCGGAGTGCTGTCTCCACTTCTTTGGTCACTCTTGGTCGACCCCCTACTAGACAGGCTCTCCCAGCGGGGGGTGGATTTTCAATGCTATGCCGATGACCTTTTAATAATGGTTAGAGGCTTATTTGAAGAGATTATTTCTAATATCCTTCAGGAAGCTCTAAACATCGTTTACAGATGGTGTGAGGAGGAACAGATGTCTGTGAACCCCCACAAAACGGTAGTAGTTCCTTTTACAAAAAGGAGGAAGCTTGATAAGCTACGTCATCCAATTCTGGAAGGCGTAACCATTCCATTTGCGGAGGAGGTAAAATATCTGGGGATTATCCTTGATAGAAAACTTACCTGGAACTCCCATCTGGAAAGAACAATCAATAAAGCCAGGGCATCGCTCTGGAATATCAGAAGGGTATGCGGCAAGTCGTGGGGAATGAACCCTAAACAGATTTACTGGATTTATCAAACGGTGATAAAACCAATGGTCACATATGGCGCAATGGCCTGGTGGACGAAGGGGCTCCAGTCTATTGCGGCGGCTGAATTATCTGGACTACAGAGATTAGCATGTGTGGCTATTACAGGCGCTATGTCATCTACCCCGACAGCGGCAATGGAAAGATTTCTGGGTCTTACTCCTCTCCATATATTACTGGAGCAGGAGGCCAGAATGACCTCCTATAGAGCCATGTCGGTGGCCGACCAGATTGAGGGGAAGAGGCTATGGGACCACTCTGGACTGCTGCGAGAGATGAGTACTCACCACACTCTCGGAATGGTTTCGGATGTGCTCTCTCCCAGAACTCACATACAGAAGTCCTTCAACGTCCTTCTTCCGAGAAGAGACGAATGGGAAAGGGGGGAGATCCTCTTTCCAGGGACGGCTTATGTACTGTACACAGATGGTTCAAAGACCCCAAGTGGTGTTGGAGCCGGAGTGTACAGCAGAAAACCGAGAGTTGACATCACAGTAAGCCTCGGTAAGTATGCTACCATCTTTCAGGCGGAGGTTTTCGCTATAGAATTGTGTGCAAGAGAGTTGGTAAACCATCATCTTGTCAACAAAAGTATTTATATTTTATCAGACAGGCAGCTTTAAAAGCACTGAGCTCCAGCCGGCTGGACTCGAAGCTGGTATGGAACTGCATCGAATCCCTGGATCGCATTGCTACCAGTAACAGAGTAACCCTACTCTGGGTACCTGGGCATGAAGGGGTGGAGGGCAATGAGAAAGCCGACACCCTTGCGAAAAGAGGTGCAGAATCCGAGTTCATTGGACCGGAACCATTCTTTGGCATAGCCAAAAGCAGTGCTAAAGACACTATCTGGAAATGGGCCGAGAGGAAAACTCTCCAGCACTGGAAAGATATGCCTGGGTTAGCTCACTCTAAGGCGTTTATAGTCAAACCCTCAGGTAGCACCCTATCGCAGATCCTAGAATGGAGTAGAAGTGATCTACGCATCCTAATCGGACTGCTGACAGGGCACTGTCGTCTGCAGTACCATCTGAAGAAGCTAGGTCTGAGTCAAACATCGGACTGTCGCTTCTGCAGTGTGGAAGACGAAACGGCGGAGCATATTTTATGCTCCTGCCCTGCCCTGGAAATGAATAGGCTTCGTACGTTTGGTTTTGTACAGCTGGAGCCTACCGACTTCAAGGAAGCTTCACCTAAATCAACCATAGACTTCGTAAGAAGGTGTGGATTGTATGGTGAATTATAGCCCATAGGGGTGAGCCACAATAGGCCTCTGTTGGCCGCAGTGGAGGGGCGACCAAACGCTCCACTCACATTGAACCTAACCTAACCTAGACAATATCCTCTTATTTTATGTGAATAAAGATTTTTATTACTCTATGTTTTCACGCCATGTCGTATGCTCTTTTAATGTAAAAAAATACTGCAATACATTTCTGTCCCATAGCCAGTACTTCGTGTACCTCATTCTCAAGTGTTAATATATTGTCCATCGTTGATCTATTACTGCGAAATCCACTTTGATATTAAGATGTTTTTATTTTCTAGTGTCCAGAGTAAGCGTTTGTTTAAAATCTTTTCCATAAGTTTACACATAGAATTTGATAATGAAATAGGACGATATGACTCGGGATTACTTTTTGGATTATCGAATTTTAGAATAGGAATTATAGTCGATGCCGACCATGTAGAGGGAAATTTATGTTCTGTCCATATTATATTAAACAATATTAAAAGATGTACATGCCCGTTTTCTGGTAAGTTATTTATAAAACTGATAGGAATGTCGTCCGGTCCAGCACAGGCCTCCTTAAATGATTTTAATGCTTCTTCGTATTCAACTCTTGTAAGTGCTGTATTTATAGGGTCTTCATCTTGATCAAAATTGATTTGGTTAGTTTCTTGTGATTTTTTATATTTTTGAAAAGATTTTTCATAGTATTCTGTGCTAGATCGGAGTTGGTACATTTCAGCCAACGTCTCCGCTATCTGTTTGTCTTCTGTGATGTTTTTTCCATTAGTTTCTAAGCAGTTTATTTTGTTGAAACTATAATTGCCCGAAATACGTTTGATTTTCTTCCAAATTTCTGTCATTTAGGTGGAACTAGTTATTGTTGATACATATTGAATCCATGATTGTTTTTTGCGGTTTTTATAGTGAGTCTCGCAAGGGCTCTATATTTTTTATACTCAGCTTTAGTTTCGGTTGATTTCTTTCTTTCTATTTGTTAAATGCTTTTTTACTTAGTTTTAGTGCTTTTGCACATTTACTGTTCCACCAAGGAACTGGTGTGTGATGTTTAATGTAGTTTGATTTTCCTATGTAAGTTTTTCCTGCTTGTTTTGTTTCAATATATTGAAGCTACCAATTAGCATTTTTGAGATTCAACTTTGGGGTGGTACCGTTATATGCAATTACATCTATTTAGATTAAATAATAGGTTTTGTGCTTGTTTAATATTGTTTCTATTTTGAATTAACATTTATCTCTAAAAGTCATGATAATATTCTCGTTTCTTAATGTTTTCTAACAATTTTGCAATTTAAACACGTAACCACAGTAAAATGTGCATTGTTATTGTCCCCAGAAATACGTTTTAAAAAGGAATACATTTTTTCAATGTAAATTGATGTAATTGCATATTTCAACTTAGTTTTTAATTCTGATCAACTTTTTTAAATAACATTTTTCGATGTTGTCAAAAAAGGTACTTTACTTTTGAGTAAAATTCATATTTTTTGACAAATCTCGAATTCTACTGGAAAAAATTGATATATGATAATTGTATTTTGGATTTTAGAACTTTTTATGAATAATAAGTTTTTTTCCTAAAATTAATAATAAAAAAGATTCCCACATGGTTCCAACTTACCGAGACATACTGTATAACAGATAATCATCATTGTCACTAATCTATTAATTTGGACCTGGATTTTATCTTATGAAAAAAAAAGGTGAAAATAATTAGAATAACGAATAATTTAATTTAGGAAATAACTACAAATATTCCACCAGTTAACTTAAAGTATTGCTAGGTACATATCCCTTAATAATTTATTATACTTAAACCAATTTTGTAACTGACATTGTCTTTAAATCCTCTAGCAACATTTTTTATTCACGACGCAGGTCGATTATCTTGTGCTTGTTTAATATCTACTATTTTAAGTTTTTTTTTTTTATTTCACTGATAATGTATCTCATGATGCTACTTATTTCAGATAAAACGTTATTAAAATGACAAGTGTAATATATCACTGAATTTGAATTTTAAGGTTTTATCTATTTTTGTAATAAAAAAGATAGATCCGTATTAAAAAAAATAACATCATGGTGGCCGTAAGGACACTAAACATCGTTTCAAAGATTTATTAGTACAGTTTCATAGCAAATTTGAGATACGATAAAATTTCCCTTTCTATTTTTTTGATATTTTTTTAAATAAAAATTATAGGAGTGAAAAATCAAAAGAGCATTTTTAGTTTTTCCTGTATACCTTGAGAAGGTCGAAAGTCCTGTGGATTTTTTTAGACCAATGTAATACTCTTCAAAATAGTTAACTTTTTTCCCACTTAACCGTCTCTGTATCTCTTACGGTTTTTGATATAGCTTTGTTATTTCTTCCAATTTTAGACATCCTGTATACTCGTCTGGCAGATTCTTGCAACCGCTGAAATATTCTGGCTACTTACATATACTTTTTAAACAATTGAAAGAACATACCCTCAAAATTTTAGCCTTGTGGGAGCAGGTTATGAATTACTATCCCTATGACATTTGTGCTATCGTCTGGCACATACTTGCAACCCTCAAAATAGATTGTCAATTTTTTTTTACACTTAAACGTATGTAAATTACAACATATTAAAATTGCAGCCTTGTGGGAGCAGATAAAAAAAATTTATTTTACATTTTCAAAAATTTAAGAGATAATGACGCAACTGCAAGATATCTGCCATCATTTAAAATTTTTTTAGCTTTGTGGGAAACGGGTTAGTCGGCTAGCTCTTAGACTAGTAAGTTTGATTATCTAATGGCTTGAGAAAAGCACCACATTTTTCACATTTTTTTCTCATGGTTAACAACCTCTCAAGAAAATCACTTATAGTTCAAAATGTTTACAAAAATATTTAGTACGACCTATAACACTACAAAAATAACACAAATCAAATCACAATCTGTAAACTATTTAATGGATGATTTTAAATTATCCTGCTTGAAAGTACGCTTATGGAATTTCTAGAGGACGATGTCAACAAAAGTTAACTAGATGTTGGCTTAATAAAAAAGGATAGAATGCCCTCTCTATATATATTTACTCTGAGGTTTAAACACGAATCTTTTGTATTTTTGACAGGTGACATATTGCAAGTCGAATTTCGTGACATCTATATCTCAAATTTTTTTTATAGCTCGTTCACAATACTTTCCCTTCTCTCGGAAGTGGGTCGGGAAAGTAAAAAACATTAATTGTATAATGATAACAACATATACAGTGTGTCTGCAAATTAAGTTGAAATATATTTTTTCTTTCTATAGTTAAATACCGAGTGGGCACAAGTAGAAGTGATAGATCTCTTTAACGACGGTACTGGTTTAGCTTTCGGAATAATTGGTGGCCGTAGTACTGGCGTCGTTGTCAAAACCATTCTACCTGGTGGTGTAGCTGACAGGGTAAGTTTTTCTATAAAATATCTTTTTTTTTTATTAATTTTTTTACAATTTTCTAATATTACAAACTGGAATTTATATTTACCGTTTTCACTTTGTTGGTTTTATTTGAACGCCTATCAATCAATCAATACGGTTAATACAATGCAAAAAAGCCCCTTTTCTACTTTCGTTCTGCTATTTAAAAGTGCTTGAACTGTTGTAAAATGTTAATAAACGGTGCGGAAAATGTAGATTAGCCACCTCACGACCGAAAAAGCGAAAGTGAGAAAATTGAAACACAGAACGTATATAGGTAGTGCCGACAAAGGATTATTTAAAAAGTTTACTAGGTGATTACACGTATAGTAAAAAAGATAATTAAAAATATTCAATATTTTTATCAAAAAAATTTTATTTAATATTTTTTATGTTAATTTTTATATATATTATATTAGAATTACTTGATGTCTATGAAACTCTCTCTTTTTTTTTGGCTGGATTCGTTCAATAAAAAAAATAATAAACATTACAAAAAAAAATTAAAAAAAAAATATAATTTTGGCCTCTTAAAAAATTCTTTCTTCGGTTCTTCCTTTCACTTTTCTATATCCTGTCTACTTGTTCTTCAATTATTTCAACACATTTTTTTTTTAATTTTGTACCATTTCCATCTCGGTAAAAGTCTAGTTCTATTCTCCTCAGATCTCTTCTTAATACATGCGTTTTACGATTTTCTTTTCACACACAAATCTTGACTTAATAAATTACACGGAAATTGACGAAATCTTCATGAACCATTATCAAAATAAAGTATAATTTATTAAAAATCTTTAAAGAACATATTTTTCAGACGCCATTTTATTTCTTACTTCAATTTAATAATACAGAAACCACAGAATATACACTATTACAGTGCGGAAACGAAAATATAGTGGAAACGTGACCTTGAACTTAATTATCGTTCAGTTGACACCTAAATGTATAAAATGGTGACCAAATGGAGTTGAAACACCCATAATGCAAAAAAAAAGTTTTAAATCTGAGGAACCGCAATGACGTAAAACTTCCAGATTTTAGAAAAAAAAGTGGAAAATAGTGGAAAAGTAACGCAAAAAAAGTGTGGAATAATGGAAAAAATTGTGAAAAATGAGACAAAAAACTTAGAGGAAAAAAATGTGGTATAAATAATAGTTATTAAAAAAATGGAGAAGAAAAAGTAGGGCTAAAAACAATGTTTAAAAAAAGGGTGATATGGGGCAAAAATAACAGTAAACAAAGGGGAAGAAAAAATGGGGCTTAAATAATAATTGTAAAAAATAATGGAGAGAAATTTTTTTCCAAAACATTAGTTATAGAGGGAAAAATGGGACAAAAAAAATTGTCAATTTGGAAAAAGTGGAAAATAGTTGGAAAAAATGTTATTGCTAAAAAAGTGAAGAAGGAAAAAGTGGGGCTCAAAATAATGGTTAAAAAAAGGGAGGTGCGAGGAATATGGTGAAAAAAATAATAGTAAACAAAAGGGAAGAAAAAATGGAACTAAAATAATAATTGTAAAAAAATGGAGAAAAAATTGCTGTCATAGGGGAAAAAATGGGACAAGATAATTGGCAATGATGCAAAACTCCCTGATTTTGGAAAATGTAAAAAATAGTGGGAAAAGTGTTAAAAAAGTGGAGAAATATGGACAAACTGGGGAAAAGTGCGGAAAGACATAAAAAATGAGGAAAAATGTAAGATAAATAATAGTTACTATAAAATGGAAAAGAAAAAAGTGGGGCCGCCAAAAAACAATGGTTTAAAAACAGCCCGCCTTTTTTTTATTCCCACCGAATATAGGACAAAAAAATAATAATATACAAAGAGGAAGAAATAATGGAACTAAAATAACAGAGAAAAAATGGACCAAAAAATTATAGTTAAGGGGGAAAATGGGGCAAAAAATTTGGCATCTCCTACAAATTAATAGAAACACAAGATGATCCTATGTTTTATGAAATGAGCAAAATATTCTTCGTGTTTTAATATCCTTTACTTATTCAAAAATTACCTTTTCTTCCCGACCAACTGACACAAATCAAAAAGTATTATCGCGTTCTCATCAGCTTAATATCAATATTTTTTTCTAACTTTTTTTTAACTATTTTTTTCCTCTTTTTAATCAAAAATTACCCCCACTTCTAAATATTCATTTTTTCGTTACACTTCGGTTTACTGGAAATGTGTTGTGGAAAAAAAGAACATCCTGATTTTGAGCCCTGTTGCCAAATTGGTCACTTTGAATTATTGGAAATTTGATATTGAGATGGACATTATTCTATTTGATCAGATGAGTCTTGATATAACATTCGAAGTTTGTGGAAATGCGCTGTTGCCAAGTTATAGACGATGGTTATTATCCAGAAAAAATTAATATAAATCTGCATATTAATCAATTGCCAAGTTGAACACTTGAAATCTAATAAAAAGATGGTCGATAAAACGCGAGCGAAGCGAGCGCATCCGGCCGACATTTCGCAAAATCCAAAGAAGTAGGAAATCCAAAGAAATAGGGATTCCAAAGGAATAAATTATTCGTATACATGTTAATAAATTAAGAGGGGTGTCAATAAATCAAAAGTAAAGTATTTAATACCCTAAAAATAAAATTAGTTATATATAGAATGTTATATTCTTCGAGGCTAACCAAACTTAACAATATCTAGTACTTCCAGGTCATTTTCAAGAATATCGTTGTCAAACAGTCCTAATAATTCCATAATAATACACGTAAAACACACTCAGAAATCTCAAAAAGATCATGAACGGTTAGAAAAAAGGTGCACATGATGATTGCGCGCGTCCGACCGACATTTCGCAAATCCGCGCGCGCGCGCGCGGATTTGCGAAATGTCGGTCGGACACGCTCGCTTCGCTCGCGTTTTATCGACCATCTTTTTATTATATTTCCAGTAATCCGAAGTGATCAACTTGGCAGTTGATTAAAATGCACATATTTATATTAATTCTCTCTGGATAATAACCATCGTCTATACCTTGGCAACAGCGCATTTCCACAAACTTCGAATGTTATATCAAGACTCATCTGATTAAATAGAATAATGTCCTACAGTGTTGCCGTTTTAGTACATTTGTACTATTTCTAGTACATTTTCGACAGCAAAGTACAAAAGTTCGTTTAATCATAAATAAGCCTAATTCTAGTATATTTTTAAATAAGACCAATGTCACATATTTTATGTTATATAATTAGAAAAATAACAGTTTCATGTTTGATGTTTTGCCATATATTATAAATTATTATTATTATTAAAAGTAGTACCTGGACGACTAAGCTTTCCTTGTTTTTTTCTATTTTTCCCTATGTTTACCTATTTTTTCCTAATTTCTTTATATTCTCGTATTTTTTCCTATTTTTCACTATTTCTCCTTATTTTTCAGTATTTTTCCCAATTTATCCCAATTCTAGCCTATTTCCCTCATTTTTTTATAATTTTCCATTTTTCTTGCCCATTTTTACTATTTTTCTTATTTTTTCCTATTTTTCGCTATTTTCTCGTATGTTTCCATATTTTTTCAGATTTCTATCTATTTATCTCTAATATCTCTATTTCCTTTCCTATTTTTTTACCCATTTTGCCTTATTTTTTTCTATTTTTCCCAATTATTCGTAATTTTTCTGTTGTACATTTATCCTGTTTTTCCCCATTTTCCCTATTTTTTTTGTATTTGTGTTTATTTTTCTCTATTTTGCCCTATTTTCTCTATTTTATCCTATTTTTTCGTACTTTCCCTATTTCTTCATATTGTTTCTGTTTTCCCTATTCTAAATTTATCATTTTCTATTTTTTTCCTATTTTTCTTATTTTTCTCTATTTTTCTTCTTTTTTCTATTTTTTTCCTACTTATTCCTATTTTTTCCAAATCTTTACAATTTTTCTCATTTTTCCCTATTTTCCCCTATTTTTCCAACTTTCTACTTATTTTTTACTATTTTTTATTATTTTTGATTATTTCCCGATATTTTTTTCATTTTTCACCTTATTTTTTTATTTTTCCCAATTGTTTTCAAAATTCCCTATTTTTTCCGTTTTTTCGGATCTCCCTTTGATTTTCTGCGCTTATCCTCATTTTTTTCGGTTTTTTCCTGGTTTTGATTGTTTTTTCTATTTTTTCATGTTTTTTCATATTTTTCCATTCTTTTATCTATTTTTTTTTGTTTTCTCTATTTTTCACAATCGCTATTTTTTCCCTATTTTTTCTGTTTTCCTCTATTATTTCTCCCTACTTTTTACTATTTTTCCCTATTTTTGCTATTTCCCCATTTTCCATATTTGTCCCTATTTGTCCATAGTTTTTTCTTGATTTTTGTATAGTATTTCCTATCTTTTATAATTTTCACTTTTTTTCCATATTTTACCCGTTTTTCCTTGTTTTCTCCATATTCCTCTATTTGATATGATTTTTCATATTTTTTTCCATTTTTCGCAGTTTTTTTCACATTTTCCCCTATTTTTTTCCTTTTTTCCCTAATTTACCCTATTTTTCCCATTCTTATTCATTTTCGTGTATATTTTATGATACCTAAATAAATACAAATATTTTGCAAAACTTAATTTTTTTATTTCATCAGTGAAAAAAATTGGTATATTTTAGGAGAAAAAATAATATATTTCACTTTATCGTAAATTTTAGTACAATCTAGTGCATTTTATTGCTGATGTTCAGTACATTTCAGAAACTCAGCGCGGCAACACTGAATGTCCATCTCAATATCAAATTTCCAGTAATTCAAAGTGACCAATTTGGCAACAGGGCATTTCCATAAAACAAAAATAACCATTTGCATCGACCGATGGCTCAAAATCAGGATGTTTTTTTTTCCGTAACCGATTTCCAGTAAACCAAAGTGTAACGAAAAAATGAATAATTAGAAATTGGGATAATTTTTGATTGAAAAGAGAAAAAAATAGTTAAAAAGTGAGAACATTAAGAAAGAAACGAGAGGTAACAATTAGAAATTAAGTTCAAGGTCACCCATTTACGTTTCCACTATATTTTAATTTCCGCACTGTAATAGTGTATATTCTGTGGTTTCTGTATGATTAAATTGATGTAAGAAATAAAATGGCGTCTGAAAAAAATGTTCTTTAAAGTTTTTTTTATAAATTATACATTATTTTGATAATAGTTGAAGAAGATTTCGTCGATTTCCGTCTAAGTTATTAGGTGAAGATTTGTGTATGAAAAGAAAATCGTAAAACGCAGGTATTAAGGAGAATGTTATAAAAAAAATATTTTACACAATGGTTTCAAAAATTCATAACTTTCTGTTGGTAAGAGACCGCCAAATTTTTTTTACATTTTCGTGTTCCTTGACCTGAAATTAGTCTATTAAAAAAAAATTGTGAAAATCTGAGGAGTTGCCGTAAACTAGATTTTTTTCTGTATTTCTTCAAAATAGCATCTTCCATTTATTTACTTAACCCTTGTATTATCTTCTTTCTTCAAATTTTTTTTTAATTTGCTGCTTTTGATAGAATCCCATTTAAAATGATCTCCATAATATCAATCAGCACTATTTTATTTTTTCACAACAAATCTCGCTTTAATCTTTTTAAAAAAAAATCTTTTGGCAAATTTAACAATAGTTTTTCTTCAATTGGTATTTAATCCCTTTTTTTTATAATTTTTTTTATGAACAGCTTTTTGTAAATCGTATATTGAAAACAATTTTTTTAAGGTTTGTGATTATCTTATAATTTGTCAGTCAACCACAATACATATAAAAACAGAACTAAAACTACACATATAAAAAAATACGAGACGGTAAAAATATATAGCTCGGATCATAAAATTAAATTATTCTGTAAACACTAAATCCAAAATTGAATTTTCGAATATATAAAAACGTGGCGCAAAACGCCCTCTAGTATATTCACTTTTCCTTGGAAATTTCCAACACAATTTCATAAACTTTTTGTGGCTTTAATAGTTGGAATGCTGGAACCGAGAAACATGTATTTGTACTCAAGAATTCATCGTCGTCGTCTAGATGCTAAAATAATATCGATTAATAGTGTCAAAGAATAAAATTAATTTTGTAGATTAACTTTTTCTTCTCTAAAACATTTCGTTATTCGAATAATTTGAATAATTTTGAATAGTTTTCCGAAAGTTACCTTTAATTGAATTGTTCTATGGTTCCTGTTTCGAAACTTTCTGGTTGCACTCATGAATAATGATCACAACATGGAGCAATTATTGCAAACGATTTCATTTGATATATGAAAACTGTTTTAGAGGGTTTAACTTGAACTTTGTCTACAAATTAATGTTTCGCTCGTTATGGCATACGTGCTGTTCTATAATAACTTGTATATAGATAAAGGCCACCAACGGGGCCTTTAGAAAAGAGATAATTGACAGACTATTAGATAAACAGTCATCAAGGTGGTTATATTTGTAAAAAAAACGGTAAAGTATTTTTTAAAGTGTATATAATAAAGACGTTTAAAAAACATCTTAAAAACGTACACGACCGACTATCGGGACGTTTTAAAAACGTTCGTTAAAGTACCCGAGAATAAAATGGTTGACAAAAGACGTTTTTTGAGGAGTGCCTATCTGTAGCTCTACGTGCCGTGTTAGTTCATATTAATGACCGGTTGGTGGCACTCATAAAATGAATTTTTAAACTTTTTATGGATAAAAATTGTGGTTGGGTTCTCTGATTCTCGCTTGCGTGTTATCAAGTTGATTAAAGCTTCTTTTATATTACTTATAAATATTTATATTATTTATTTGTATTGCTTTTATTGAATTTAATTATACTTTTATTGTTCATTAATATGATTGTGTGTAAAATTTGTTCGAAGATTTTTTCTAGTCAATCATGTTTAAATCGACACATTAAAAATGTGCACAACATAAAAAAGACTCAAATAATTAACTACATTTACCAAATGTTAGTGTATACAGTGTGACTCAAAAAGTCTGCACCATATGGGAAACATTTTTCTCCACGACCATTAGAATGTATGAATTCTGAAATCATTTTTAATAATAGAATGTAAACATTCACAATCTAGAGTCTGAATATTTATTCTATAATACTTGCCTCTTATGCATTTTGCATGTATTTTCATTCTTTATCAAGGTAAAGAATGGATTTTCTGTAATCGAATTAAACAATATCGATTGCCGTGGACTTCAAAAGTGTCAGTGTCAGATATAAAATGGCGACGATAATAATTATTTTCAAATAAGTTTTAATTTAAACAAAATAATGAGTGAAAAATCAAGTGAAGTAGATATAGAATTTAATAATATCTGAAATTGTAAATTATGAAAAAACACCAATGCACCAAATTTTAATATCGGTAAGTGTACCACAGCACTATAAATATTAATACAATGTAATACAAATATGACAACAAATAACTTGTGTTCAGATTTAATTTAATTTTGATTTATACTTTTTGATCGTGGAGAAAATATAGTCTGTTACTCGGTCAGAATGAAAAAAATTCGACACTCGTGGTTCCTCACACTCGCATTCGCTCGCGTTCGGAATTTTCCACTCGTGTCGAATTTTTCATTCTAACCTTGTTACAGAATCTACTATTATTATTCATTTGACTGACAGAAAATTTCATTCTTGATTAAAGTTGGTGCATTGCGTAAAACTGCAATCATGAGCGTCAAACTTTCAAATTTCTAAATGGTATACAGGGACGGGCAAAAAATAGGAATTTTGACCAAGAGTAAAGTACCCTTATTTTTGTAATTATTATATTCTTTGTTTTTATTTCAATTTTAAAAGGCTTAATCTTGTTTAGTTTAGGTTTGATTTTACACTTTTAAGATTAATAACCTTTATGTTGTAATTTTTATTTTTTTTTAGTTTAATTTTCAAAGCTTCATTTTGTTTAGTTAATTATTTACATTTTGGCACTAAAAACGTTTGGGTATCATTTTTTTTACCAATTTTTTTCCATTAAATCATGATGGTAGTTTTTATGTACCTACAGGGTGAAATTTCAATTTTGCACCAAGAAAAAACAAAAAATCATAGAAATTTAAAAAAAAATCCGAGAATGATGTGAAAATAAAGAAAAAAACTAAATTTTTTTAACCAAAATGTATTATAGTGATTGAAGGAAGGCCCCTCTAAAGTGCATCCGAAATGATATTATTTTGAGCTAGACTAAAAACATAAAAAAATGGATTTTTTGCGTAGGACGCTGTGATTTTAAATCTGAGTGTAATTTTTAATTCTTAACAACTTTCCTAAATAAATTTTTTTGATTTTGTCAAAAATAAGGGAACTTTACTTAGGCCAATAAATTCCTATTTGTTGCCCGCCCCTGTATACCGTTTAGAAATTTGAAAGTTTGACACTTGAAATAGCAGTTTTACTCAATGTACCAACTTTTATCAAGAATAAAATTTTCTGTCAAATGAATAAGGAAATTTTTTCTCATATAGTGCAGACTTTTTGAGTCGCACTGTATATATGAGGCCGTCAGAAGCAGAATGGCCTAAACCCAAAAATATAGTTTTGAGAAAATTGAAAAAAAAATTTGTATAATTTTTATGTGTATTTTGTTCTGAAATCTGTCCAGCGTAGGGTATTGTTATTTAATTAAAATATTAATAATATGAATACTTATTATCTCCATGAAATTTTTTTGAAATTGGTTGGTAGTTAAGAAAAAAAAATGTGTGATAGGCCGTTTTGTCTTCGAGAAATTTTTATTAATAATAATAAGTTTAAAATAAGGTAATAATTGCAAAAAGTAGTACCAAAAATATTTTATTGTTCCCAAAAACAACTAATGTAACAAAACAAAAAAAAAAGTTTACTTTACTGGGCCAGATTCTCCTCATTTTCATCATTCAAAATAATGAAGTCGTCCGATGGATTTTCGGTGGTTTTCAAACTTCCATAAAAATTGTGATAAATCGGGGGAATGTAGTTGCAGAGCTCTAGCAGATCTTTTTTCTTTTTTGCATCTATTTGGTGACCATTTTAAAAGGGTGCTCTATCTTAAACTGCACCCACTGCATTTTAAGCCACTCAACTTTTTCATGTTCTCTTGTCCAATGTCTATTAGTAATTTGGGTTTTTAATGTGTTTGTAGAAAAAAAGTAATTACTGGTCATAGCCACAATATTAAATGGCTTTTTCTTTCTGGCATCTTTAATTACGGCAGTCCAGACTTGAGGAGGAATATGTTTTTGTGAAGCTTTTTGTTTTTTTCGATTAAACCAAATTATTGGTCGCAGGGCAGAAACGTGTGTTCACTTACCAAAAACTTATGATCGATTTGTTTGACTGTAAAGCCTGAAAAACTTACAATGTAGTTACAGATAAGAGCGAGTTTTATATTGCGGTTTTGTCCTCCACATTGATCAGAGTACATACTTAATTTTTTTGAACTCACGTCCCAGCAAACAGAGTCACGTCCACTGACGTCTTTGTCACGTAGTTTTTTGGTTGAAAATTTACGTCCGCCCTGATAACAAATAAAAACGTGAATCATACGTGCCTATTTTGGTTGAAAATTAACGTACACCTTGATACCAAACAAAAACGTGTATGATACGTTTCTTTTTAACGAAATATTTTGATATCACTGATGGTTTTAAAAAGAAGCGTTATTATAGAATTTTCATTTCAATTTTATAATTTAGTGAGTGTAATTGAAATTTCTTGCAATTGTACATTCTTAATTTACGTGAATTTTACGTCCCAGATCAACCACCTATAAACGTAGGAATTTTATGAATATTACCGACAAATGGATGTAATAGCGAGCAATTTTTTAGTGTTCCCATCACCGATGATGGCCTGTTTGAATAAAAAATGACTTTATATAGTCTAACTAAAATAATTTACATATAAACTTGAATTTTCGCGCCATATATTAACTGTCTACGCATTCGGTCACGAGTCACGGCATATACGCATGCTCACAAGCTCACATATCTCTTTGGTAATTAGCATTTGCTTGATTTTATTGATGGCGTTGGCAGCTGGCTTGGCGTTGGTGGCAAGTGATTATATCTCATTATTTTCTGTGTTAATTGTCTGTTAGATAGTGATACTGTGTGTAAGCGTTGTCTGAGAATTTAATGTTGTATCGGGGATATCAGGTTAATGTAAATAGGTAATGTTCGTAAATTGGAAGTAGAACAGGTATAATAGTTTTTTGTTGATGCCATTTTACAGAAGAAGATGGAGGTAATAATAATAATAATAATAAATGTCTTTATTTGTACATAAATACAATTATTGTACAATTTGCTTGGGCGAGATTTAGCCCGAGGCTACTCTTACATCTAACCCTTAAATATAGATAAGAACATTAACAACAACAAAAAAAAAACTATTCTAAGGCTATATAATATGAGTAAACTCAATAGAAATAAACATAGATGATATCAAATTACTGAGATAACAAAAGTTGTTGCTTTAGGGATGTTTTAAACTTTTTAAGAGTATGCAGCTGTTTAATATCGTTGTTAAGATTATTGTAGAGAAGCTACGCTGGAAACTTGCAGTAGAATGTTGTGGCATTGTTAATGTAAAATTATTTCTCCACGACCATTACTTAATGTATGAATTCTGAAATCATTTTTAATAATAGAATGTAAACATTCACACTCTAGAGTCTGAATATTTATTCTATAATAATTGCCTCTTATGCATTTTGCATGTATTTTCATTCTTTATCAAGGTAAAGAATGGATTTTCTGTAATCGAATTAAACAATATGGATTGCCATGGACTTCAAAAGTGTCAGTGTCAGATATAAAATGGCGACGGTAATAATTATTTTCAAACAAGTTTTAATCTAAACAAAATAATGAGTGAAAAATCAAGTTAAGTAGATATAGAATTTAATAATATCTGAAATTGCAAATTATGAAAAAACACCAATTCACCAGATTTTAATTTCGGTAAGTGTACTATAAATATTACTACAATGTAATACAAATATGTCAACAAATAACTTGTATTCAGATTTAATTTAATTTTGATTCATACTTTTTGATCGTGGAGAAAATATAGTCTGTTACTCGGTTAGAATGAAAAAATTCGACACTCGTGGTTCCTCACACTCGCTGACGCTCGCGTTCGGAATTTTCCACTCGTCGAATTTTTCATTCTAACCTTGTTACAGAATCTACTATTCTTATATTGACTTCGTGCGTCGAAGTACGGAATATTAATAAGTATGGTGGTATTAAACTCTTTAAAATTTTGAAAACTAGCGAAAGAAATACGTATTTAAATAAGTTGTTGACATTTAGCCAACCAGTTCTGGAAAAAGCCTGTGAAATATGATCAAATTTCCTGAGATTATTAACGAATCTACAACATGTATTTTGCATAATTTGAAGGCGATTTTTGTTTGTTGCTGTCAAACAAGGATAGTAAATAGTTAAACCATAAAGTATTTTAGAAATTACCAAACTTTGACAAATTTTAGCTTTTGTGTATTTGTTACGGAGAATATGTTTGTTAGAATATAGTAGTCGAAGTGCACAATAACATTTTTGTAAAACATCACTTAAGATGTTTATCAAACCTCATACATTCGTCAAAGTAGAGACCCAGATTTTTTGCTACGGATTCATGTGCGATCATCTCATTTGATATAGTCAATAATGTAGTATTTTTTATTAATTCATAATAATGTTTATTAGTACAATATATTAGGATCTTGGATTTAGCAGCATTGATGTGCAAGTTATGGGTTGAAGAGTAAGCATTAATTGCTTCCAAATCACCATTTATTAGACCTACAGCATTAACATAATTACTAGGATAAAAATCAAAGTACAATTGTGTATCGTCAGCAAAAAATTGAGCAAAACAGTTGCTAATTTTCGTATAGAGATATGATGTATAAAGCAAAAATAAAAGTGGTCCCAGAACTGAACCCTGAGGTACACCGGACTTTATTGTAGCAGAAGTTGACATCTGATTGTTAATGATAACTTTTTGTGATCGGCCATGTAGATACGATTTTATGAATCCTAAAGAAATATCATCGAATCCATAATAAGAGCATTTGGCACTAAGAAGCCTGTGATTTATTGTGTCGAACGCTTTGCTAAAATCCAAGAGTACTAGTATACTAGCCTTTCTTTTATCAATGTTGTTTAAAATTTTATCGGATAGATATGATAAAGCAGTTATGGTACTATGTCCTGGTTGAAAACCCGCTTGATGAAAGGGTAATATATTATTATGAGAGAGGAATTCATAAATTTGAGAATATGCGGCACGTTCTAGGATTTTTGAAAATAAAGGAAGAAGACTGATGGGTCGCAGTTCATTATATGACTCTGGATTGGATTTTTTAGGAAAAGGAAGAACCAAGGCCTCTCTCCAAGACCTAGGAATGTAGCCTTGCTCTAAACACAAATTAACGATATGTAATAAGTAAATGTCGATTACAGGCAAGCACAGTTTCAGCATCGACATGTTGATTCCATCGCTTCCTCCAGCATTCGATTTAATATTTTGAATGATTTTATATAAAATAGCAATAGGGATAGTTGTAAGATGAAATCTAAGATTTCTATTATAACTATTATTTCTGTAGAATAAAATTGAGTTAAAACATTCATGATCGCTGTTTTGGAACACAGACACAAAGTGATTATTTATTTCAAAGGGATTGGATAGTACAGAAGGAATTTCAGTATTTTTTGCAGTTTGAATTTTCATGTCTTTTAAAGCTTTATAAAATTTCGAAGTTGAAGACTGTTTGTTTAGATATTCTATGTAAGCTGCTTTTTCACGTCTTAATGATGCTAAAGCAAAATTTCTAAGTCTCTTGTAAGTATTCCAGTTTTCAATGGTTTTATTAACTTTATATTTTTTTAAAGCATTATCTCGTTCCTTAAAAATTAATTTTAAGACAGGTGTTAACCACGGTGCTTTGGACTTGCTGATTCTAGCAGTACGAAAGGGACAGTATTTATTGAATAGCCTAGTTAAATTATTAGTTAAATGATCCACCTTACTATCAATATCATTAAGAGATAAAATATGCCCCCAGTGATTATCTCGAAGATCTTGGGAAAAAGCTTCTTCATCAAAGTTTTGATAATCCCTATAAGTTATGTATTTATGGTTTTGTGAAGTATAATGAAGTTTTAAATGGCAGTAAACTAACTGATGGTTTGTAAAATGATCCACATTTATAGTACCATGATTTGTGCATAAATATGGAATATTTAAGAAAATCGGATCAGTTAATGTTTCTGAATGGTCGGTAATATGAGTAGGTTCGTCAATAATCTGAACAAGTCCGAAAGTATCGAGACATTTACTCAGTGAATTGTTTTTCTGAAATAAGTTGACATTAACATCACCTAATATTATAACATCATCATAATTTATAGCAATTGATGGTAATATGTTATCTAATAGTTGAATTGCATCGCTTAACGTTTTATTAGGCGGTCTGTATAGCACACCAACACAAAAAGTAACGTTGTTAAGTTTATAGGTTATCCACAAGTGCTCTAAACAACTACTATAATGACATTCCTCAAAATTTAAAACTTTCCCTTTAAAGCAAGTTCTAATAAAGATGCCTACACCGCCACCATGACGATTTCTGTCCTTACGAAAAAACGAGTATCCAGGAATGCTGACATCTGAGTCGGGAACATCAGCTGAGAGCCTTGTCTCCGACACTGCCAGAATATCACACTCCTGATCTCGAACAATAACCATTAAGTCAGTAATAATATTTAAAATAGATCGTGTGTTAACATGACAAATTTTAAAAATGTTGTTCTGTAGTTTAGCACTAACCATAGTTGATTTTAAATTGTAGTCGATGTAAATAGTTTACGTAGACAGGACAAGTTTTGTCATTGGCGACATGTTTGGTATCAAATCTAGTTTTATAATTTGTATTGCTATTTACACAATTAATACATATTTTATCGGATGATGTACATTGCTTTGATTCATGATCGTTAGAGCACAATGAACATTTTGCAGAAAAAGAACATCTATTAGAGGTATGACCAAAAGATTGACAGGTACTTTATAGCGTTAGTATAGGTGGATAACTCCTCGAACGAAGGTGTATTGGCCGCCATATAAAAACCAAATTCCTTTAGTTGGTTTTGAAATTTGTTTAGTACTCTATGTTATTATAAATATATTTATTTATCAATTTATTTTTTGAAACCCTATACTGCCATTCTCTAGATAGTGATTATATAAAGACGTCCTGAACCCTTCGAAAACACGTGTAATTTTCGCCACCAAAAGATGTCCTAGAAATGTAACATTCTCACGTGTATAAAACGTCTTTTAATACACGTATAAATCTCGTCACCAAAAGACGTCCTAGAAATGTAAAATGCTCACGTGTATAATACGTCTTTAAATAGACGTATAAATCTCGTCACTAAAAGACGTCCTAGAAATGTGACATTTTCACGTTTCTGGCACGTGATATGTACGTTTAATTTTTACGTCATTTGGTTAATATATTACCAAAATTTCACGTGATTAAAACGTGACTCTGTTTGCTGGGGTAATGTTCGATATAGTGCAAAAGACATGATCCAATTTCATCTGGACTTCTGGAAGCGATGGATTCATCCCACAAATACATGTAGACTTCATCTGTTGCCAAGTTATGTCTACCTAAACAGTACGTCCATAGTTGTCTCTTTTAATAAGCGATTCCGTGGACAACAGTGGAGTTGGCAAAGTTTTCTTTAAATCGAAAGCTATAATAGTAATATCTTTATCACTTTTTGCTAATTTCGTATCTGCTGTCATTCCTTTTCTTGCACTATCTGCGTTCCGAAGATGTATCTCATGTTCAGTTTGTTTCTCATGTTTATCAATCTCGTTGTCCATGGCATCAATTTTAATTTTAAATGAATCACATTTTTTACAGGACTCTGTAATTGGAGCATGAAAACAAAGATTAAATTCTTGATTGAAAACATTTGAGAAAACATATTGTGATACAGGTTCAACGACTTCATTTTTGTACATGTTATAAATTTTTCCCAAACTAAGATCTGGAGCTAAATATTGTCTGTTTTAATTTTTTTTCCTTGAATAATGTGATTCATACGCAGGAAATTTATTGATAAAATCATTAACTTTAGTGATTTTCAACTCACTGGTTTTATTTGGAGGTGCTTGTTTACCACGTTTATCACTTTGATGTGGTAGGCCACAAACTTTGGTTTTTAAAATTCTAGTGAGTCTACCATCAGAGATTTTAAAAACTTTTTTAAAGAAATTTTTATATACTTTCACTTTGCCTCCATTTTCACATGTTAAATGGTATAATCTTGTGTTTGATCTTCTAGAGGTATTGTTGTCCGTTTTGTAGCTTCTCTGCTTTGTTACAACATCTATTATACCATATAAGTTATAACTTTTAAAGTTATAGAAATGTTCAAATAAAATTCGTTGTCGGTCAGCATTTATTTTGTCGCTGCATTTGTCTGAACATGAACGATCTATTTGTTGATAGGATTTAGGCTGAACTAATCTACCCGTGGAATTCACATATTCTTCTCCTTTTAAACGTTTCGATTTAGCTTCATTTCTCTTCCAATGAGTCTCATGCTGTAGACGTTTTTTTGGTTTATTTCCCTCGACATCTGTATTTTCATCATCATCCGCTGAAAATAGTAGTAGTAATATACATGAAAAATGAACAAAGTTAAGATTTATTATACCGCTGTCTACTGCCTCATGAGTTGCAGATTCATCTCCACTAACATTCTCAGCTTCCGAAAGATCACTAGGTATGTATTCAGAACCTGAATCTTCGTAGGGCTCATAAATATCTAAAAAAATAACCTTTATTTCCACCATCAGAAAATACAAATAGAAAAACAAATTTAAACATTAAATAAATATCTTACCATTATTATTGGCCGAACTATTCATATTAATTTTTTTGTTATTAAAAATAGCTCAACGATCTTCTTGATAAACACACCCAAACAGAACGACTCACTTTTTGCAACTGTTTACGATTATTTGTTTATGGTGCCTGTGGGTTAGGCCGATTTTCCCTTACACTAATAATTAATATTCACGAAGCCAAAACGTAACTTATGGCGGCATCTATAAAATGGTAGCGAAATGCGGCTTGGTCTGTTCTGCAGTCGAAAGGAGCAGTCTACAAAAATAATCTGAAATTTACAAAATTGTGGCTTAGGCCATTCTGCTTCTGACGGCCTCATATAGTGTATATATTATTGTTATTTTAACTTTGGCACAGCAGCAGGTATTTTTTTATTTTAAATCACACTATTAATCTTAATTATAATTTTAATGTATTTATTTGTTTTTAAAATATATAAAAATTTTTTTTTATGAATACCCAATGCATATATTTTATAAATTATATTATTTCACAGAAAAATCTTTTAATAATAAAAAACAAGTATATAATATATATTTTCATTATAATGAAAACAGTCAATTAAAATCTAGACTATAGATCAATTTTTTCTATAATATAAACGTCATATATTATTGTTATTAAAACTGTTATTAAATATCACCCTTTAAACGGTAATTTTAGCGAAACGCATGCATAATGGTGTTTAACAATTTTTGAAATACGCGCGTTTTAAGCGAAGTCTCCAACCTTTATCCAAAATCACAACCGGCATGCTGCATGTGTGCCTCCCCTAAATGTTAGGTTTGGCATCGCGTATGGCTCTCGAACGCCTATAATTCCTATGCAAACTATTTAGACACGGCACAGTAGGCAAAACGCGAAAAAAAGCACTCGCCGAAAATTATTTTTAGTTTAGGGTTTTTCGTCGTAATTATGTATTGTGGGTTAGAATTTTTTGCACAAAGCCCACAGACTCTGTTTATGGAAATTATGGAAATATTATTATCTAAAAGAACAGCTTGTACTAAAATAAGATGATTTACTAAAATAAAAGATTTATTTCTGATTATTTCCCTAGAGGTCGTTTAATCGCGATTAAACGACGTCTAGCTTTGATTAAACGTCGCCTAGCTTTGACAAATATGCATGTTAATAAACAATAAAGATAAAATGTAAATACTACATTTCCAATTTGGGAAATAATCTTAACATATACCCCTCGATCTGTAAATTTAACCCCATAAACTGCGGCTAGTCAATTTTTTTTCAAAATTTTGCTTTGAAGCAAATGTTTTCGACTGAATAATCCACCTAAAAAGCCCTCTACCTTCGGTCTCGGGCTTTTAATGGTGGATTATTCAGTCTCAAACATTTTCTAACCAAAATTTTTCAAAAAAAGCTAACCGCAGTTTATCCGGTTAAATTTGCAGTTCTCGGGATATAATCTGCGATTATTTTCCGCATCTGTCAAAATTAAATTACGTTTTTTGAAAAAATCCTAAAAATACTGGTACCTATCAGTAATTCAAACTACTATTTTCTTCTCTACGGAGAAATCTACACCCTTAATAATAATTTTCATAGCTTACTTCCTAATTTTCTTACGCGGCCATTTTGAATAAATTAAAATATTATTTGTGTCTCACTTATTTCTTGGAATTTTTTAGATCTCAAAAAACTGTTGCACTTAGAAATTTATGCTTAATGAGAAACCATCAAAAAAATATAATCATTCCATTTAAGAAAAAAAAGTTAATGTCACTTCCGATTCAGTCGGAAGTGAAATTTTCATTACTGTTAGTCTAAAAGTAGCCCATTCTTGTCTAATTAATGTGTGAAAAAAACCTTATTTTTAAATTCAAAAACAACCTAAATATTCGGGGCAAACATCGACTCGTGGCCACCCGCTATACTCTATTCCAAGTTTAACCTAGCCAGAGTAGGACAAGTACTGATTTATTAATATGCAACAATAATCAACAATATGAATAATAATCATTCCTGGTCTAGTCTGACCAAAATAAACTTGGGACAGAATATACTGATTATGATAGCTAAGCAGTCAGATAGATCAATAATTGATTAACGGCATTTTTATTATGCTACAGTTTGACGGCAGTTTAAGCAAATCCAGTAAAAAGCCGTCAGACGCGTCACTTCAGTGACGTCAATTCTAATAACGGTATTTTAGTAGGCTACCGTTTAACGGCAGTTTAAGTACAGCGTAAAATATACATAAATTCCGTAGAACACTGAATTATCCGAAATTATCCGAAAAACTATTCAATTCGAAAATTGTCCCATGGTAGACGAAATTAAATTATCCGAAAATCGGACATTTGCAGAACTAACGGCATTATACACGACTATCGAATAAAAGCCGTCAGATGCGTCACTTTAATGACATCACATGTAATAACGGCATTTTAGTAGAGCCTTTTTCGATTTAGACTGCGCGAGCGGTTGCGGTTGACAGATAAATGACAGCGGTCCTATTTAAATTTGACAGCGGTTGCTATTTGTGACGTATTTGTGACGTCACTCAAGATTTTAAATCGAATGAGTTGGTTGTTGCAATCATTTTTTGGTTGACATTTGTTAGCACGTGGTAGTGTTTACTTTTTTATTTTCATATAATTTTAGGTTACAAGATTATTATAAGATGTTTATGTTTCTGAATTGTAAAATTTAACTAAATAGTTATTAAATATTGGTCATACAACTACTGGATTAATTGAATTCGTAAGTACTTAATTTTTAACTAAATAATGATCTTGTATGTATAATTAAAATGTTTATAAAACAATAGCTAAGTTGTTATTATTAACTAGGGTGGTTTTAATAATTTTTGAAAACGTAATTGATTTCCAGGGTGAGCAATATTAAATTTATTTAAGAAAAGTGGAGGATCAATTATTGCATTATACGTAATCAATAAGTCTGCCACTTTATATGGATCTCTTAAGTTCCTGTATATTCTTTGTAATCCTCGACAAATCAAACCATGACTAGTACTATATATGCAATTTTTTATTTTTTTTGTTTTTAAGCATTAAAATATTTTACTATACAAACAAGTAATACAATTTGATCGTAAGAAAATCTTTTTTAACCTAGTAGGTAACTCTGCATATCCCTACAGACAGTCCGCAAGGTAATCTGCACTTCATTAATTGTTTAATTCAATGAACATTTATGTATATTTTTAGGGACACAGGCAGATTGAAGATCCAGCATAGAAAATACAATACATAATTAAGCTAGAGGCCAGAATTAGTACTGAACATACATTTGGGATTTTAATCCACATTCAGAATTTTACAGTATCTAAATGCAATAAAGGAGGAATTAGAAACGGATTAAAATCTGAAATTTTAATGCTTGCTTGCTTGTGATTTTAACGTCTCTTTTCTGCTACTAAGGCTAATCTGGACGGGACCTACAGCTTATCGTGGACTCCGAACCACGGTCCTCAATCACCCTAAACCCAGGACTATGCCTTTGTCATTCAGGTGATCTACCGACTAGCAAGTGTGTAATTGTGCCACCAACCCCTATCAGTTCCACGAGATATCCGATCTCATCCGGCCTGGTTACCGGCGTGAATGAAGCTGCGCATGACACAAATACCTTTTTGCACTTGCCAAAGTCTTATCTGACTTTAATTCCACTTGAGATTCATGGGGCTCGAACCCACGACCCGAACAATGACCAAGTATAAAGGCCAGTGCCCTAACCAACTCGGCCACCGTGTCCGGTCTGAAATTTTAATAAGTTTCAATAAATACATAATGCAGTTAAGGAAAAAATAAATTATTCAAATCTGAATTTTAAATGTTATTTTTAATTATAATTAATAGAGCATATTTTATAACTTTTAAATAAACATTTATTTTGTAAGTATGTATTTTGATTTATATTTTAATTTATAAAAATTAACCAATTATTGAAGTAAAAAATAGAGATTAGGAATTTTTATTATATTATATATTAATTCCACATTACAAAATACACTGAAGTTTTCTCGTAAACTAATAATAGGTACCTAGACCTAGATATTTATTTTTTTAATTGTACGCTCAACGATATTTATCAGATGTTAGCATAATTTTCAATAAACACAAATACCTATTTTATGCGTTCCCTCCCAGTATTTCGTCTCCTATATTTACAACAAAAAAAGGATGACATTATTGTGCGATAAAGATAAGTATATACCAACTCTTGCAACCACTGTAAAAGGCTGGTCCATGTTGCGAGCGGTTGCGGTTGGTATATGACGTCACGCTTTCTAAATCGAAAACGACTGGTCCTGATTTTGACAGCAACCGCGATCAGGACCACTAAATCGAAAAAGGTTTAGGCTACCGTTTGATGGCAGTTTAAGTACAGCGAAAATTTATTCGCTGATAAACTCACCTTCCTACCTTTTCGAATAAACTACATCGTCCTCCTTAACAGCTCCTAAAATATAGGCAACACATCATACATGCACCGCTTATTGTACATTACGGAAATCAAGCATTACGCTAAATGTCAAATTTAAATTTAAAATCTGACAGGTTATTTTTAGTCATAGTTTCCACTGTAAAAAAATGTATAGATTTGGAAAAATATTTATTTTTGGCTTATTAAACTATTTGAGAAATAATCTGATCAAATATAACTCGACCATCGTTTATGAGCGAATAATTTTTTTTTCATTTTCCTTAAATAGTTTTATTTTAGAAAATTCAACTCGTTAAATTCGAAGATTGATGTCATCAATCTCCGAATTAAACTCGTTAAGTTTTCAAACAAAACTATTTTTGGAAAAATAAAAAAAAATTATTCGCTCATAAACGAGGTCTTGTTATATTACACCCGAAAAAAATTTATCACTTATTATTTTTATTGCCTGGCAATTTAACGAAAAAACTGCCTCTGAAAAAATTACGAGTCCGCGGGACGAGTAATTTTTTCTGGCAGTTTTTTGAGTTGAATTACCTAATGGCAACAAAATTCGAATTATAAATGTCAAGTTTACTTCGACTCAAAAAAAAAGCTAGAGTATAATTCGATAAGACAATTTAATGAATATATAAATCAATAAATTAAAAATAAGATGTAAATTGGTTTATTTAATTTAAGGGAAAAGTACAATTGTTAAAAACACAATTATTAAAAATAGCTCGAGTCGGAAAATGAAAAATTTTCTGACAAGTTTGAGAAAAATTGACATAACATCATCAAAATTTTTTTTACAATGCTGGTTGTCATGCTTTCAAAAGTTAGGTTCCGTTATTGTCGCTGGAAAAGTTAGGGCCAACTTTTTTCGCTATCATAATGACAAAATTACGCGGCCTATGGAATTTTTTATAAATTAAATTGTCGAAATAAAACCAATTCAAATAAAAATGAGGTTTACAAATAAAGTTGCATTATAAATGCTATAAACTAGAATAAATCATTATATCATGCTAAATAACTTTTATGAGAGTGAAAGAAGCAATCCACACAATATGATTTCTTGCAAGTAGAACAAGACCAAGTGGTTCTTGTGGTTTTATTTTGAGCCTCTTCACGTCCAAACTCTGCACTAAATCTTTCGTAACACATAGAGTCGGCCCATGTGGCAGTGTACCTGATTTGACCCACCACAACCCCATTAAAATAATGTTATTTATAATAAGTTTTGGACCACCAACATTTTCCAACTTTTATTAATAAAACTACTAAATTACAAAAATACATTTTTCAATTAAAAAGTAAAATAACAAACAAAATATAAAAGAAGGTAATTAAATTAACACAAAAGAAAAAGCTTTTTAGGATTCCAAACAAAATGTAAAAATATTCGTAATATAAAAATAAAAGCGATAAGTAGGAAGTAGGAACAGAACGTAACTGAAAATAAATAATTCGTCCCATGGTAAAACCTAGTAAGTAGAGATTGTCCAACTACCAAACCGACACCTAGAGAGTCCCCACTAAAATGTCTCCCTTCCGGTTTCCTACAGTCGATTATCGCCGAACAGTGAACAATGGCGTCGTCAACTTTGAACTGCTTCCTGTATCGTTTACTTTGGCGGCAAATTTAACATATCTGCAGTGGTTTGCACCGGTGTGATTAAAGTGGTAGTTAAAGTTAATTACAAATTATTCACACATTAACTTTGCACGGACATATTAAGTATTAATTAAACTGATAATTAATAATTAAAGTGATAATTAATAAAAAGTGAGGATTAGTGATTTCTTAACCTATTTATTAAAGTTGTCAACTTCAAAAGTTAATTAATAAAATGAATGCGCCGGCAATAGAAATGATAAATTTTATTAACGATATGGAAATAGATGACGATGAGTTAGAAGTAGATATATTGGAATTAATAGAACATGGCGTTCCTAGGCAAATATATGAAAGGGCCAATTATTTTAATGAAATGGATAATTCTACATTTCGAAAAAAGTTTCGGCTTTCGAAAGAAACAGTTCGGGAACTTTTAATTAGAATAGGAGATAGGCTGGCTTTTCCAAATAATTTGTAAGTTTAAAATTAAATTTGTAGATATACAAAATAAAGAACTTGCAACATTATTTGGTTATTTTCAGGAATAATTGTGTTTCTCCATTGAATCAAATATTGACTACTCTTCGTCTATATTCTACAGGTGGACATCTGGATGCAGTGGCAGATTTTGCGGGTATGCACTTAGCCACTGTCTCAAGAATTGCTATAAGAGTATCAGAAGCAATAGCAAGTTTGAAGCCTTTATATATTCGAATGCCAATAAATGAAAATATAAGAAAAATGCAACAAGATTTTTTTGATATTGCATCGTTTCCTAAGAGTTCTAGGAGCAATTGACTGTTCTCATTTTAAAATTATATCCCCAGGTAATAAATTGTTATTAACAAAATAGTTGCTGTTTTATAAAAGTTGACATATTTTGATTCATTACAAAATTTTTCAGGTGGTAATGATCCAGAAATATTTCGAAATCGAAAGGGGTATTTTTCCATAAATGGGCAATTTGTTTGTGATGCAAATTTTAAATGTTGTAGCAAGATGGCCTGGAAGTAGTCATGACTCAACCATTTTCAACAACAGTAATCTAAAGCAAGAATTTGAGGGTCATAGATATCCTGGAAGTTTACTACTTGGTAAGTAATGTCTGTTGATAATGATCTTAGCTTGATCTAATAGTTATTGATTTTTCAGGTGATAATGGATATGGTCTTAAGTCATATTTATTAACACCATTATTAAATCCTGCCACAAATGGACAAAGATTCTACAATCAGTGCCACATTAGAACACGGAATGTGATTGAGAGATTGTTTGGGGTATTAAAGAAACGTTTTCCAATATTGGCTTATGGATGCAGATTAAAAGTAGACACATTCCTCACTATTATAGTTGCTACATCAGTTCTTCATAATATAGCCCTTTTAATGGGAGATCAAGAAGTTCCACCTGTACCAGCAGAATTAGATGAACATATTCTTAATGAGTTAATAGTTAATGGTTACATTCCTGATGTAGAAATTGAAGAAGAATTAGGTGAAGGAACAAGGACAGCATTGATAAATGATTATTTTAGTAATATATAAGTTTTACTGTATAATTTTTTAAATTCAAATAACTAGTTGAAATTTCCAAAATAATAATTAAAAGAAAAAACGAATTATATTTTATTTAAACGATTAACAAACCAAGTTAAATTAAAAAAATTAAATATTTTTTAAAGCATCTAACTGGGCTTCTTTTATTTCGATGTCCAATTCTAGTGCTCTTTTCTTTAAATCATATTGTTATTGTTCGCGTCGTTCTTGTAGTTTTCTTTGTTTCCTTTCCCACTCTCTTTTTTCTTCCAGATCTTTTCTACTCTCTGTTAATAGTTTTAATTGCATCTCAAAAACATCTTTTTTTAACACTGCTGCTTCTTCATATCTTAAAGCAACATTTTCACCTCTACAGACATTCGTTCTGCGCCTCTGTTTTTTTTACCGCTATTAGGTATATAACTTGTAGAGGGTGTAGAACTTGTTGGTTCACCCTTAGCTGGTTTTGTGAGAGTTTCTTCAATTACATTTGAATCTAATGAACATTCATTTCGGTCACCCACTTCTGTAAAAATGAAATCATTTTGTTGCTCTTCTATGCTTGTGCTTTCAGCTGGATTATCATTAGCCTAAAATAATACAAAAATGATAATTAAGTATAAATTTTTATAAATTATACTTTACGTTTCCATCATCATCAAATTTGTTATTTAAACCAAAAACTGTTTTTCTGTTAATTATATCTAGAGTCAGATCAAAAACAGGATCATCTTTCATAACAACCATTGGTTTTCCGCCACCAGTTTGATTTATGTCTGCTCTGTGTAAGGCGGCCTTTTTTCTTGTTTCCTTTTTTTGATTATTATAGAACCTTTTGAGAACATCCACTGATCTTAATGTGGACGATGAAGAATTAAATTCTCGTTCCACATTTTTCCATGCCTCGTCTTTTATTTTCCAGTTTACTCCACCACTTTCCTTATTTTCAATAACATTCTTGTATTTTTTTATAGAATGAAGTAAATTAATCTTTTCCTCGTTAGTAAAATTTAGGGATCTTTGACGCTTTACTGATGGCGATGGTTTATGAATATTCATTTTGAAAGAATAAAACTTAGCAACAGCACGCAAATTATAAAAGACCCTATCAAAACTATCCACAGTATCAACAGAAAATGACCCAAACAAATTCAAAAAATATCTGACAGACAGAGAAAAGGCAGCAAAAACACTGCATGCAACGCAATTTTCACAAAAACACTAAATTTCACGACTACCAACATATATATTTAAATGCTAATCTTTAATTACGTAACCAACAAATTATGCTCTTCGGTGCAAAGCATTTCAGATTTAATTATTAGTTAAAATTAAATGGAGATTAGTTAATTATAAGTTAATTTCTGATTGGTGCAAATCACTGCTGATCTTTTAAAGGTGTATATAAACGTTAAAATGAATATATCCAACATTAAAAAAAGAAGTCGATTTAAATCGATGAATACGTTTAAATATAGGAGTTATTTTAAATGGAGGATAATTATAATTTAAGTTTTTTTGCTCATTTTAGCAAATGTTTTTAAATTGTTCATCCTCCAGTTATCCTAGGAGGAGAAAATGAGGGACGATTACCTATTTTAATTTCTTCTGTCTCTTAATTTTTTTTTTCAAAAAGTGTTCTTTTAAATCCTGTTGCTGCTAATACTCTTATCCTGTGACGTTGTAAAGAAATTCGGATGTCATTTTTTGCCTGATTTTTCATAAACTTAATAACTTTGGATATTATTTGTTGTGTTTGGTCAGAATACTTACCATTTTGATAATAAGAAATAACCTACTTAGTCTATATCAATAACAACTTTAAGCACGACACTGGTATCGGCCAGTTTGCCATGTACTTTTGCGTTTGCCCATGCGCAACCGATTTCGGAGATCCTCGGGCCTCGTTCCCTACTTCTCTAATTTTTAACGTAGCGGTCGTTTTAGTAGTTGGACAATCTCTAACTTATTTTTAAGAGTTTATAGAAAATTAAGCGTTTATAAAACTGAAAGTAGAAGATGAATAAAAAAAAATTAATTTTTTGGCATGCGACTTTGACGTCATGGATGGATTGGGAAAAAATTCAAAATATTAGCTGAAAGCTTCACGAACATTTTACTTATTTAATACAATTTAGAACCTAGTAACTCCAGTTACTAGGTTTTACCAAGGGACGGTAGAAATATGTCTAGTTTGCTTACTTAAAAACTGGAATTGAGAGGTACTACTAAATAAGTATCTGTTATGGCTATATTAGGATATCAAGAAATTGTAATAGGTTTTGCTACTTTTAGCAAGTTCAGTTATTATTGTATCATTATCAATATTTTTAAGCAAATTTTTTTCAATGTTTATTACTAACAATGATTTCAACATATCATCTCCTAACATAGATCTTAATCGAGTTTTAATTAATTTTAATTTTGAAAATACCCTCTCACAGGTTACCTTTGTACATAAAAGAGTTTTTATATATTTATAAGCCATATACAGGGTGTTTTTTTTAAAACTTCCACCCCGATTTAAACTTACCCAATAATTTTTGGCAAAAATGGCGAGACACGTCGATTTTTGATTTGAGGGGGACAAAATTTTTGATAACAAACATCACTCTAACGTCAACCTCCTTCACCCCTCGCCCCTTTAAAATTTAAATAGGGAACATACCATGTGTGGCATATCAGGGAAAAGGTAATTCAATGCAGAATTCAAATCATACCCTTTGTCCACAGCTAGGACAAAAAAACATTACATAATTTGTATCAATAAGCAACAAGCATTCAGGTGAGCGCGGATAACGTCTAAACTGCAGCAACAATTTTTTGTTTGTCAGTGTTCGTTGATGTTTCCGTTTTTGTTTGTCAGACTCGCTGTGTAAAGCTGGGTACGCATATGAGCATGAACCCGAATGAGGCAACCCGAGGACGCATGAGCATATGTATATGTACGTCCGAACGAGGCGTGCGAATTTGTTGGTGGTACATCAGTGTGAGCTCAGTCTGGTCGGAAACAAAATTTCATGTCTTCTTCTGTTAAGATATACTTGTGATGACCATCGTTTTGCTTTTTTCTCTTTTATCGTCGATTTGCCTCATTCGCGTTCATGCTCATATGCGTACCCAGCTTTGGTCTATTAATTAAATAACACTCTCACGGTCCCTCCTTGTATTCATATTAAAAATTGGTCAATTCAAAATTCAATATATTTTGACAATTCAATATATTTCTACAAACTAAACTGCGTACCGCGTGTGTAATTCAAATTCCACGTCCAAACTTACGCGCACAAACAAGCAAATTTCCTTTGATGTACCGACATCGCATGGAAAACATTTTGCGCTGAGCAAAACAGCGCGCTAATGAATAGGCGTGAGCGCGCTCCCGTCCAAACCGAGATGTTTTGCAACGTACGCGAACATTTTGCGCTGTTTGTTGCACCGGTCTCGATGCACCTTTAGGTATTTAAAAGAAGGTAAAAATAAAAAAAAATACAGCAATTGCTCAAAATGTTGTTCATCGTGTGCTAAACAAAAGTCAAGTCTGTCTTGGAATTCTTGTCTAACATTTTGAAAAATTTCCCTAGTAATGGATTGACATTCTCTTACAATTCGTACCCGAAGGTCATCAGTAGACGTAGGTTTAGTTTTGTCAATTACTGACTTTAGGTAACCCCCAAAGGCAGAAATCGCAAGGAGTCAAATCTGGAGATCTCGCAGGCCATTCTATTGCTTTTCTTCTACCGATCCAATGTTGTGGGAAATGGTCATCTAGCCATTGTCTGACTGGTAAATGATAATGAGGACCAGCCCCATCTTATTGAAAATGTAATAGATTTTCATCTAGAGCAGGATTTCTTACTTCATCTACCTGATTTTCAAGCTCCTGAGTAATTAGCGGGTCAATGGTCATTTCTAGCATTTCTAGGTATTTTTGATCAGTTAAATTCCCATCTACGAATAATGGCCCAATAATTTTATCGCCCAGTATGCCAGCCCAAACATTAAGTTTTTGAACATGTTGAGTATGCCCTTCAACAAAAACATGAGGGTTGTTGTCACTTCAGCAACGACAATTATGTTTATTCACAAACCCGTCAAGAAAAAATGTGCACTCATCCGAAAAACAAATATTTTGAACTATACGTGGTGGGGTGTGTTATCAATCAATGCGAGAATTTTCTCACAAAATTGAACTCTTCTATCCGGATCATCTTCATGAATTTCATGAATGAACTGATAACATTATTGATACAAATTATGTAATGTTTTTTTTTTGTCCTAGCAGTGGACAAAGGGTATGATTTGAATTCTGCATTGAATTACCTTTTCCCTGATGTGCCACACATAGTATGTTCCCTATTTAAATTTTAAAGTTGAGTGGCGAGGGGTGAAGGGGGTTATCCCCCTCAAATCAAAAAACGACGTGTATCGCCATTTTTGCCAAAAATTACTGGGTAAGCCTAAATCGGGGGTGGAAACTTTTTAAAAAAACACCTTGTATAAGTTTGTATACGTACACACATGCATATTATAACTACGCAAAATCTCAAAACAACAGTGAACACAACCTAAACATACACTTTCTGAATTTTTGTTTAAACACTGTTTAGTGCTTGTGTCTCTATTTCTATTCATAGATAGATATAGTCTTGAAAATTCTAGTAAATCTGTTTTTTGGTAGTCTATCTTAAGTTTCGAGCAAAACTCTGTTAATTTTTCGGACTGATCAAGATCTAAAATATTTGGGAGTTTTTCAAAATTTGTTGTATACTACGCTCTGTTTGATTTATTATTATTTTATACACTTCTATTTAAAATTTTTTCATATTGTCATGAATAGTGTAATCCTCAGTAGTTTCATCTATCATTCTTTTTCTCCTTCTAATTTTTACCAATGGAAGCTCTTCTTCAATATGTATTAACTCCTGAACGTCATCATTGATATTTATGATGCGAATAAAATTATTGGCCTTTATATTAATGCTGCCAAATTCTTCAAACATGCAATTAATTTTTTTTTGAGCATTTTTTTGAACGATTTACGAATAATAGTATTCATAAATGTTGAAAGAACACTGGACTTGTATTTTCTTTAAATATATGCATCGAAGGACCAAACTCTTTAGGTAGGAGTTAAACCAAATAAAAACAGTATTTGAAATAAGAATGTACTTTTTATTCCAAGTACTAACATGAACAGAAGAAATAATTTACGGCACATTAATTTGAATTATGAAACCGAAATCACACCTCATCACTTCACTCACTGTAAAACTATTTACATTTTTTATTATTACGAAACCTCAGAAAACTTTTTTGGGTGTGGTTAATTACGCAACATTACAATTATTTGAAGAAACTTTTACTATTTAAATGCGACTGCATCCTTAGACAGTCGATAAGCGAGTCCCGATTATGTCTGAATTTTAGCGGGTTGCAGGTGCAGATCGTTGGTAGGAGACACGATACGTGGTATCCAAATAACCTTGAATTCAGAATCTTAGCGGGAAGAAATATATTTATATTTTTTGTCTCTTATAATGATGGGATAATATGAGAGAACAATAATATTGCTTGCATAGCAACGATCGATTATGTATTTTGTTTTCGTTAACGGTATTTTGAAAGTAGAAAGAAAAAACGTCTGAGAGAAAGACGGAATGACTCTTGTGTTGAGTTTAAATCTATATTTAGATTTTTTAAATATACAATAATAGACATTAGTATGAACTGAAAGATTAATATTATTAATTTTAAAAGAAATATGAATTATTTGGTATTTTCTGGATAATATTCCAGTGAAATTTATCCAATTAACAATGTGATAAGCTAGAAGAAAATCGATTCCCTCTATCTGCAAATAGTTGGAAGCAGGCGTCAGATATTGAAATAGCCTCATCATCATAAAGGAAATAAGAATTGTTTGATACTTACAAAAATTGTCAAGAAGCGATCGAGCTTCAGAACAGGTTTTCGCATCAAAATAATCGGCACTGTTACCGATATCGAATAAAACATTTAAAAGAGTCGTAAATGTTTCTTTTGATTGATCGTCAAAGGATCCAAATATGTTAGAAATAGCCTTACTTTTGTTCCATCATCTAGTTTTGCCAATTTTGACTAATCTTTTCATTCTGTTTTCTTTTTTTGACATTTTTCCCAAATATTCATTCTTTTATGGGACTTTGATATGAAACATGCTGAACGATTTATGAATATTGGTATTCATAACTGTTGAAAAAACACTAGACTGCGAGCGTGATTAAATAAATTCTTGGATTTTCTCGAAGGACCAAACTTTTTAGGTAGAAGTTAAACCAATATGATTGTTAAAATAAAAACAGTATTTGAAATGGGAATGTAATTTTTATTCCATTTTTTCCAAGACATCGAAGATGAACAGAAAAATCATAAAGCGGCACATTAATTTAAATTATGAAACCGAAACATAAATATTTAAATAATACTCATCACATCACTCACTGCAAAAACTATTTACATGGTTTTGGTATGAAAACTCAGAAAAATTTTTGGGTGCGGTTAATTACCCACCATTTTACTTAGTTGAAGAAACTTTTTTGCTCTACTGAATGCGACTGCATCCTTTCACAGTCGGTATGCGAGAGAATGATTCTGCTCTGAATTTTAACGGAAAGGAGGATGTAACAAAGTTACTTTTTTCCGTATTATTTAAAATAGATAAATTAAATCGCGCACGGCACTGGAGTAAAATTAAATTAAAATTGTGAATAAAAGACCAGTCTTAGCAGTTGAACCGTCGCCAGGCAGATGGAGACACTCTCGTCTCTGCTTCTTAGATGCCGAAGTTCGTATCGAGTAGGGCAATTCAAACCGTTGTCGGCAGCTGCAGAGACAGCCCGAACAGACTTGCTGTGGCCGTCCCAATTGGAACAGCAGTGCAGTCCGTCGACCTTTAGAGATAGGTCAAGCTGAAGCCAAGTTCAAGTTGCATCCGGAGTCCAGAACTGTCAGTCCGACTACACCACGCCGCCAAGCCAATCGTCCGTTACACACCTTTTCTCCGCCGGATTTTGGTAAAAATAAATGTTTTATTGAATTTTATTTGTTTTGAGTTAACATCCCAGCAGCTAATACCCAGGTACTTAACCCAGTAGGGCAAGTAAAGCCCGCCCTTCTGGCCGCCAGTGATTTTGGTCGATACCATAACGACCCCTGGAGTATTTCTTTCTCCACTGACGCTGCCCGGAGCAAGTGGCCTTCACACTCTAAACGGAAGGTGGCGCCCGAGGCAATCCGAAACCTGGACTAAGGCGCCAAAGTGACCCGCAACGACCGAAGTGTCGTCGCAAATTTGGCGCCCGAGCGCCCTGCTCGGGCGCCAAATTTGCGACGACACTTCGGTCGTTGCGGGTCACTTTGGCGCCTTAGTCCAGGTTTCGGATTGCCTCGGGCGCCACCTTCCGTTTAGAGTGTGAAGGCCACTTGCTCCGGGCAGCGTCAGTGAAGAAAGAAATACTCCAGGGGTCGTTATGGTTTCGACTAATGCCTTGTAGCCAGAAGGGCGGGCTTTACTTGCCCTACTGGGCGGAGATCCTGGGTATTCGCTGCAATATATAAACTCACAACCAGTTAGAGTAAAATAAAAATCACCAAATGAAAATAACTGTTTTTATTGTCATCCAAAAAAATATCAACATAAAAAAAAGGACCCAGCGGAGAAAGGTGTGTAACGTTTTCTGAAGCCAAAGCAAAAATAACAAAAATGCGTGAAAATGGTTGATGGTCGGAGCGCGGCGGGTTTAAGCGGTGATACAGGTGCTGATGATGAAGCAAATCGTGCAGATGAGGAAAAAGGTACGCGGTGATTCTACTTGGTTGAACAAAGTACTATTTTATATGGTAACTTCCCTTAAGCGGTCACTCCCGGTATCTAGTACAAATTTAATTGGAGGTGATTGCTCACAGCAGCCAATTGCTATTATTAATACAAACTGGAATTTCGTTTTACGGTGCAAATATGTTTAGGAGGTGATTGCTCACGGCTCCGGTTATTTTTATAAATCAAAACTTAGGTCGCGTTCCCCCTGTATAACGGCACTGATTTTAATTGGAGGTGATTGCTCACAGCAGCCAATTGTTATTATTAATCAAAATGACTCGCGGTGTTTTAAGGCGGTGATTGCTCACGGCACCTACTTATTATCTGAAACGCGTTTTCCCCTGTATACGGCACTGTCTTTAATTGGAGGTGATTTCTCACGGCAGCCAATTTTATTATTAAATAAAACGAGTCGCGGTACAATTATTAGGCGGTGATTTCTCACAGCACCAGCTGATTATTATTATAAACGCGTCTCACCCTGTATACGGGATATTTACTTGGAGGTGATTGCTCACAGCAGCCAAGGTTATTATTACACAAAAATGACTCGCGGTATTTTAGGCGGTGATTTCTCACAGCACCAACTGATTATTATCGCGTTTCCCCTGTATACGGCACAAATTAAATCGCGTTAAATATAACAATAGCACTTTGTTACCTTTTCAATAATTAACTTACTACTACCTATTTTTCCTCACCGGTGTACTGCTTGCTGGTCAGGCGTGGTAGTCGGCTTGCTGGCACTCGTACAACTGAATGATTAATCTCCTCTAGTAACGAAGAAACCTCTACTCTCCCACTTCGGATCTGGAGGGAGTCTTTAAAAACATGCGCGGTAGTAATGGACTGGACTTAGTACAAATCTTCAAAATTCAAAAATAACAATCTCGGATGATTAAGTCGGATCGTTCGGAGTGGCTGGCTGGACAGGCACTCTTGAAGTGAAGACGAGTTCAAATCTCTAATCGAACTGATTAAATGAATCGCGAGCCGTGCCATACCATGAGACTGGTTGGGTACGTGTCGCGAGGCGAAGTCTGCCTTTAGCGGTTCCATCTTCCGGACGACGTGTGAACTTTAGGCAATCGCGTTTGATGAATTCGATGGAAGATCGCGGTGATTTATATTTCACGGTGCATTTTGGGTTTATCTATTTACGGTCTATTGCCGGTCGAACTAATTATAACAAATATTAGGGAAAAATTAATAAATAAAAATAATACGATCGGAGATTAGGGAATTAAATCATTAACAAATTCGTAACTTCGTTACAAGGATTGGTGGTTTTTTATTGGTAGGAGGCATATGACGTGGTATGTAAATAGCCTTGAATTAAGCATCGTAGCGGGAAAAACCATATCTATATATTTTTTGTCTCTTATAATGATGGGATAATATGAAAGAAAGATAAGCTTGCATAGCAACAGTCGCTTATGTATTTTGTTTTTGTTAATAGTATTTTGCAAGTAAGACAGAAAAAGGTTGAGAGAAAGACGGAATAATATTGTGTTGATTTTAAATCTATTTTTAGATTTTAAAATATTAAAATATACACTAGACATTGGTATAAACTGAAAGATTAATATTATTAATTTTAAAAGAAATATGAATTATTTTGTATTTTCTGGATAATATTCCAGTGAACTTTATTCACATGCAACCCGATTAAGAAGCCCAAAATAAGATTTAACTCTAACGCTACTTTGTATGCTATCTTCTACCACAAGATTTAAAATGTGGGCATAGCACCATGTATATATTGACTTCGGAGATAGATTTTTAATATGTGTTTAAAGTCCTTTATATTGACCTGACATATTGGCAGCACCATCGAAACTACATCCTATTATGTTTTCTTCATTAAGTCTTACGCTACGCAGAATTTCTTGGAGTTTGCTTTTCAAAGCGATGCCTGTCGTAATTGGTACTTCTACAATATCTCATAGCCTTTCATGAACCTTTGCATCATTATTGACATATCTTCCCACAATAGTAGTGAAGTAAAGCCGATTCGAAATCAATTAGAGAAACTGCCACTAGATGGCGCTGCTGGCGCGGCATCGAGGTTGACGCGCGGACCAGCGAGCCAGCGTGGTGTATGTGTGTGACGTAGTCATCAGATCCCTTACGGAGATAACCAAGAGTATTGGAACAGAATATATTTATTATTTTATGCTAACGCTGCATCGAGGCCAGCGCGCGGACCAGCGTGTGTGACGTAGTCGCCAGATCCCTTACAGAGATAACCGTCGGTGGCGATCTTAGACCATTTACTATTAGACATGCCTTGTTTACATTTTTATATACAATATTTTGAAGTCGATACATCTTGTCTCTCGAGCTCCATGACGTTTCTCATAATGCGGGGGATCCGGTGTGTGCGGGGAAGTGTTTACAAACATCAATAAAAGTGGCGTACGCCCATGGAACTTACTATAAGTATCGTTTACTATTTAAATAACTCAATAAAACTTTAGAAAATGTCTCGGACATTTATTTAAACCCTCGATGAGTTACTTGCGATACTGTTTGTTTACGTGTTTGTATACAAACAAACTACAAACTGTCATATCACAATCTGCTATGCTTAGATATCGACTTCAAGAGAAGGACAGAAAATTGATGTCTAATAGTAAATGGTCTAAGGTGGCGATGCGCCGTAGATCCTGCTTGCCAGCTTGTTGTGTGTATGTATTACGTAAAGAAAAAACATGCGCAGTACGAAATCCAAAAGGGCCTTAGCTTATATCTCCGTTACTATTGGTCCGATTTAAACGCGGGAAACGGCATTGGCTCAAAAAGTGGTGGGGGAAAAAATGAAGGAAATATATCACGTGACACATCATCGATGTAAATTGAGGAACAAATAGTCATAAAATCCCAAATTTTTACTTTCTCGCTATTATATTTTATTACAACGTCATCAACATGGTACGTTCTCGTCAAATTTCTTTCCCGCTATTATAATAAAATGTTACCAACATAGTACTTTCTCGTCATATTTATTTCTCGCTATAATATTTAAGTTTCTGTCATTTAATAATTTACCAACATGGTACTTTCTCGTCAAATTTCTTTCTCACTATAATATTTTAATACAACGTTACCAACATAGTACTTTCTCGTCATATTTCTTTCGCGGTATTATATTTAAATTTCTGTCATTTCATAATTTACCAACATTGTACTTTTTCGAAATATAAAGGAGAACAGTGTTGCCAACAAAATTTCGTCAATTAGCGTTACCAACATGATACATTCTCGTCAAATTTCTTTCCCGCTATAATATTTTAATAAAACGTTTCCAACATAGTACGTTCTCGTCAAATTTCTTTCGCGCTATTATATTTTAAATACAACGTTACCAACATAGTACTTTCTATTTCTTTCTTTCTTTCTCGCTCTAATATTTAAATTTCTATCATTTAATAATTTACCAACATGGTTCTTTCTCCAAATTTCTTTCCCACTATAATATTTTAATATAACGTTACCAACATAGTACTTTCTCGTCATATTCCTTTCGCGCTATAATATTTAAATTTCTGTCATTTCATAATTTACCAACATAGTACTTTCTCGTCAAATTTCGTTCCCGCTATAATATTTTAATACAACGTTACCAACATAGTACTTTCTCGGCATATTTCTTTAGCGCTATAATATTTAAATTTCTGTCATTTCATAATATACCAAAATTGTACTTTTTCGAATTATAAAGGAGAACACTGTTGCCAAAAAATTTCTTTCCCGCTATAATATTTTAATAAATCGTTACCAACATATTATTTTCTCGTCATATTTCTTTCGCGCTATAATATTTAAATTTCTGTCATTTAATAATTAACCAACATAATACAACGTTTCCAACATAGTACTTTCTCATCAGATTTCTTTCTCGCTATAATATTTAAATTTATAGCAATTAATAATTTACCAACTTGGTACTTTTTTCGAAATATAAAGGAGAAAAGTGTTGCCAACATAATTTCATCAAACAGCGTTACCAACACGATACTTTCTCGCCAATAACTTATAAACATGATTTCACGAAATAGTGTTACCGACATGATACTCTCCAATTTATGTTTTAAAAGACCAAGGATACTTTCTCGCCATAACTGCCATGTAAAAACAACATTTCAACCTTTAGAAGTTCCATAATTTTTACTTTCTCTCTATAATATTTAAATGGCGGTATAGCGGTCAACCGCCGCTGGCAGGGGATTGTATGATTTTACTTTCCCGCCATAATATTTAACTGGCACGTAAAACAACATTCCATCGTTTAAAAGTACCATAATTTTTACTTTATCGCTATAATATGAATAGTTAGGTGCGAAGTTATTGTGATATGGAAGCGCGCGAAAAAAGGAGGGACTTTTTTTAAGTCTAACAATCGTTTTGAAAATAATATAAGTTAAAAACAGGAAACACTTTAACACTTTTTTCGAATCAAAAAGAGTAAACGATAAAAAACGTTAAAAACGTCGTAAAATGTGACGTTTTCAACGTTTTTTTTTTAGAATTTCGAATCGTAAAAATACGTCAAACAACGTCATATTTCATGGATTTTGATGCGTTATTTTCACCTGGTTCCTTATGGGAAATACGTGTATTGGAGGTAAAAAAGGTTAAGTTGTTTCACTTCAAAAAACTAAACGATAAAAATCGATGAAAGCATTGAAAAATGTGACGTTTCAAACATTTTATAACCCTTCAAAATACTAAACGTTAAAAAACGTTGAAAACGCTGTAAAAAGTGACGTTTTCAACGTTTTTTGATTAAAAAAAAGGTATAAATAAAAAAAGAAAAAACCTATAAATTCTTTTTTATTTTATTTAATTAATTATACAGGTTATTCAACTAGATTGAAATAATAAATGAATTCCCTAAGTGCACTGCATAATAAAGTGTTATCTGAACAATCACAAAATCCATACAATAAATCTAACTTACTTAACCAAACATAATGTCCTTGTTGGAACCAAGACTTGATTCTATTTATGACTGCGTGATAATATGCAAAAAAATTTAAATTTTGCAATAAATCCACCTTATTTATAACAAGTCTAAAATCAGCTTCGACAATTTGAATCGTATCCTCTTCAGTGATGTAGAATTCAACTCCATGTTTTGATACTAGAAGAAACTTTGCTTTACTTCACTACTCACAATAGCACATTACTCTAGAACACTAATATCCTAAGTTGAATCCACCTGAATACTGTAATATTGTGCATTTTTAACCTCAAATGAAATTAAGCTTTTTATTGTATTAACTATAATAACAATTAGTTTATTTATAGTGGTCTTACCAAATTTCCCCTACCAATACTTTTAGGATTCCTTTGCTTTCTTCGTTTAGACTGTTCAGCTGCTTTTTCAATATAATTTTTTAAAATATCGTCGTACTTTGCTATTAATAATACAAGCTGTAAAAAATTCCTTTTTCTTGTTGTGTCCTCGTTTTGTTGTTGAAGCTTATGTTTCTCCAGCAGATGCTTAGCACGTGGCCTTAGGTAAACATAATTATGTTAAATAAGTTTGGTAAAATTAATTTTAGATTATATTCAACAGTCATTTATAAATTTTTCCTTATATGTTAATAACATAATCTAACTGAACTAGAAGATGTAAAATCTGAAAGAAAACTTTAGATAGGAGCAGAGCTGTTGAAGTGGAATGAGAATCCCAAATTTTTCCTATTTTCCCTGTTTTCCCTATTTTCTCATTTTTTCCTATATTTTAAAATTTTCTTATTTTGGAATTTAATTATATATTTCGTAATGTTTACATCAATTTTTGAAACGAGAAACGACCCATACTCCATTCCACTTGAGTGTGTAGTCTCCATAATTGTAACGCTCACAAGCAAGTGGAACGAGAAAAACCGTGGTCGTGAGCGTAATTGTTGTGAGTGTTTAGTGGAACGTACCCTATATGCCTTGGAGTTGTTATAGTCAACGATTAGCGCCGGTTTTTTTCTGTCAGGATCTGTTCGACTTGGCATAGCTCTCATTTCATCTAGATGCCTTGTACTGAGAGCTAAAACATCTCTCTTATCTTTCCACTTTAGCATAACGATTCCGGGATCAATAAATCGAGCAATACATAGTAGTTTTTTATTTATGATTTCGGACGATTTGTCGACGTATTTAGGACGTTTCTTTATGTTCCTTTTAAAAACGTTCTTGCATAAACGTTTATAAAACGTTTTCGGATGTTCTGACGTTAAATGGACCATAAAAACGTCAATCTGACCTTTTGCGCTATTAGAGACTATTAGATATTATTTATTACTTAATATAAATAATAATAAATAAAACACGTGTAAGGACCAGTTTTATCGAATTTTGATAAATGGTTATTAGTTTCAAATTTTTTCCCTTTTTTACCCCCCCACTTTTTTTCTATTACTTTTTTTCATATGAATTCAAAGGAGTGGCGCGTTTAAATCTAAAATACTCTTCGGTCAGAATTTGAAAAAATTTTGATACGTTGTAGAACTTGGTCTACAAATCAAATATCTCCATTGCACAAAAGCTGGTTTTTGATTAAAGCACTATTTTATGATTTCAAAATATCATAAAATGCGTACGTTTTGTATAAAATAATATAGAATGTATGTAACCTAATTTAACATATGCAGATCCGAAATTTCCATAATAAGTCGCAAATTTAAACTTGATTTGAATTTTATTCTATCCAGAACAGGTATAGTAGATAGAAGAAAGAGCGAGACAGAGCATTAACAGCGGGAGTCTGATAAATGCTTTAATTATGGGCCACTTAGGGCATTTCGTATTCCACCGCATGAAATTGAGGCTTAGAGATTTTGCTAGGAAACTTTCTACACCATTTATCAACATCTCCGCTGTTTTACAGCAATTTCAGCACAATTTAATATACTTATTACAAAAAAAGGGGGGAAATATAGCGTATTATTTACGTCAAAATTGAAGTTTATTAAAATTCGATTCTATTATTTTAACATATATTTATAGTAGCACAAAATGTTATAACAACAACAATAAATAACAAGTTGAAAATTGATTTAAAAAAAAACTCTTTTCTTATTTTTTCTCCCTTTTTTTCATTTCCTTAGAGTCGGAAAAACTGTTTGATGGAATAGGTATTACACCATTTTTTTAAAGTGCGCTAAATTAATCCTATAGTGATAATGAACCATTATATATTTTTTTAAAACCGAATAGTGCCATCTAAAAATGACTTTAAATTTATAATTTTACATTTTCGCGCGGAAACGCCTAGCCGCGATACTGATTCGGCTCGTGACGTCATTCCGTTAGTAAATCGAACGTCTTTGTAAAAGAATACAAATATTTTTGGAAGTTAATAACACAGAAATCTTAATCTATTGTAATGATATTTACTACTTACCTCAGAATTTTGGCTGGGTTCTAGTCAAAAAAAAAAATAAACATTACAAAAATTACAATAAAATATATAAATTTTGTTTATCCCGTTATTTGCTGCTTGTTTTCTTTTCTTTGCTTCTCAACCTTGATTATTTATCTTGCTATTTGCCTCTTGTTCCAGTTTCTTTTCTCCTTAACCCAGATCTAAATTTCTCAAATATTCTCATATAACCAATTTCTTCCAATAACCATCTTAATCAAAATTTCTTTTCACCAGTATCTTCAATTTCCTAATTTTTATTGAAAAGAAATGAAATCCATTTAATTATTCACTTATTTTATAATATCCCTTTTACATCTTTTCACAACTTTCAATAAAACCTTTCTATACTATCTTTCATTTTTCAAATTAAAAATTATCAAAAATTGACTTGTTTATTATCTTTTTTTTTATCAATTTTTTTTTACCACTAGATTTTTTTTAAATCGCAAACTTAAGTTTTTTATTAACCCTTTATTCCCTGTTTACTATCTGACTTAAATTTCATGTATGACAGTTCCAAAATTTCAATTTTATTATAACATCTTTCATTATTTTAATAACTTTTAAGATTCTTTCACGGAGTTCGGTCCTGACTAACAAAAGTAAACGGTGTTTGTCGTGTTCTCCAAATAATTTTAAATTTTAGTGGTAATTATAGAAGTTTATTTTATAATTCTTTCATATGAACATACTAAAACTGTAAGTGATTAAACTGCAATATGCTGTTAATTAATTTGCTTAAATCCAATCAGTTTTAAAGCATAACAAAGTATTTATCAGTGTAAACAAGTGTTTTTAGTGCGGCCCGCATGCCTCCGTTATCAACGGAAAGCACAGACGGCTAGGGTCGTACTCAGTTCTTCTACGCCTTGCTAATTTTAATTCAACATCATGGATTTAAATGTCAATAATCAGCCACAATCTCAACCTCAATCTACTGTTTTAAAAACATACTCTTCGACAGTTGCAAAACCACAATTTCCTTCGAAAGATCAAGCTATTGTTTTCAGTGCTTTAGAAAATACTCGTCTCCAAGATTACCTCATCTCATTAGGATCACGAATTCAGCCGAAAAATATTATTTTTTCGTCGCGTTTGTCTAACAACCGTGTTTGCATGTACCTTTCAAGCAAACAAGTAGTCGAATACTTTATGGACAAGTATGGATACATAGAGATACAGAATGAAATAGTTAGAGCCAGAAGATTAGTAATACCTGCTGAAAGACTCGTTCTCTCAAATGTTAGTCCGACAATACCTCATAATCTTTTAATGGATAAATTGCAACAATTGGGCTTAAATCCTGTATCAGCTGTAACCTTCTTAAAAATTAGCTCTACTCAATCTGAATACAATCACATACTTAGCTTTAGGAGGCAAGTTTATGTCAGCCAACACAATTTAATACTGCCAGATTCATTTACATTGGACACATCATACAGAATATTTCTGTCCCAAGCATGGTCATATAGCTTCACAGTGTACAGAACCTCAAAATACATCATTATTATCTCAATCTTCTCCTCAACCATCATCTCAATCAACTAATCAGCAATCGTCCACACCAACAAACCCGTCAACGTTACAATCCTCACCTCCACTTTGTTCTCAATCTACACCTCAGTCATTACCGCAAACCACACCTCAACCCTCACCTCAACATAATAAACACAAGGCACGTCACCACAAAATATCAACCCTCTCTTACCAAAGGAACAAACTATTCTTGAAAAAGAACCTACCAAGTATAATGATCCAAATATATCAAATAATGACCCCGATATAAACAAGAATACAGGCAAATTAAAACGAGGCTTAAAAGAAATTCTTTCACCGGAAACTGATCTTACTGAAACCGAACACATTTTTCCTGCTCCTAAAAACAAACCAAAAACTCATAAGAAAACTAAAACCAGTGTAACTCCAATAAACGAAATCTCTGATCCAATATCACTTCAGTTGGAAGCTGCTAAAGACTTTATCGATAAACACTCTCCTCCATTTGTGCTTAGCTATGACCAACTGAATTTACTTCTGAACAGCATAGCTGGACTAACGGATCCCATCAATTCTATCCAAGATTATACCACTGATATGTTAGCCTTAACCGACATGTTTTCTAAAATCTACCCCCACCTAAAAGACAGATCAATAAAACGTCGATTGACCGTCCTAAAAAAGAAGATTTTTACCCATCTTGGTAATGATGTCTCAGAATCTGATAGCGACACATCACAACTAAGTCAGTAACATTTATCGGTTCAATTTTAAATATATTATTAATATTCACGTCTGTACTTCAGTGGAACATCGATGGATTTTTCCATCGGCTTGGTATGTTACAAATTCTTATCGGAGATCATTCCCCAGATGTAGTATGCTTACAGGAAACGAATCTGAATCCCCAAAAGCTATATAACTCAAAACACTATAATTGTTTTCGCAAAGACCGAATAAGTAATAATCGTTCTTCTGGAGGTGTTGCCACCTTGGTTAAAAAATCTATAGACTCAAAGATTTTCCCCGTCACCAGTGACTTAGAAGTTACAGTCGCCGAAATTCATTCATCTACCACATATTACGTTTGCAATGTTTATTTACCGTCAGTTCCTTTGGTAAATTATAATGATTTAAAAGATCTTATCGAGCAAATTCCGTCACCCCGCATACTTGTATGAGATTTTAATGGTCATAACATAATTTGGGGTTCATCATCTACAGACACTAGAGGTAAAACCATAGAAAAAATAATTTCAGACTTACAAATTAATTTTTTAAATGACACAAGATTTGATATAAACACTGGTGAATCATCAGCAATTGATCTAAGTTTGTGTGATCCTACCTTAACACCTAGGCTCTCTTGGAAAGTTCTGCAATATACTTAAGGTAGCGACCACGACCCCATTATTATCAAAAACACTGCTGTCTCGGTTACAAATACATTTTTGCCAAAATGGAAGATTGATTCGGCTAATTGGACTGGTTTTGAAAACTACATTGATAACGCAATGCCAAATTGCATCCTAACTGACGACATCAATGAATCTTTATCGGATTTTAATAATATCATCCTACAAAACACCAAGCTTTTTATCGGCAAAACAAAAGAGCTAAAGCATCATACTCCTGTACCTTGGTGGAATCAAGAGTGTCAAGAGGCAATTCGTGCAAGCAAAAAAGCTTTAAATAAATACAAACGTCATAAAACACCAGAGAATAAGGTAGACTTTAAAAAACTTAAAGCAAGAGCTCATCATATAATAAACCAAGCTAAAAAATCTTCCTGGACCAAATACGTTTCTGAAATTAATAGTTCCATGCCCATAAGTGAAGTCTGGAAAAGAATTAGGAAAATTTCGGGCCTGAAGTATGCGCCGTCAATCTCCTGTCTAAAATCCAATAATATCATAACAACTTCTGCACCTGAAATTGCCAATATTTTAGCCACCAACTATAAACAAATGTCTTCTAATAACAACTAAAGCGCAGCATTTCTTGAAAATAAATTAGCGGCTGAAAGCATTAATCTATTTTCTGATACACATGAAGAAACCCCTTTAAATCTTCCTCTAACCATGTCTGAACTAAAAGACTCTCTTAATGATCTTAAAACTACTAGTCCTGGTCCCGATGACATTCCAGTCATATTTCTTAAATATCTTCCTGAATCAGCAAAAAGCTTTCTTCTTCAATTATTTAATTACATTTGGCAGAATCATAAATTCCCTACAATTTGGTCAAAAGCTATATTGTTATCCCCATACTAAAAGAACGAAAACCTCACCTTGATACTGATGCTTACAGACCTATCAGCTTAACATGTGCAATGAGTAAATTAATGGAAAAAATTGTTAATTACAGACTCATGTGGACACTAGAAAACTCGAGCCTTCTAATCCCTGAACAAAACGGTTTCCGCCAAAATCGCTCAGGAATTGACAACATACTGGACCTGGAGAGTGATGTTCACGAAGCTCTAGCTACAAAACAAGAATGCATCGCAATTTTCTTCGATCTTAAAAGAGCCTTTAACACCTGCTGGAAATTTAATATCCTAAAAACACTTCATTCCTGGAAAATTCGCGGCAACTGCCTTAAGTTTATCAGCAATTTTTTACAAAATCGATCGTTTTCTGTTAAAGTTCAGAACTCATTTTTAGAAGTACAAAATGAAGAAAATGGAACACCGCAAGGATCAATAATTAGCCCTACTTTGTTCTTGATTGCAATAAACGACATAATTAAAGATATACCGAAACCGTTAAAGGCACGTAAATATGCAGACGACCTTGTAATTTACATTAAGGGGAAAAACACCACCTTAATGTCAAATATCTTACAGAACTTCCTCCGTCAATTAGAACAATGGTCCTATGAAACAGGCTTTGAATTTTCAGTTACCAAAACTACTGGCATGACAAAGAACACATTAGACAGTTAGTTCTTTCTTGTAACAAGAGACCAAATTTATTGAAAACTTTGGCAATTAGAAATTGGGGAGCCGACTATTCAACCCTACTTACTGTTTATAGAACCTTAATCAGGTCCAAGATTGATTATCGCTCGATCGCATATGCATCTCAAAAACAACATTAAAGTTACTCGACTCAGTGCACAATTCTGCACTTCGAATTGCTTTAGGAGCATTTCGCACATCCCCAATTCAAAGTATATACAGCGAATGTGGCGAACAATCCCTCCATTACCGAATAATGTTTTTGAGTTTATCACACGCAGTCTCTATAGCTTCACATAAAAATAAGCCACTATTCAATAACACTTTCACAAATAGGTACATGCATTTCTATGACAATAAACTATACACTGCTAAACCTTACTACGAGAGAATTCGATGTTACCTAACTCAACTATACATGGAATTCCCAGAAGTTATTCCAGTGGATCTCGATCATCCTTCTCCCTGGAAAATAAAAACTCCAGATGTTAACACTTATCTAACTAATCCAACAATTATCAAATCAAATCTTAATTCAATCCTAGTAGAACATTTCCAAGACCATTTTAAAATTTTCACTGATGCATCCAAGTCAGATGAGGGCGTAGGCGCTGCATTTCTAACCCCATACGATAGCTTTTTATTTAGACTCTCTTATACTTTAAGTATTCTCTCCGCCGAGATTTATGCTATCTATAAAGCTATCAAACATGTAAATTCTCTCGATATTCGTAAAAGCTTAATTCTTAGCGATTCACTTAGTGCACTGTTAGTCTTAAAACACACATACCCCAAAAATTCCTTTGAAAAATTGATAAAAACAGAATTAAAATTGGCTCAAGATAACTCTCGATGCATCAACTTCACATGGGTCCCCTCTCACATCAATATAGAAGGAAATGAGCAAGCTGACCAGTGCGCGCGCAACGCTATTTCGAGTGTAGTATTAGAAACTAAGTGTCGGAGTGTCTCAACTGATCTGAAACCGTTTTTCAAAAAGAAGCTGTTGTGTAAGTGGAAACGTGAGTGGGAAAGTTCGCAAACGAAGCTTCGGTTTATTAAGAATGACGTTAGTCAGTGGAAACCAATGGTTAAAAATAGACGTGAACAAATTGTCCTCACACGGCTGCGTTTAGGTCATACCAGGTTCACTCACTCATATTTATTCTCGAATGAGAATCCACCAATGTGTTATCAGTGCAACATGGTCAAGAGTGTGAAACACTTTATAGTTGACTTTCCGAGTTATAGTGTTCAGCGATCAATCCACAATATTCCGGACTCTTTAGATAAAGTATTGGGGAGTGACACCTCAGGAAATAATATCATAGGCTATCTGTAATCTATAGATATGTTAAATAGTATTTAAATTGTATAAACATATATGTTGATATGGTTTTTTAGTTATATGCGTAGTTTTAGTTCTGTTTTTGTATGTATTGTGGTTGACTGTGATTGAAAGGTGGAAGGTTATTGTCAAATGTAAGTTTGACAATGAAAATGAGGTTATGATAAAAAGTTTAAGGTGCGTGTGAATGTATTTAAATGTGTTAAGATTTATTTAAGAATGTTTGTTTTTAGAGGATTATTTTTCATTGAATTTAATAATGAGTTCACAACAATTGTGTTACAAGTAAAAGGAAAAATCTTAGTGTGTTTAGTCATTTAAATTTACAGAAAAAAAAAATATCTAGTTAGGGGGAGAAAAAAACAAATGAAAAAAAATAAAAACAGTTTTTGGTTTTTGATAGATAAGAAAGTACTGTCATAAATAGAATATGTTTAAAAAAGAATTATTATGAATATAATATAGACGGAAAGGCAGACATGGGGGGAGATCAAAGAATACAGGTTACAGAAGAGGAAATTCATTAGGAGGTGATACAGAAGAAGAGAAGAAAGAACTGATTAAAGGAAGACACAGCAGAGAGAAGAACCCAACCAAAAAAAGTTTTAAGGCGCCCTAAATTTAGAAATTTAAAAAAAAAAAATTTTGTTTGTAATGTTTATTATTTTTTTTTTAAGGAACCCAATCTAAGAGAGCATAAGAGTTTTTCATAATAGCCAGTCTAATATAATGTATACGTATTATTATTGTACCACCGCTAATAGCCCTTTGGCGGATGCGGCTAATTTTCAAATAAAAAAAAAAATAGATTCTTTCACTTTTCTTAAATTTATTGCCAATTTATCTATAATACCTTCGTTTCCTACTCTTTACTTGCATATCAACTCTCCTATCTTATTTAATAAACATAACATTTAACTTTTAATAATCTTTTAATAAATTAAATTTCAACTCAAAAAAAAAAAATTTATAATTTATAAAATTCCCTGTACAGGGCGAACATTTTTATAACAATATATACTTACTCTGGAATGCTATTTCAATTGGACAGAAGTGTTGTAAAATGTTCACAATAGTCGTTAATGCGCATGCGCACCATCAGTTTATTTCTGAACAGGGTCGGCTTTAATAAAATATTATGCAATTGTTAAACTTGAATTCGCTGTGTGCGAGAAGGCGGAGCATCTTGACAGCCGATGCTAGCGCTTATCGTGATCAGCAACTGAACTTTTGTCACGAACATTTTTCGATCGACTGAAATATATTGTATTGTGGGTTGTTAGAATAATAGTTTAAACAGTCAAAATACAAAATGTTAAAAGTCCATACAAATCCCAGGTAGCCAGGGAACGTGTTATTGACGTAAATTTTACGTCAGTGCTTACGTCTTAATCACCAACATAATTGACGTATATATCACGTTAAAATGTCGTCACAATGTCACAGCGTGACGTCATTTTTACCTAAGAACTGACGTAAATTTACGTCTAAACTGACGTCGAAATATATCTCAAATAACGTCAAAATCACGTATAATTCACGTCCATGATTTTGAAATATAATTAAATAACAAGAATTAAATGAACTTTCGAAAAAGCATAAACATAAACTCCAAAATGTTTTGCCAAATGTGTGTATCTGCAGGCGGGGAACATTTTATGAAAAAAGGAAACAAAACAACTTTGTTGAAAATAATTTATTTTAGTCTTAACACATTTTTTTCTGAGATTGTCAAACAAAATAAAATAAGAACAAGTTACTCAATATGATATCTATTAAGTAGACACAAAATTTTACAATATTAAATATAAGTATCATTTGTACATACCACTTTCATAAAAAATTCTGGAAACGTTAAAGATTTTCCATGTTTCCGTGTTGAAATCTTCTGATTTTTTGAGAGCTCGTAAATATTGCGCGTTTTCCTTATATGGCGGCCAGAATACCTCCTTTTTTCGTGGAGTGAGCCAATTCTTTGATACAATTGCCAAACCACCGCCACAGTTCTCTCCGAATTCAACCAAAACAAACATGGCTCCCAACCGAAAAGAAACTAAAAAGATGCATACTTATATGAAAAATATTAGCTGGATAGTATTTACAAAACTTTACCTGTAGAAGAATAGTAATTAGTAAATAAAAGAACTAGAAATAAAGCACTAAAACGTCCAATGTATAGCATTGAAATATCAAAATTATCAAACACAATAACAAATCACAATTCACAATCAAACCGGCTCCTACAACAACTACAACACATCTCGCTATCTCGCTTGCACTGGCTCCGCACAGCCAGCAGAAATTACGAAGTGACTGAACCGCAAAACATAGCATTCACGCGCTGGTCGACTTCATTCGTAACGAACAGATAAGACGGCTTGTATGCAGCCAATTGGACGACTAAAATTATCAGCTTCGAGTGATATTCGGGAATTTTCGGATATCACACAAATAACAAACCTTTTTATACCAGAAGATAAATTAAACATATTTGTTTGAATTATTGTTTTTTGTTTCCATAGGAATCATTATCTAATAATTTATTTATTGTTTTTATTTGTTTTTTTAATTTATAACATATTCAATTTGATACAGGTAGGTAATTAGCGAAAAGATTTCGGACTTTTTTTCATTTATATTTTTCAACCTTTTAAATTATTGCCATACAAACCACTTTTTATGTATTTAAAATAGTTCAGGTATACCTGAACTATTTTAAGTAGAAAATTGTAAGCGGCAAAAAACATAGGTATTCAAACTCTGTAACTATTTCACTTTTTTAGTTTTCCACTGTATGTGGTCTCAAGTGACGTCTAAATGACGTCCATTGATGACATGCATCGAACTATGTCAAAATGAGGTGCATAAATAACGTCATAATGACGTTATTTTAACTGACGTCATTTATTGGTGATAGCAAAATCACGTCATTTTTTGGTAACATGACGTGACTGACTAAAATATCACCAAAAACTAACGTCATTATGACGTACGCTGGCTACGTGAACACAGAAAATGCGAACCGTAGGTATGTGAGCTTTGTCGTTACTTGGATTGAAAACTTTGTACGCGAAATTAAACTCCTTCGAGTGATTCTATCATAATGAAAATTTTACTGCAGTTAGCTGACCCCATAAACCGGGTTGCAACGAATCCAAAATTTTTAAATTTGACTTTGTTTAACCACTAAAAATTAAAATTATTATTGATATATCGGTACGTAATTTATATTAAATTAAAAACAATATTTTTGCGTTGGATTTGAAAGCAAAGGGGCGTCGGTTCGAATCCCCAACCTTGTTAATTTTTTTTCAACAAATAACTTTTTTATTTTTTTTTTCTAGTTGTGGATAATTTTTATTTAGAATCACTCGAAGCAGTTTAATTTCGAGGACAAAGTTTTTAATCCGAGTCACGACAAAAAAGTGTTTACCTACGGTTCGCTTTGATTAATATTTTGCACCGTTCTGTAGGGTATTTTTTTAAATTTTATATCTTGTGTTATTTCCTTAAAACCAGTTCTTAATAATAGGTTCGTTCCAACTATCATCAGAAACAGTTTCTTACACCAATGATTTTGCGCACTAACTTAAACGTGTTCCAACCACACTAAATAACGATTAGTAAACGATCAGTTTTTTGTTCCATCCATGATTTAAAACGGTTTTAAAACTATCAGAACGGTTTGATGACTTTGTTCCAGTTATTTATCTGACGCATGCGTATTGCTGTCTATTTTATTTTCTTTGATTTACTGATAATAATTATTGCAATAACATAACATATAACCTAAAACTATTGAATGCGAATTATGTTTGTTTTTGAAACTTTCATTTTTAATCAAAAAATGAGAATGGTGAGGTGAGCGACATATAGTCCATGGGAAGTAGCAATAACGATGATTTAGGATTGCTTCATTTTTCTTTTTTAATATATAAATACAAATTTAAAACAATGATTTTAATCACAATCTCGCCTCCTCGCCTGGCCAGCTCTATCAGCTGATTACAGATTGGGCATGTACAATATGTAAGTTATCAATTGTTTGTTGTTCGAACCATTGATCTGAATGATCATCAATCGTATTATTTGACAGACATGCGCGTTAAGAACAATTTGTAAATTACTGGAAATCGGTTTGTGATTTGAGGTTGGAACGAACCTAAAATATTCATGTTTTAAATATCAAAATGCCTGGCATTTGATTTTGATTGTACGGGACAAAGTTTGACATTTCAGCCTACAGGTGTCGCTACATGACAAGTTGCACACAGCGAATACAACTATAATAATTCATCCAATCAATGTAACGCTAACACAAACTATAATTATTACTAATTCTTATATATAGGGTTTACCTACATAACATTACAATATACTATTTTCATATACTATTTACGATTTTATTGATACGTATTTTTCTACTAACCTCATAATCTGCACTCAAGGGCAAAAGAGTCGTTCCAGCATCTTTTTCCCGTTGGAAATAATCAATTAATTTCAATATTAACTGTTGTTCCTTTTTAACATATCGCGACATTTTTTTAAAATGCGTAAATGTCAAATTATGTCAAAATCAAAACTGACATAAAATTGAACTGATTGTTGAAGTTATTTAAGATATTCCCTTTAGATGCAAATTGTCTGTCTCATCTGGTTTACTTGTGCTACTAGGACAAGCGCTAGTGATGACGCAGGGATCAGCGATCACTGAACAAACTTTAATTGCGTTACTTTGTAAAAAGTAGAAACGTTTAAAAAACATAATATTTTGACTTTTTCTGAAAATATACTTTTTGAATGTTTTTACTGGTATATTTAATTAAGTAGTCGTTTTTTATCGTACTGTAGCGTACAAAACGTTTTGATTTTTATTTATGAGTTCGGACGTTTTGTCGTCATATTTTGGATGTTTCTTTATGTCCATTTTAGAGAAACGCTTACAAAACGTTTTATTTTGGTCTTTGGACGTTCTAACGATAAACGAACGATAAAAAACGTCAATCGCACCGTTTGTTATATTAGGGTACGTTTATTTGTGAATAGGAATTCTATCATAAATAAGTATTTTTACATTTTTTTTACATGATGCAAAATACCCTATTGTACCATAAATTTCCAATCTTCTAGTTAGAAATATATTTTTTTTTCTAGGACGGACGACTCCAAAGTGGAGACCACATTCTACAAATCGGTGAAGTAAACTTAAGAGGTCTTGGATCTGAACAAGTTGCTGCTGTGTTAAGACAGTGCGGCGTTCACGTCCGAATGGTTGTAGCCAGACCCATTGAATCTGCTAACGCAGATTTCCAGGTAGGTAATATTTGTTTATCACCTAATTCCTTCGGCTCGATAATTTTTTACACTTTTCTTTGTCAAAAATTACAATTTTTCTTCAACTATATTACTTTCGGCAACAACATATTATTTTACTAATATAACAATCAGTTTCATTATTACAACCAGTAATAACAATAATGAAACGATTTAAGCTACGGATACATATTTAACACGTGTCACGTTGACCCCGCCACTAATATTACACTTTTGTCTACTTATTTCGTTATGACGTAATGTTCAAAAACGCTGAAAAGGACTATACTTAATAAAAATTTCTAATCAACATAAATCACAAATTAAGTTCAAAATATGGAGAAAATAAAATAATCATTTATTATAAGATCAAATGAATTTATCTTAAGTGAAGTTCGATCATAATTATATTTCACGTCTTGTTCTTAATGATCAAATGTAGTAACCCCTGTTTCCCGTGAGTAAGCACTCAATTTTTAAAGCTAAAATTAACCTGGATTTACAAAATAACGACGAAGCGTCTCCCATCTCTATAGCTGTCTAGTAGTCCCATCTAGTTTTGTGAAATATCATTATTTAAAGTGTTGGTCTCAACTAAGATGATCATAGGAAGTGAAAATAAATTCTGAACTCATATTATGGCTATGATCAAATGTAGATGTTTAAAGGAATTGGGACCAGAAGAACAAGTTTTATTAAACAAAGTATTAGATAATAGACATGACTTTGTGTTAGGTGACTCCTGGTAGAAAAAACCTAAACAGTTGTATTCCATATCTAAAGCAATTATAGATTAATAGTTACACCTCATACAGAGCTAAAATGTTATAAAATTTAGTTTTTAGTATAACCAGTTGTGAGTCTAATTACGGTTACATACATGTATTCATTCCACATTTCAAAATTCACTCAGAGAATTGATTTTTATAGGAGTAAGTGTATGAATTGTCATAGCCTAATTGCCCGAAGTCTAAAATTCTACTTGAATCTTTAACTACAGCTGCTTCTAAAAAGTTCGATAAATCATGGGATAAGTATATTTTATGGTCAAGAAATTATATCAAATATCAGTTATAATCAATTAAGATCCCATTATAACATAAACTTCAAAAACACATGTAGGGTAAAGGCGGGTAAGATGACGTAGTCGCTAAGATGACGAATAGCGAATTTAAACTATCCAAAACAAGATGGAGCCACGAGATCCATCACGAACGTTGCTTTTTTGACAATTTATTGTTACTTAAAATCATAGGCCCAGTTCGAAGCATATTTTAGTTCTCCATTAGCCGTCGAGTGGATAACGGTGGTTGTGATATAATTTCAGCTGCTTACGAAATAAGGTGCTGATTTTAATCGGTAAGTAATTATTGCTTTCTAATTGAAATGTTACTAATACTAATTTTTTAAAGAAATTAAACATTTTTAATTAAACGTTGTTACTTATGCTAAGATGACGAATTGCTTTTGTTGCTAAGATGACGACATCGTCATCTTAGGCGCATACTTCAACCATACTAATTTGTAGACGCGTTAACGTAGCTTCAAAATAGTTTGTTATTCCAGAAGCAACATTGAGACGTTACATTAAAAAATATGGAGATGAGGTAGGTGCCTATTTTATTATTTTTACAGAATTTTCCTAAATAAGACTTATTTTGCAGAATGGACGCTTTAAAGCCACATTTACGGATGAGCAGTTATTACAGCTGAAAAAATATATTGTAGAAGTAGACCAAAGGGCTTTTGGCTTAACGAGAAAAAAATTTCGTAAAATTGTGTTTAACTATTCAGAATATCATAACATTGATCACAGATTTAATTTAGATAAAAAAAGAGCTGGAAGAGAGTTTTGCAAAAGTTTTAGGAAAAAATTCAAAATTTCTATAAGAACACCCGAGTCCACTTCCATTGCATGTCTGATGGCATTTAACAAAGAAAATGTCGCCAAATTTTTTAACGCACTGAAAGAGCTAAGACCACACTGCCAACCAAATGTACAATTGTGACGAGACTATTATTTCGACAGCCAATACCAAAAATCCGAAAATTCTTACCCCCAAAGAAAAACGTACGGTTATTAAAGTATCATCCGCCGAAAGAGGATCAAATGTAACAGCTTTATGCTGCATTAACACAATTGGTACGTATGTTCCTCCGCTGTTAATTTTCCCCCGAGTTAGGATGCAACCTGCATTCGTGAACGGAGCTCCTTCCGGATCAATTGGCGTGGCACATTCAACGGGTTGGATGACAACAGAAAATTTTATTAAATATCTGCAACATTTTATTCAATATGCCAAGCCCTCCAAATGTAATCTTGTATTGTTATTGATGGATAACCATGATACACATGTAAAATTGGATGCCATAAATTTGTGTAGAGAAAACTATATTACCTTACTTGGATTTCCGGCGCACACAAGCCATAGGATGCAGCCATTGGATGTTTCTTTTTTTAGCCCCCTGAAAATGACTTATAGCGTGGTGTGTGAAAATTTTTTGTTTAATAATCCAGGAACAACTATCACAATTCAAGACATTGCTTATCTATTCGAACAAGCCTATTTGAAATCAGCATCACTGTCACATGCTTTAAAAGGATTTAAAGCTTGCGGAATAGAACCTTTTGATTCCAATATCTTTTCTGAAATTGATTTTATGGCAGCCAAAACTACAGACAAACCCCTTGAAATAAATGAAAACCTGAATCCTACAACAGATCTACAATCGGTTGAAAATATTCCAAATAAAGGTGCTAATCTAAATCAAGTTCATCCATCTACCTCGAAAGAATATCCAGATTCGAACGAAAAACAGCACTTAACACCTCCCTCCAATAATAAAGGAACTGGACTTCCTGCATTACCTGTAGCTGAAAAGTTAAAAAACAAAGAACAAGGAAAAAGCTCTCTTCTTTGATAATTTCGATCACACCTGTTAAGGAACTTGGAAGTCATACAAGAAGAGAAAATGGAAAAAGAAAGGAAACAAAAGTTACGCCAAATGGCAAAAGATGAAAAAAAAAAAACCGCACGAACAAAAACGCAAACATTTAAGCGAAAGATGAATTTTAGCTCATCTTCAGAATCATCATTAGAAGTTCAGATGGTGAATACTGAAGTTGAAATGGATGGTATCAGCTGTGATGATGATAGGAATTGTATCATTTGTGACGATGCAGGGAAAAATAATGAACTTTGGTTCATGTGTATAAAGTGCAAAGAATAGGCTCATGCCGAATGCACTGGAATAGACTTCAAAGAAGCAAAAGCTAAACAGTGGTTTTGCGATTTTTGTGAACAATAGGTAGGTAGGTAGGTAGGTACCTATCTAGATAAAAGTTTAGTTTCATTCATATTATTTCGTTGTATTACTAAGAAATTATGTTATTTTTAATAAATTGACTACAATGTATTTTAATAGTCGTCATCTTACCCGCATACATAAGTCATCTTAACCACAGGTTGTTAGGGTAAGATGACGAATTTGACAGTTTTTAAAAAAGTGTCAATTTGAACATTTTTTATGTTTGTTGTCATAACCTTAATAATCCATGTTTACAAATGATTACTTTACGTACCTTCTTCATAAACCGAATTATTGATAGATTAGATCATTAAGTTATAATCTGGCCTCAATCCTTACGTTCGTCATCTTACCCGCCTTTACCCTATATATCCCCCTTAAATCATACGCAGGAGTAATAGGTCCTCTAATCAAAATGCCTTAAAAGTTAATTTAAATAATGATCTGTTCCTTACATGTAGACAGTGGAAGGAGAATGCTGTTATTATATTGTTAAAAGTGCCGCAAGTTGCACTTATCCAAATGTTTAGTATTTTTTGTTTTTTGAAAATTATAGGACACGCCCATTGTCTAGATAGATATGTTTCACCTTCACCAACGGTAAATTTCGACATATAAAAATTCAGACGAATTGTAGTTACATTATTGTGACATGTAACCAAGAGCATTATCCTTTTAAAATCTTCTAATATAGCTAGGCATGCCACCACTAATTTTCGTACCGTATGAAATTTTCTAATTCACTTTGTCTCTTCATTTTTTTGATGAACTCAAATATTTAAAGGTTTAAAACAGATGAGAAAACCCAGAAATGCGTACAGCCCATAGACATGAATTAGTTTTTCTCATTATTCAATTATTTTAAATATATAAACAAATTATCCAATAAGGAAAATTTATCCAGCTAACCTTGAGAACGTAAATAATAATTTATGTCCCTATTATTTTGAGTTTCTTATGGGAGGTATCCCCTTGTGACGTAAGTTCTCACTCTTTTTCTATCATAAGTTTAATATATGTAACAGACAATTTTAGAAAAGCTTTGATGATGGTTGTTAAAATCACTTTAACTTTTGAAACTCTGCTACGCCACTGTTTAGTTCTCTTTTTTCTCAACAACGGCTCCCGCCAAGGTGAGCACCGTGACAACCCTCTCTTCCACTTCAACCGTCGAGCAGTTAACATGTAAATTAATATAGTGCTTCGTTATCTACCTGTGTATGGTTTTAATCCTAAAATATAATGTCTAATGTGTGGAATTTAAGGTAATAGATCTTTTCCATTTTATTACAAATATGCCAAGACCGAGAGTCTATCTCATAATTAATCAATCATATGGATCATCGTATATGAGAGCGGTGTTGCCAAAACTAATAGAACAATTTAGAATTCCTTAGGACACGGTCCAGGATATACCAAAGGAGAGCTCCTCTTATGGACACCTTTTTTCTGTAATTATATCTTTTTTATATGCGCTGTTGTTAAATATATTGTGCCATATTCGGAACTATTTATGTCTTGTACTTCCTTTGATTTAAATGTACTGTAACAAACATTTCCTATTTAATTGTTGTCGTTTACTAGTAGATGAATTTCTGTTTATTTGTTGTTTTTTACTATTAGATAAACATTGTTTAATTATTGTAAATTTATGTGTTAACCTTTAACGTTTAAGGCTTGCTGATTAAATCTTATCAGAAAGCAGGACGATATGTTTTATTGTCCCACGTCCCCTAAACGTGTAATAATTATAGGGTGGTCCTTCGAAATATTTATTCAACCACGCGATAGCTTATGTGTGATATTTTGAACCAAACTTCTATTACAAGTCCACAAATCTACTAAATCCACTCACTCTGATTCACACAATGGTCGATAACCGAAAGCGCTCAGCCAAATTTCCTTAAAAAACAATATTCTTAAAATTGTCTCTATTTATACACATTGATTTACTTTCCTTTCCACGTTTAACAATTTACATATTCTAAAATACTTGCAAAATCGTATTGGAGCAAACCATACATACCAAAAGGTAATCAAGGTATTCATAAATCACTTTATTAAACTTAAATCTTAAAGATTTCTGTCCCTTTGCTTTATATCAGTACTCAGTATATTTTTTATTAAGATGTTAATCTTATGTTATTATTGTTGTCTGCTGTTTTTTAACTATTATTAGATATATATAGAACAAAAGCTCTATAGAGCTAGTCCATGCTTATCCATTGTACCCTGTAACTACAATATTGCAATAAAGGGTGTGTACGATTTAGAAATAACAGCACTATTCTTAATAACTTTATTAAGTAAAACTTGAACATTAGCAATTAACAAAGAACAAAGGAAACAATCGTTTTGACTGCCTGGGTCCCTCCATTCACCTAACTTAACCTCTGTTGCCAACCGACACATCCTAAGGATAGGCAACATATCGTATAGGGTGCACGCTGACCAGCTGCAAAACTTACATTATTATTAACTTATCCTGAATAGGATCTTGGAATACACAATGCCCTAGTATCTTATTTACTAAACTTGAACATTCTTAATTTGATTTCGTTTAACTACTGTTTTTTTACACGGCCTTGATATTTCTAAGAGCTGTATGTATCAAATTGTCACCACAAAGAGAAGTCATACAGTATTGTATTTAAAACTATACTTTTTAACCTTGTTCTAGTCAGCGCTTGGATTCCGTTGCCCCTGGCCCCTCGCCTGTTTCCATCTTGTCGGCAGGCCCCCAGATGGGTTCCCTTCTGGGGCGCGATACCGTACTCTGCCTTCTACCTCTGCTTGCCCTTGCCACTTGGAGGGCTTTCTTAAATATTTGGTACTTGGCATTGCCTGCCCTCTGTGTCCATTGTGCACAAGGGACATGTCTCCTCTCCATTGCAATCCTTAGCGGAGCGTCCTGGCTCAACGCACTTATAACAGATTTCCCTCTTGTCGAGCCCTTGGCAGTTTGTCGCCTCATGTTCATGGCTGAAACATCTTTCCATCTTGTGCCATTTCTCGGCCACGCAACTTACGAGTCTTATGCGCATATACCTTTCAGAGGTCAAGATTTTTGCCGCTTCCTGGTCCAGCAAGGCCGTTACAGCTGCCATATTATTACGGATCGGTCTTATATCATTAATGCGGTATTCCGGATCCCATGTACCCAGTATCCTCGTCACTGCCTCCTGGATATCTTTCTTTGTCGTGCCCTCCTGCAGGCCCCTTATGTTTACTGTCTCCATATCTCTTCTTACCAAGTCCTTTGTTTTCAGCTCAGCCGTATCCTTTAGCATCTTACTAATGTTAACCATTGCTTCCTGGTCTTTTTCCAGGGTCAGAAGTAATTTCCCATCCCTTGTACTTCTTATCGTTCTAATAGCGTCTTTCTTTTCACTATCGCCCAGGACCTTTTTTACAGTATCCAGGATCCCCGTGAATCCTTTATTTCTCTCACTGATCACCATACTGTAGGTCATAGTTAGTTTCTTCGTTTTCTCAATTACTCCTTTAAAGTTTTCGGTGGTGTACACCGTTGAACGAACTTTCGTGTCACGGAAAACTGCCTGCGCAAGCTTTCTTAATTTAGCCTCGCACGTGGTCCACTAATACCACTTTTACTGTGGTGTCAGGGATGTTGATTTAATTCCCCACTACCACTTCCGTGTTTCTATAGAGCGGGTCCTCCCAGTCCATTTCCTCTAATTGTATGAAATCTTCATACCCGTCGATTCCCTCCAACGATTTCAAGGCCTCTTCTCTGTTCTCCCATGGGTCCATTTGCGTAGCTACCTCAGCCGTGGCTACCCTTGACATTTGTGACTCGGTATCTATCGTCACTTTTTCAATCGGGACGTACCTGTGGGTTTGCAACCACGACTTTACCGATCCCCTCTTGTAGACATCTACGTTTCTTCTTATCTTGTCTTCGATTTCCTTAATACCCTTTTGAGTATTTGGATGTAGGTATACCTGCTTGGCCAGATCTTAGGCTAACTTTATGCTCACCTCCATGGCTTCCTCCAAGACAAAGTATTCAGCATATTTTATTCTGTTGTATAGTTCCTCGTCATCCCGATTTTTACCTTCGAACGTCTTTCTCTTTTTAAAAAATTTTCCCCTCCTCCCAGCGAGTTGCATCTACCTATCCTGGGTAGCGAGCTTTTCCGCTTCTGCTCCTGCTGAAGCCGTCTTTACCTTGCTTTGGGTTCCACCACGAGCGTCCACTGTCAAGTATATGCTTCCATCTAGATTTTTGTTTTGTTTAGAATTCATTTATTTCCCACAAGTAGGTAGAGACCATTGGTCAGCTCCTGCAGATCCCCGCTTGCAGGGGTAAGGCTGTCTTACATTGGGTGTCCCAATGGCATCGTTCTCGGTAACTATCCCAGGTACTATCCATACCATCGGCACGATTGCTTACACCTTAGTCTTGGGTTTTTTTTCTGCTGGTTTTCTCCATTAAATTTTCTGTCGGGGTTTCTTCCCTTAGTCGACGGGTCTCAGTTTTACGGAATCTACAACTTATCTACCTATAGCAGTTACCACGTAGAAGCGAAGGACAATAAAATAGTTTTATACTAACTTGTCACATAAATCAATAATTTAAGGACATATTAAACCTATACTTGTTAGTCGTAATAGACGATTTGCTTTATTATTTCTATTTTGATTTAGGAAGTATAAAAATAATTTATTACATTAGATCAATGCCCATCAACTTGGTGACATGTTCACTGTTTTATTACATCCCTCATATATCCAATATATCTCCCAATAAAAATGTTATCAACAGTCCCGATATTCACTAGATAATTAATATTTTACAATATAACCTAAAAGAAAAAACATTTGGAACTGTGGAACTTCCACAATTTCAACTTAAAAATGATAGATCTCTGCTAAACTAAGTAGGTTGTATTAATACGGGACCAGAATAGTTAAAGCATCTCGCTTTATTTCGACATCTCGTCTACTATTCAGTTGCAGTAATTTTAGGCATCTCACTTCAAATTACAGGGAACCATCTCTCATTAATAAATTACAGGCGACATGTCTCACCAATTAATATGGGGCATCTCGCATCAACAAATTACAGAGGACATCACGTCTCAACAATTTACGTGGGCATCTCGCATCCCAAAATTACAAGGACATCACACCCTCAACGTTAAAGTAGACCTCCCATCCACTTCTGTACTATTTCCATAACCTAAAACATAATAAATACGATCTTTGTTAACCGCTTCATTTATATTCATTCGATTTGTATTTATCGAAATCTGTTTATATAAAGTTTTTCTTCATATTTCACTCAAAAACTTGTTCAGAAGTAGAAACGATACGTGCCTACTCCACGCAAAACAAAGGAATGAGGTTTCACAGAACTAGAGATGGGACTGCTAGATAGCTATAGAAATGTGATTCGCTTCGTCGTTATTTTGGAACTCCGTCTGGTTAAATTTAGCTTTAAAAATTGCGTGCTTACTCACGGGAAATAGGGGTTACTACATTTGATTATTGAGAACAAGACGTGAAATATAATGGGGACGTATTATGTAATTTTTTTTAAATTAGTACTTAAAAGTCTGTCATCAAATATGCCTACAAAAAATATTTATAATTTGTTTAAACCTATATTATATTTAAAAAAAATATCTACATTAATTGATAAGGCTGTTAAGAGTTGGCATATACGAACTGAATTCCTTATTAAATAGAGGCCAGATGTAAACATGAGAAAAGAAGAAATTGTAATGTTTTTATTTTCGCCGTGACTAGCAGTACACGGGACGTACTCGTTTATACCGTACATCGGAAAATAAAATAATCTACCTAATTTTTATATCTCGAACTTTCAAAAAAAAAATCGGCTGTGTCACCCTAGAACTTTCCCGGCTCGACCGTAGAGAATATGTTATTTATTATTATTATTTTAATTACAAAATACTAAGCATAACTATAATTTATGGAACACATTAAAAATAGCGAGCCGATGGTGAATACGTCTACCGAATTGATATTTCAATGTTGATAATGACATAAGCTGCGCATGCGCACGTTGTATATCACACTGCTCCAATTATGATCTCCTAAAATCATGTGTGAAAACTATTGGGAATTCGGGAAAAATTTTTATACAATAGTTGTAGGGAATTTTATGCTTTAGAACTTTGCACTGAAACATTTTGCACTAAAGAGCATAAGTTACCTCCAGTTTTAAAAAAATGGAAAATTATAAATGTGTATTTTTCTCGCCATCTAGTGGCGCAACTATTAGAAATTCTAGAAAAAGTTTCAGACAAGAGTTGTAGGGAATTTTAAGCTCTAAAACTTTGTACTACAAAATTTTGCACTAAAGTGTATTATTTGTCCTCAAAATCAAGAAAAACTATAGAAAACCTACTTGCACATTTTTTACGCGCCCTCCAGTGACGCAACTATTGGAAATTCTGGAAAAAGCTTAAGACAAAAGTTGTAGGGAATTTTATGCTATAAAACTTTGTACTATAACATTTTGCACTAAAGTGTATAGTTTGTCCTTAAAATTTAAAAAAATTAAAAAATTGTTACATGTGTATTTAATTAATGTCTGTCTTGAGGACCTTTTACTGTATCAATTTAAACCAAAATCTAATGGTCGTATTCTAGGCACACACCGACTCTCCGTACCAAATTTCAGCTTGATTGGTCAAACGGTTCGGTAGTTATCGTGGAAGATTACACACAGACACACAGACAGACCATGCGCTGGAAATGGTCTCAATCTTCTTGGGGGACTTCAAAATGGATATTTCCATCGATATCTCAAATTTTTTTTTTGCTCGTTCACCTTACTTTCCCTTTGATGGGTCCGGGAAAGTAAAATGAAAAAAAGACACTACTATATAAATCAAACTGGTTACCAGTCACTATTTTTATGTAGTTTTCAGCCAAAAAAATTATCAAAACATAAAAGTTGGCCATACTGGGAATTAAACTCTGGCCGTTTTACACCGAAAACATATACCGGGTGATTCATTTAACCTGGAATTTTGTATATAATATTTCTAAAAATACGCATCGTACAAAAAAATGTGCCCAATTGAAATTTTAATATCTCAGGAGGGGAGCATCCGGTAGTACTAAATTACGTCCACCTCCACGTCTTCTATGGGCGGGGAGGGCGACAAATTAGAAATCTTAAATAGGAACGATCTATTTTTATCCCAGATACGGAATCTACGTCGAAAGCTACGTACTACTTCTCTGAAAAATTTGTTTCGATTCGCGACAGATGGCGCTATTTTTAGCCGACCTATTCAATGATGTCACGATTGCCCCCCCCCCCCCCCTCCACCTCATGTGGGTGGAGTAGTTGGTTAATAAACTGCTTTTTAAGTAAAGAAGCAGCAAGGCTTCTGCCCCATTCCCCATGTTAATTCCCAGTCTGGCAAAATTTATCCATATCAAAGACATTCGATATCGCTGAGAGGAAACGCTGGCTCGCGATTTAGGTTTTGTGTTTTTCGTCTCTTTTCGACGTTTTTCGTCGTTTTTTCGATTTAGATCTGCGAGGGGTAAAAAACGACTAAAGACGTTGAGAAACGTCCTAAAAGGACGAAAAACGTTGAAAAACGGCGTTATCTCTCACCGATGTCGAGTGACCTTGATATGGACAAATTTTGCCAGACTAGACCTTGGCGATTTCTTATACGATTTAACATGGGGAATGGGGCAGAAGCCTCGCTGCTCCTTTACTTTTACTTTCCCGAATCCATCAAGGGAAAGTAAGGTGAACGAGCAAAATAAAATCATGGAAATATCCATTTTGAGGTCCCCCAAGAAGATTGAAACCATTTCCAGCGCATGGTCTGTCTGTGTGTCTGTGTGTAATCTTCCACGACAACTGCCGAACCGTTTGACCAATCACGCTGAAATTTGGTATGGAGGGTCGGTGTGTGCCTAGAATGCGACCATTAGATTTTGGTTTAAATTGGTACAGTAGAAGGTCCTCAAGACCGACATTGATTAAATGCACATGTAAAAAATTTTTACTTTTTTTAAATTTTAAGGACAAACTATACTCTTAAGTGCAAAATGTTGTAGTACAAAGTTTTATAGCATAAAATTCCCTACAACTTTGGTTTCAAACTTTTTCTAGAATTTTCAATAGTTGCGCCACTAGAGGGCGCGTAAAAAATGTGCATGTATGTTTTCTCTAGTTTTTCTTGATTTTGAGGACAAACAATACACTTTAGTGCAAAATGTTGTAGTACAGAAGTTTTAGAGCATAAAATTCCTTACAACTTTTGTCTCAAACTTTTTCCAGAATTTCCCAAAGTTGCGCCACTAGAGGGCGCGTAGTGCAAAATGTTTCAGTGCAAAGTTGTAAAGCATAAAATTCCCTACAACTATTGTATGAAAATTTTTCCCGAATTCCCCATAGTTTTCACAACGTGCGCATGCGCAGCTTATATATTCAACATCGGTTCGCTGTTTTTAATGTGTTGCCATAAATTAATGTAATGCTTAGTATTTTGTAATTAAAATAATAATAATAAATAACATATTCTCTTCCGGGAAAGTTCTGGGATGACACAGCCGATTTTTTTATTCGTGAATCGAAATAATTTGTTCAGAGAAATTGTACGTAGCTAATTTAGTACTGAAATATTAAAGTCTCGATTTGGTACATTTTTCTGCACGATGCATTTTTTCGAGATATTACAAAATTCCAGGTTAAATGAATCACTCGGTACATTAAGAAAAAAACAAAGTGACAGAAATATTATCAAACTTATCAAGCAGATGATGCGCCAACATATTTTCATACGTTGTAAACAAAACGTAGCGAACGGCCCATGTACAAAATAAATGGGTACTTCCGATGTACTGCTAGTCACAGCGTTTTATGTATAACATAACCTATTATTTTAATAAATATGTGTCGACTATGTGTTTTACTTTTTTCTTCTTTTTTTAAAATAGTCAAAGTCGCTAAGGCTATTTGGTTTAGTAATATTCGACAGATAACTGTAAATTTAACCTTGTCATGCCATCTACATTACTTTAAACAAATTAATGTAGCTGACGTCACTTGGAAATTTTGAAAATTTATTTCTTAGTAATCGTAATGTTTCAAAATTAACCAAGCTTATTTTTATGAATAATTTTAAGTAGATTTTCATATACTACAAATGAATTTGTTGTAGCTACCGCATCACACATACCCATTGGGTCAGTAAAAAGAAATAATAATTTTAATAAATCATATTTATTTAAACTACAAAATTTTTCTAAACAAGAACAGAATAAATATTTAATTTTAGGAAAATCATAATTAGATATAAAAAATAAATCATAATTAATTATTAATATGTTACTATTTTATTTTATTTTATCGTGTATAAAAAAAGCGAATGTTTCAAGTCCGCAATAATTTTTACCAACATTTCTAGCAATTTTAATATAACCATTTAAACCCCATTCTTTACCGTACGAGTTTTTAATTAACCAATAATCTCTACCATTTTCGGTACCGTAACCGACAAGTAATACAGCGTGATTTGCATCTTCAGAACAACGATTTTCAAACCAAATTCCACTATCGTACAATCTCCAATTACCATTGGCTGAAATTGCAATGCCGATTGGTCCGTGGTTTTCTAGAACGCGTTTTAGCTCTTTTTCGTTGGTATAAAAGTCGACCTAAAAGAAAAAGTTTTAGACGGAATTAGCACCCCATGATTTTCATAACAAACTATTAATTAACTAAATGTTCGATAGATGGCGTAAAAATTTAAATGTTTATTATCCTCCAATAATAGTTGCTTAGTTGCCAGATGTAACGACCGCCGAAGGGTTTTAATTTTGAGTGAATATGGGATATTAGTGCAGACATCAGGTATCTAAATAGACCTATAATCCGATATATAAACTCGCCTTTTAATATTTTTTTTTTCAATATTTTTATGTAAATCTATACCTGATTTGTATAGTAAACAATTTTTTTTTAATTTTTTTCTCCAAATAAATAACTTCGGTTTGATTTATATTATAATGATTTTTTCAGTACCAGAAGTCTTTACTGGAAATTATTTGTTAGTTACAAAAATTTTAACAGTTAATGATTATTTCAGAACTAATCTCCAAAAACGGTTAAATTGTAAAGATCCCAAAAATAACATTAAAATTTTGTTTTAAAATTTATTATTTACTTTCACAATTTTTCAATTTTTTCTGATTTTAATTAGGTGACCAGATTTTAAAGTTCGAAATTCGGAACGCTATTTAAAATCACAAAATGACAAAAATATCGCAAAAAATCAATGAAATAAAAGGAATGAGAAAAAAAAGCACAAAAAAAGAATGGAAAAACAGACCAATGAGAAAAAATGAGGGGAGATTAAAAAAAAAAAAAAAAAAAAAAAAAAAAAAAAAAGAATAGAAAAACAGAACAATGAAAAAAATGAGGAGAGATTAGAAAAAATTGAAAAAATAAAAGAGAAGTAAAACAAAAATTAATAAAAATGAAAAAAAAAATGAGAAATAATTAAAACAATCAAAAAAAATCTGAAAAAAAAACAAAAAAAAATCGGAAAAAAAAACAAAAAAATCGGAAAAAAACAAAAAACTTTCAAAAAAGAAAAAAATTGAGATAGAAATTAAAAAACATTGGGAAAAAATGAAAAATAAAATTGTAAAATTTAATATAAATATTATCATAAAAAATCAAAGGAATAAGAAAAAATGAGAAAAAATTAGAAAACGAAGAAAATAGAAGAAAAAAGAGAACAAGGGGGAAAAATTAGATAAAATCAAAAAAGAAACAAAAACAAAATCAGAAAAATGAGTGAAAAGCGAGAAAAATCGAAAATCATTGCAAAACCCAAAGAACAACCAAAAAACTGGAAACAACTGTAACCATAAAAAATGAAAAAAATCCAAAAAACTGATATAAATTGCAAAAACTCGCAAAGAAATTCCAAAAAAGTCGCAAATAATTGAAATAATCAGAAGAAATGAGAAATGATTAAAAAACGAAAGAAAAAAACCACAAAAACAGAAAAAAACAAAAAATCAGAAAAATGAGAAAAAATAGAACAAATAAAAAAACCTCTCCATCAAATGATATATGAAAAAAATTCTAAATAAGAAAAAAATCATACTGTAGATAAAGACGGAGATTAAGAGAAAGAAGGGGAAGGAAAAATACAGAGTGTTAGATTTAAAATAATATAACTATGATGCAGACAGTGTTGTCAGATCTAAAATGGCCAAGGCGATAGATTTGCCATGTAGAAAACGGTAGATTTGGATTTGAAAACTGTAGCTGTCATATGACGTCATAATTTCGTTTCTTGCACTACTGTTTATTAGTGATTATTAGATTGGATAAATATTGGAGACGACGCCGACGTGTACGACAAAATTTTATAATGAAAAAGTAAGCAGAAAAATAGGCAAAAATAGTGAAAATAGGGAAAACCAGAGAAAAATGGGGATAAGTAGAGAAAATAGGGAAGAATAAAGTGAAACAGGTAAAATAAAGCAAAATAGGCACAAACAGGTAAAAATAGGGAAAAAATAGAGGAAAATAGAGAAAAATAAAGAAAAAAAAAGGAAATAGGGAAAAAAAAGGAAAATAGAAGAAAACAGGAAAAAATAATGAGAAATGGTGGAAAATAGGAAAAAAAAGTAGTTAGGATAAATAGTCTAGAATAATAAAAAAATCGGTTGTGTCGCCCCAAAACTTTCCCGACGAATATCCACGAAGACTTTTTCATTTTTGACAGGTGATAGTTGGGGAAATAATTTTTACACGTGACACTCACGTTTGACAGATGTCATACAAAAATTAATGAGTTCTTCCGACGAGTAACCTAAACCTACATACCAAATTTCAGCTCAATCGGATTAATGCTTTCTCAGATATTTAATGCTAAAGTTTCAAATTTTGACATTTTTTTATTTTTGACAGGTGAAATTTGGAGAAATAATTTTGACTGTTCTGAATAGAGTTTTTCAAGGGCTTTCAAATGCCATATTGCATGTCCAATTCCGTGACATATTGCATCTGTCATTTTTTGATAGTGACACTTCAGTTTGACAGATGTCGTAAAAAAACTAATGGGTTCTTCCGACGGGTAACCCAAACTTCTATACCAAATTTCAGCTCAAACGGATTAAACGTGTGGCCTCTATCGCGGAAGAATACACACAAACATACAGACAGACAGACAGATATACAGACTTCAATTTGGAAATGGTCTTAATCGTCTCAGGGGACCCGAAAATGAATATTTCTGTTTTTATCTCGAATTTTTTTTTAGCTCGTTCACAATACTTTCCCTTCTCGGAGGTGGGTCGGGAAAGTAAAAAGAAGAGAACAAAAAATTGGGAAAATCAGAAAAAAGTTTGTCCCCAGTCAGGAACTAAGTTCCCTACGTGATATAATATATATCTCTCTCTTTCTCTCTCCCCCTATTTCTTAATTTTTTCCCATTTTTTCCTATATTTCCCAATTTTTCATTATTTTTTTTTGTTCCTATTTTTTCCCATTTTTATCTATTGCCCCTTTTCCCTATTTTTGCCCTGTTTTACATATTTGCATCTATTTTCTCTATTTTTCCCTATTTTTCTCTGTTGTTCATTATTTTTTACTGTTTTTAGAATCATTCCTTTTTTCCTATTTTACACCAATTCTCATTAATTTTTCCTATTTTTCCCTATTTCCTTTTTTTGTTTTTCTCTATTTTTCCCCGTTTATCTTTATTTTGCTTTATTTTCCCTATTTCACTTTATTCTTCTATATTTTCCTACTTTTGCCCATTTTTCGCTATTTTTTTTTATTTTTGTTCTATTTTTCATTATTTTTTGTTATTTTTCCAAAGTAGGTATTCCTTTTTTTTATTTTGCGCCATTTCTCATTATTTTTTCCTATTTTCATTTTTTTTCTTATTTTCCTTTATTTTTCTCTAATTTTTCCGTGTTTGTTCACATTTTGCTTTAATTTCGCTATTTCACTTTATTTTTATTTTCCCTACTTTTTCCCATTTTACTTTCTCGATCCACCTCCTAGAAGGGAAAGTATTGTGAACGAGCTAAAAAAAAAAAATTCGAGACAAAAACGCAAAAATCCATTTTCGGGTCCCCTGAGACGATCGAGACCTTTTCCAGATGGAAGTCTGTCTGTCTGTCTGTATGTGTGTGTGTGTGTGTGTGTGTGTGTGTGTGTGTGTGTGTGTGTGTATTCTTCCACGATAAAGGCCACACGTTTAATCCGTTTGAGCTGAAATTTGGTATAGAAGTTTGGGTTACCCGTCGAAAGAACACATTAGTTTTTGTACGACATCTGTCAAACGGAAGTACCACTATCAAAAAATGACAGATGCAATATGTCACGGAATTGGACATGCAATATGGCATTTGAAAGCCCTTGAAAAACTCTATTCAGAACAGTCAAAATTATTTCTCCAAATTTCACCTGTCAAAAATAAAAAAATGTCAAAATTTGAAAATTTAGCATTAAATATCTGAGAAAGCATTAATCCGATTGAGCTGAAATTTGGTATGTAGGTTTAGGTTACTTGTCGGAAGAACTCATTAATTTGTGTATGACATCTGTCAAACGTGAGTGTCACGTGTCAAAATTATTTCTCCAGCTGTCACCTGTCAAAAATAAAAATGTCAAAATTTGAAACTTTAACATTAAATATCCGAAAAATTATTCGTGGATATTCGTCGGGAAAGTTTTGGGGCGATACAACCGATTTTTTTATTATTGTAGACTATTTATCCTAACTACTTTTTTTTCCTATTTTTTACCATTTCTCATTATTTTTTCCTCTTTTCTTCTATTTTTCCTTTTTTTTTCCCTATTTCCTTTTTTTTTCTTTATTTTTCTCTATTTTCCTCTATTTTTTCCCTATTTTTACCTGTTTGTGCCTATTTTGCTTTATTTTACCTGTTTCACTTTATTCTTCCCTATTTTCTCTACTTATCCCCATTTTTCTCTGGTTTTCCCTATTTTCTCTATTTTTGCCTATTTTTCTGCTTACTTTTTCATTATAAAATTTTGTCGTACACGTCGGCGTCGTCTCCAATATTTATCCAATCTAATAATCACTAATAAACAGTAGTGCAAGAAACGAAATTATGACGTCATATGACAGCTACAGTTTTCAAATCCAAATCTACCGTTTTCTACATGGCAAATCTATCGCCTTGGCCATTTTAGATCTGACAACACTGTCTGCATCATAGTTATATTATTTTAAATCTAACACTCTGTATTTTTCCTTCCCCCTCTTTCTCTTAATCTCCATCTTTATCTACAGTATGATTTTTTCTTATTTAGAATTTTTTTCATATATCATTTTATGGAGAGGTTTTTTTATTTGTTCTATTTTTTCTCATTTTTCTGATTTTTTGTTTTTTTCTGTTTTTGTGGTTTTTTTCTTTCGTTTTTTAATCATTTCTCATTTCTTCTGATTATTGCAATTATTTGCGACTTTTTTGGAATTTCTTTGCGAGTTTTTGCAATTTATATCAGTTTTTTGGATTTTTTTCATTTTTTATGGTTACAGTTGTTTCCAGTTTTTTGGTTGTTCTTTGGGTTTTGCAATGATTTTCGATTTTTCTCGCTTTTCACTCATTTTTCTGATTTTTTTTTGATTTTTTTTGATTTTATCTAATTTTTCCCCATTGTTCTCTTTTTTCTTCTATTTTCTTCGTTTTCTAATTTTTTCTCATTTTTTCTTATTCCTTTGATTTTTTATGATAATATTTATATTAAATTTTACAATTTTATTTTTCATTTTTTCCCAATGTTTTTTAATTTCTATCTCAATTTTTTTCTTTTTTGAAAGTTTTTTGTTTTTTTTCCGATTTTTTTGTTTTTTTTTCCGATTTTTTTTTGTTTTTTTTCAGATTTTTTTTGATTGTTTTAATTATTTCTCATTTTTTTTTTTCATTTTTATTAATTTTTGTTTTACTTCTCTTTTATTTTTTCAATTTTTTCTAATCTCTCCTCATTTTTTTCATTGTTCTGTTTTTCTATTCTTTTTTTTTGTTTTTTTTTTCTCATTTTTGTCATTTTTTTGTGATTTTGTTGCGGTTTTTTTGCTATTGTTTTACGATTTTTTGTGAAATGTTTCGATTTCTTGCGTTTTTTCAGGCTTTTTTTTCGGTTTTTTGCGATTTTTAGCGGTTTTTTTTTTCGGTTTTGTGATTTCTTCATTTTTTTCGTATTTTACAATTTTATTTTTCATTTTTTCCTAATATTTTCTAATTTCTCCCCCAATTTGTTTTCATACTTTTTTGTTTTTTTTTTAAATTTTTTCCGAGTCCACTAACAATAACCCACCTCCCTCCCCCAATCTAATGTGACTTTGCGGGATATTATTTTTACCACACTACCCCTGTCCCCAATTATTGTTTTACGATATTTTAGTTTTCAATATTTAGTAGAAATAAAAGTTTGGTATCATATATACTTACAGTATAATTTAAAACGTCAAGTTTAACTTTCTTTGATTTATCATATCTACATAAACTTTTGAATCCTTTATGCGGATAATCATCTGCAATATTTATTCCATTATTATCTACACTAAGATAATCTATTACGTTCGATGGAAATCCTCCTTTACACGTTTCCCTGCTGTAACAATCTATTATGTTTTGTTCACTGAGTGTGATCAATTTGTCATTCTGTCTAAAATAATGACCTTCAATAACACCTATCTAAAAAAAAAAAAAAAAATAATAAAATATTATATCTTCAAGGAAGTAACTAAAAAACAATGAACGATGTATTTTTAACCCTGATTATAGATTTTTAGCCGAAACTACTTGTTTTATAGTATTTGGAAATTATATTTGAGATTGACTTATTCATATTTTATGAGGGTTCATTAGGGTTTATGAGAGTTTTTACTGTTTTATTGTCAACTGTTATAAATCTTTTAAAGAAATGGTATCTCTTTTATTAAAATTTAAATATGGGCCATACTTCAGTATAATTAGGACAACTATTGGAAAATAGGAAAAAATAGGAGAAATAGCGAGAGTAGTGAAAAATGGGGGAAAATATTTAAAAAACATTGAGAAAAAATTGGGAAACACATCGAAAAATAGGGAAAATAGGAACAAATAAAATAAATGAGAAATTTTGGAAATATAGTGAAAAGAGCGAAAAATACAAAAAAGACTAGAAAATAGGGAAAGAGAAAAATGGGAAAAAATAAGAAAAAAACAAAGGTTTGGGAAAAATAGTGAAAAAAATAAAAAAAAACATTGTAAAAAACAGGTCGATTAGAGAAATTTGGGAAAAATATGAAAAAAAACATTAAATTAGAAAAACAGGGAAATTTTGGAAAAATAGGTAAAATTTATGAAAAAATTAGAGAAATTGGGAAAATTTGGAGCAAATAGGGCAAATTTTGAGCAAAATAGGGCAAAATAAAGAAAAATAGTGAAACATGAGAAAAATGGTGACAAATAGGGAAAAAGAGGAAAAAGAGGAAAATTTGAAATTAATAGTGAAAAATGGGAAATAATAGGACAATATTAAAAAAACATAGAAAAAAGAATAGACTAAGGGAAACCAAGGAAAAATAGAATGATATCGGAAAAATAGAAAAAAAAATAGGACAAATGATGAAAATAGTGAAAAATAGAGGAAAACATGGAAATAAATGAAGAAAAATATGGAAAACTACGAGCAAATAGGGCAAATTTTCTAAAAAATAGGAACTAAATAGAGCAAAATAGGAAAAAATAGGGCAAAATAAGGGAAAGTATGAAAATATGGAAAAAATAGTGAGAAATTGGGAAAAAAATAAGAAATTGGGGAAAATTAAAAAAATAAATAGTGAAACGTATGAGAAAAGTGTAAAATAGAGAAAAATCGAGAAAAATAGGTAAAACTCTGATAAACAATGGAAACCAGGAAAAAATAGAAAGAAATAGGAAAAATGGAGAAAAAATTTAAGAAAATAGGGGAAAAATAGGAAAATTTGCAAGTAATAGTGAAAAATAGGAAAAACATGGAAAAATAAGAAAAAAATTGGAAAAGATTAAATAGAAAAATACAGAAAAATCAAGAAAATTGACAAATGTATGGGAAAATAATGGAAAATAGCGGAAAATATGAAAAAAGGAAAAAAACAGAGTAAAATAGGGAAAATAAGTAAAAAATAAGGACAAATAGGAAAAAATAGAAAGAAATGGTAAAAATGGGAAAAATAGAGAAAATAGGGGAAAAATAGGAAAATTTGCAAATAATAGGAAAAACATGGAAAAATAAAAAAAAAATTGAAAAATAAAAAATAGAGAAATAGAAAATTGGCAAATATATGGAAAAATAGTGTAAAATAGGGGAAAATATGAAAAAAAAAATAGAGTAAAATAGGGAAAAATAAGTACAAATAGGAAAAAATAGTAAAAAATAGTAAAAAATAAAGAAAACACGAAAAACTAATGGAAACCAAGGAAAAATTGAAAGATATAGGAAAAATTGGGAAAAAAAGGACAAATAGTGAAAATAGTGATAATAGTGAAAAATATGAGAAAAAATAGTAGGTAAAAATAGTGCAAAATAAGAAGTCGGGAAAAATGGGAAAAATAGTGAGAAATAGGGAAAAAGAGGAAAAACAGGAAAATTTGCAATTAATAATGAAAAATAGGATAAACATGAAAAATATGGAAAAAAATAGAAAAAAATACGGAAAAATAAGTACAAATAAGAAAAAATATGAAGACATAAAAAAATAAAGAAAAAAGAAAAGATTAAGGGAAACTAAGGAAAAATAGAAGGAAACAGGAAAAATTTAAAAAAATAGAACAAATGGTGAAAATTGTGAAAACATGGAAATAAATGAAGAAAAATAGGGAAAACTACGAGAAAATAGGGCAAAATTTTGAGAAAAATAGCAACTAATTAGGACAAAACAGGTAAAAATAGGACAAAATAAGGAAAAGTATGAAAATATGGGAAAAATAGTCAGAAATAAGGAAAAAGAGGAAATAGGAAATTGGATAAAATTAAAAAAAAAAATAATGGGAAAAAAGTGAAAAATACAGAAAAATAGAGAAAAATGGGCAAAATATTAATAAACAGGTAAATATAGGATATAGGAAACCAGGAAAAGAAATAGGAAAAATGGAGAAAAGAAGAGAGAAAATAAGGAAAAAAAAGGAAAATGTGCAAATAATAGTGAAAAATAGGAACAACATGGAAATATAAGAAAAAAGTTGAAAAAGATAAAATAGAGAAATTTGAGAAAAATACAGAACAATCTGAAAAATTGGCAAATATATAGGAAAAGGGTGGAAAATAAGGGAAAATATGGAAAAAATAGAGTAAAATTGGTAAAAACAAGTACAAATAAGGAAAAATAGGAAAAAGTAGAAAGAAATGGGAAAAATTGAGAAAACGAGGGAAAAATAGGAAAATTTCTGAATAATAGTGAAAAACATGGAAAATATGGAAAAAAAACAGGGAAAAATAAGTACAAATAGCAAAAGATAGTAAACAATAAGACCTAGTTAATTTTAATTATATGTATATTTTGTAATAGATGATTTAGTGTTTTATTTTCTGATTAAACTGAAATTAATGTTATTTTTTTCCAATAAAATAACTAGAATCTGTTGAAATGTTGTAGAATTTTCCCAAACTTTTCGAATTTTTGCCTATTTTTCCCTATTTCCTATTAACTTACCGCACAAAAAATCCAACAAGCTCCGCATATCCCTTGATCTTTGACCTTTGTGACTGCTCCTTTTTCTTTCCAATTTAAATATCCTGTTGAATTTGAGGTTGTATTAATAGGATATTCGTATTGCCTTAAAAATCCTTGTCGGAGTTGATAAATTTTTATAAATTCTTCGCTGGTTAAATCGGCGAATTTCGTTATGCGTTTTTTATAAGTAACAATTCCTTTTTCGTAAAGTTTATTGTGATTTTCTATTTCTTCTAAATTAGTTTTGAATACTTCAAAAGAATGTTTTTCTTCTGAGTCTGTATAATTTTTATTAAAGTCCAACTAAAAAAAATAATTTTTGTTAGTCATTTGCCTCAAAATTTATAAACACCAAAGTAGTTCGACTCAATAAATTTGTAAGTCTTAAAAATCATAATTTTTGAATTTTCTATTACTTTCCCGACCCACCTCCGAGAAGGGAAAGTATTGTGAACGAGCAAAAAAAAATTTCCAGATAAAGATGGAATATCCATTTTGAGGTCACCTGAGATGATTAAAACCATTTCCAAATGGAAGTCTGTCTATCTGTCTGATCTGTCTGATCTGTCTGCCTGTGTGATCTGTCTGTCTGTCTGATCTGTCTGTCTGTCTGTCTATCTGTCTGTCTGTCTATCTGTCTGTCTGTCTGTCTGTGTCTGATCTGTCTGTCTGTCTGTCTGTCTGTCTGTCTGTCTGATCTGTCTGTCTGTCTGTCTGTCTGTCTGATCTGTCTGATTTGTCTGATTTGTCTGATTTGTCTGATCTGTCTGATCTGTCTGATCTGTCTGATCTGTCTGATCTGTCTGACCTGTCCGATCTGTCTCTGTCTGTCTGTGTCTGTCTATCTGTCTGTCTGTATGTATGTCTGTCGGTCCGTCCTTTGTCTGTCTGTCTGCGTATATTCTTCCACGATAGAGGCTACACGTTTAATTCGATTGAGCTGAAATTTGGTATACGAGTTTTCGTTACATGTCGTAAGTACCCATTAATTTTTGTACGACATCTGTCTAACGGAAGTGTCACTATCAAAAAATGACAGATGAAATATATCACGGAATTGGACATGCAATATGTCATTTGAAAGCCCTTGAAAAACTTTATTTAGAACAGTCAAAATTATTTCTCCAACTGTCACCTGTCAAAAATAAAAAAGTAAAAAATTTGAACCATTTTTTTCCGTTATTTTTCTCTAATTTTCCCAATACTTTTCTTACTTTCATCTACTTTTTCCATATTTTTCCCAATTTTTTCCTATTTTTCCTTAAATTTCCTATTTTTCCCAATTTTTCCCAATTTTTCCACATTTTTCCAAATCAGGAAAAAAATTAAAAAAAATTCCAAGACGTACAAAAAAAATTGTGAAAAGGTTGGGCTGGGCTGTACAATATTTTCCTATTTTTCTCTATTTCTCCCTATTTTTCATTGTTTCCTTATTTTTCTCTAATTTCCTCATTTTGCCCTTTTTTTCCATATTTTTCCCAGTTCTTTTCCTATTTTGTTTTATTTTTTCACGTTTTCCTCAAATTTCCTCAATTTTTCACAATTACCCCATTTCGCACCATTTTATCTATTTTCCTGTATTTGTTCCTCCTTTCCCTATTTTTCATTATTTTCTCCATTTTCCATTATTTTTCCCATTTTTTCTTAATTTTCGGTATTTTTCCATATTTTTATCAATATTTCCCTCTTTTTTCATATTTTTCTCCAATTTCTTAAATTTTTTTTACTGTTCCATTTTTCGATTTTCGATATTTATCACATTATCCTAATCTTTTCCTGACTTTTAATATTTTTCTTTTATTTCACATTTTTTTTTCTATTTCATGTTACGTTTTTCACTTTTAACTAATTTTTAACCTTTTTTTCATATTTTTCTAAATTTTTTGATATTTTCCCATTCCCTCTACTCTTTCGGTTTTTTTCCTTATTTTTCTCATTTTTCCGTATTTTTTATTCTATTTTTACCTAAATTTTGTTTTTTCCCAATTTTTTCCTATTCAAATTTGTTCAATACTTTTTTATTATTTTTCTCATTTATCTCTATTTGTTCTTATTTTTTTCATATTTTCCAATTATTGATTTATTTTTCCTTTTTTAGTCATTTTCTCCTATTTTTAAATGTATCCAAATTTTTCACTATTTTTGTAGTTTTCCCCCATTTTCCCAAAATTTTCATATTTATTTAAATTTTTTCACTATTTTTTTGTATTTCTCACCTTTTTTTTCCGAAATTCTCCTATTTTTCCGCTGTTTTCCAGATTTTCCCCAATTTTAACCTATTTTTCTTATTTTTTTTTTTTAATTTATCCCAACGTATCATTGTTTTTTCAAATTTTTCCCAATTTTTCATAATTTTTTCAGATTTTTTCCTATTTTTTTATATTTATTCAAATTTTTCACCAGTTTTCAGTATTTTTCTCAATTTTTTGCTCATTTTTCAGATTTTCTCCGATTTTTCACTATTGTCTACAAATTTCCCCAATTTTTGTCATTTTTTCGTATTTATTTAAATGTATCCTAATTTGTCCAGATTTTCCACAATTGTTCACTTTCCCAATATTTCACTATTGTTTCTGATTTTCCCCATTCTTCACTATTTTGCCCCATTTTTCTACCGTTTGTCCAGATTTTCTCCCATTTTTCATTATTTTCTCCCCTTTTTACCAATTTTTAACTATTTTTCCAGATTTTTCCTCTCTTTCATTATTTTTCCTAATTTTTCACTATTTTTCTTAATTTTTATGTTTTTACAAATTTTTCACCATTTTTCTCGATTTTCCCTATTTTTTTATATTTATCCCAATTTTTCACTATTTTTTTGCCATTTTTCCAGTTTCTTTTTAAAAATCCCCTATTTGTCACTATTCCCCTATTTTGTCAATATTTTTCATGATTTTTCCTTATTTTTTTACAAATTTTTACTATTTTTCTTATTTGCTTCTATATTTTCCTTTTTTCACTATTTTTTCAGATTTTTCCCTATTTTTCTCTATTTTCTCCCTATCTTTTTTTAGTATTTCTTATTTTTCCTTATTTTATCCTTCTTTTTCATTGTTTTTCCTTATTTTTCCCCTAATTTTTATTGTGTTTCAATTTTTTTCGATTTTTTCAGTATTTTCTCAATTTTTTCCTTTTTCCCAGTTTTTCAGTATTTTTCCCAATTTTTCACTATTTTCCCCATATATTCCAATTGTCCCTTATTTTTCATCATTTTTTTCCATTTTTTCCTATTTTTGAACTCTTTTTTCAAAATTTTCCCTATTTTTCCCAATTTTTTCATAATTTTTTCCCATTTTTCCCAATTAGCTAAAAAAAATATCAAGGTAAGGATAAAAATATTCATTTTGAGGTCACCTGAGATGATTAAGACCATTTGCAAATAGAAGTCTGTCTGTTTGTCTGTCTGTCTGTCTGTCTGTATTCTTCCAAGATAGAGGCCACACGTTTAATCCGATTGAGCTGAAATTTGGTATATGGGTTTGGGTTATCTGTCAGAAGAATCCATTAGTTTTTGTACGACATCTGCAAAACGGAAGTGTCACTGTCAAAAACTGACAGATGCAATATGTCATTTGAAAGCCCTAGAAAAACTCTATTCAGAACAGTCAAAATTATTTCTAGAACTGTCACCTGTCAAAAATAAAAAAATGTCAAAAGTTGAAACTTTAACATTAAATATCTGAAAAAGTATTCGTGGATACTCGTCGGGAAAGTTTAAGGGTGACACAACCGATTTTTTTTATATATATACTTTATTATACAGTGTGTCTAGTTTTATTTTTAATTTATGACAAAATAATTTTTGCTGTTTTTGCGTTTGTGATGATAATAGTGTGGCAATATTTTAATTTCAAAATTTTCTCTTATCAGAATTGTACCTAACAACGTATTAAAAAAAAAAACAATTTGTTTGGATATCTAATTACTGTTATTATTATTATTAAAATTATGTCTATACTTTGAGTAATTTCGTTCAATTTTTTTTTATTTATTTTTAAACGGGAAACGACTTGTGGGAAATTATAAAAAAAATTGTATTATGTAATAGAATTTCTATACTAATTATTTTCTAGTAACTTTAAAATATTTTACCTTAAACTTTTGCCATTGTTCTTCAACTGTTCCGAAAACACAATTAAATACGAAAATAAATAAAAAAATTAAAATTTTAATATACATTATTAAACCGAGAACTATTAAACTTAAACTAATTCGAAATCAAAAATTAAGATGATACACAATATCATCAAGGTCACAATTTTAAAATTTTCGATTAAAAATTACTTAAAATCAGCAATTAATAACAACAAGAGTTCAAGGTTTATGAAATATTAATAAATTTATACGGAGCATAATAAGACCAGTAGGATTATGGAAAAAATATTTGTTTTTTCATTGTTTTCTGAAGTGTTAAATTTTATGGACAATTCTCGGACATTTCATGGATTATTCATACGCATTATGACCGTGTTTTCAGGTCATAACAGAGATTTTTATAAGTATAGAGCATTTCGTTTTATCTCTACATGATTCGTTAACAACCAAATTTTAATAGGAAACAAAGTATCAAAATATCGAATGAAGATACTTAAAAGCTTTTAACTAATAAAATAAATGTAACATATATATATATATATATATATAAGGGTAGTCGTTGCTGACTAGTTAGGGTAGAAACTAGTAAATAGTTGGGTATGCAGCAAAAGGTTGTAAGAAAACTCTTTAAAAATGGTCCAAGCTTTCGGAAATTTTATTACTTTTTTCCATCATCAAACTATTACATAATAAACATCAAATTGACACGGTCATGAAAAATAAACTTACCTCTTACAAAGGTACTTCACCCAAATTCTCTTTGCCAAAAATTCACAAACCCACGTTATCAGTGAGACCTATAGTAGCCTCTATCAACTCTCCAACTGAACTACTTGCAGCTCATGTTACAGACATACTTACAAGAGCATATGACCAAGAAAATGATTACTTTATAAAAGACTCCTTCCAAATTACAAAATTATACAATAGAACAACATTACCGAACAATTATGTGTTAGCCAGTCTGGATGTCGTCTCATTATTCAGCAACGTCCATTTAGAAATAGCTATAACAGCCATATTGTACAACTGGGAAAAAATTAGCAACAGTTGTAACATACAACAAGACAATTTCATAGACATTATCACTTTCCTCTTTAATAATACATATTTTAGTTTCAACAATAAAATTTATCAACAAATTTTTGGCACTCCAATGGGAGCTAGTCTTTCACCTATATTAGCAACATATGTAATGGACTACATCCTAGACATAGTTTTACCAATTTTACCTTTTAAAGTTCATTTTTTAAAAAAATATGTCGATGACCTAATATTAGCCTTACCCTCAGGAGGCATCGATGAAATCCTCTCCACACTAAATAGTTTTGATCCACATATACAATTCACAATAGAAACCGAAGACCAGGATAATTCAGTACCATTCCTGGACACTAGGTTCATAAGAACAAGTGATAACATCATACTAATAGATTGGTATAGGAAACCTTGCAGTTCTGGTAGATTTCTCAACTATAATTCGTATCACAAACAACAAATTAAAGTCAACTTAGTAAAACAGATGAGAAACAGAATTCTTAACATATCTGACAAGAGTTTCCACCAGAAAAATCTAAACATCCTTTCTAAACTATTCGTGGAAAATTCATATCCTCGTACATTAATAAACAAAATCCTATTCAATACCCCGTTATCCACTACAAATGATGCTAATGTTTCGTAGTTAACTGTTAATAACAACAATGACAATAACACTCAAAACAACAATAATGCAGTTAACAATATTGCTGTCAATGATCAAATCCCAACCTTATACGTTTCTCTACCATACATCAAAGAGATCACTCCCAGACTGGCTAAAATACTTAATTCTAATGTCAACATCAAAATAGCAAACAAAACAGTACTAACTATAAATTCACTACATACAAATATCAAAGACAAAACACCTTTAAATGAACTTAGCAATGTAATTTATAAATTACCTTGTAAGACATGTAACATGAACTACATTGGTGAAACCTCGAGAAAACTTAACAGTAGAATTATATCACACAAAAGTGACAGTAGATTATATCCTGAACGTTGTGCTTTGGCAGATCATGTCTTTAAACTCGACCATATGATGGATTACGACTCAGTATGCATTCTTGATAGAGAGCCCAACTCTGCCAAGAGACTTTTCTTAGAAATGTGTCACATCGTCAACGACAATAATTGTTTCAACAAACATACCGACATAAAACACCTCAGTGAAATCTATGCGTACCTACTAAGCAAAGAACCCCATAACTCACACAACCATAACAGTATAGTTGCTGATGAATAACCACATCAAATATCTAAAAACAAATTACTATCATAATTTCAAAAAATAAATCCAGTAATTACTCAAATTTATTACCCACAGTAGCTGTAACAATTTTCTATATAAACAAAGGCCACAAATTGACACTTTTGACGTTTTTGACATTACCAAACAAAGAAGAGCCCTAACCTAGGAAAGTGAAAAAAGATCATTATGCCAATCCACGTGGACCAAATTTTAACTTAATCTAAACATTTTATTTTTTTAAACAATAATATTTTAACATGTAAATTTTGACGTATATTGTGTATAAAACATTTATTTTAACCAACTGTGTAATAGTTCAATGTGCATATCTATGTATCACATAACACACAACAAAGGTTACAACCTCAACAAAGATGTAAGTGATATATTGTCACAATAATTTAAATAAATTTTAATTTTATCAATTTTAACCTTTGTAGTCTCCCTGATGATGGAAAAAAGTAATAAAATTTCCGAAAGCTTGGACCATTTTTAAAGAGTTTTCTTACAACCTTTTGCTGCATACCCAACTATTTACTAGTTTCTATATACATATATATATGTATATATATATATATATATATATATATATATATATATATATGTCGTTGTCACTTACGAGGCCATTTATTGCATGTGCAATACTAAAAGAGGCCCGTCTTGGACATGCGAGGCCCGAAACCGGGCCTCGCATGTCAAATGCTTGTATATAAGCTTATTTTTGTTCCTCTGACCCCCCAAAATATTTATCTCCGATTTTTTTTTGGGCTCATAAGTGAATCTGGATACCACCTCTTATACGGTTTTTAGTTCATTCTATTTTTAACAAGTTGTTGCTTCAATCGTTTTGTATATATTCGCTGTTAGAAATGCGAGGCCCTCGTATATGCGTTCAATTTACAAGTTCATTATTAATTCCGAGGCCCTTAAACATGGCAACGGTGTTAATGTGTTTGTTAACTGATAACAAAATAAAAATATCACTTTTAAATCGTTGGATGCTGTACAAATTTATAATATTTATATTAACTGAACGAAACGATTTTGTTAAGATTTATCTAAATTAGTTTTTAATCATAGTAGCCACCAGTTATCGATAATATTTCTAAGAACTTAAAATAAGTATTTTTTAATATACTTTTTCTGCATCAATTATTAATATTAAAATGGGGAATCTCACAAAAATTTAAACCTTACTTTGACCACGCTTATGTCAATTGAAGGTATTACTTATAAATACCACCGCTTGCTTTTACTTTTTACTTTCCCGACCCACCATACGAGACGGGAAAGTCTTAAAAACGAGCTAAACACAATTTTGAAGGTAAAGATGTCATTTTGAGGTCCCCTGAGGTGATTAAGACCATTTTGAGATGGAAGTCTGTCTGTCTGTCCGTGTGTATTCTTCCATGATAGAAATCATACGCTTAATCCAATTAAGCTGAAATTTGGTATACAGGTTTTGATTATCCATCGGAAAAACCCATTAGTTTTTGTACGACATCTGTCAAACGTAAGTGCACTGTCAAAAATGATACACGAAACTTGACTTCCAGTATGTTATTTGAAAGCTCTTGAAAAACTTTATTCAGAACAGTCAAAATTATTTCTCCAACAGTCACCTGTCAAAATTAAAAAAATGTCAAAATTTGAAACTTTAACATTAAATATCTGAAAAAGTACTTCACAGACTTAACCAATTTCGGTTAATCGTCGGAAGAACCAGTGAAGAAGTGTCAGAGTTTGAAACTTTAACATTAATTTATCTGAAAAAGTTTTGAGTCTCTGGATATTCGTCGGGAATGTTTTAGACCGCCCGGAAGTTGGCACCCCTTTGATTTTTTCAGAGTTCTGGACTCGCCTCGAAGAGTTCTAGAGTTCTCGAGGGGGTGCAGATAAAGTTCTGCAATTTTTTTGCGGAATTTTTAAAAAACAAATTTTGGGGTGCCAACTTCATGCCGCACCCCTTTTGTGAGAAAAAAGAGTTCTGGGTGAACAGATATCTCAGAAATAAAGAGTTCTAGAGTTCTCGGTAGGTTTTGGAAAGAGTTCTGGGAATTTTTGGGAATTACAAAAAAAAAAAAAATTTGGAGTGCTTAGGGCTACTTTTAAATACAGCACCATTGAGTTCTGACTCGAAAAAATACTGAAAATTATGAAAATCGATATTTTCAAGGGGTGCTACAAAGTTCCGATTTTTGTCGCTAATTTTTCGTCAAAATATTCACTTTTCTATTTACTGGGCAGTTTTGGTCACTTAGGGCTGCTTTTAAATACAGCACCCCTGAGTTCTGACTCGAAAAAATTCTGAAATTTAAGAAAAAGGATACTTTCAAGGGGTGCTACAAAGTTCCGATTTTTGTCGCTAATTTTTCGACAAATCAAGAATTCATAATTCGTAAAATCTCATAAAATTGGAACTTTATATACATATCTAGCGTGCCATTATGCTTAATAAAATAGAAGTTATTACTCATTTGTAACAACTTCGCTCAATATTTTTCCCATTTTTCCTATTTTCCCCTATTTTTTGTCAATTTGTATTTTTTCCAATTTTTTTCCCATTTTCCACTCTCTTTTTGTATTTTGTCTATTTTTTTTCCATTTTCAGAATTTTCAGTATTTTTTCGAGTCAGAACTCAGGGGTGCTGTATTTAAAAGCAGCCCTAAGTGACCAAAACTGCCAAGTAAATGGAAAATTGAATATTCTGGCCAAGAATTAACGACAAAAATCGGAACTTTGTAGCACCCCTTGAAAACATACATTTTCATAATTTTCAGTATTTTTTCGAGTCAGAACTCAGGGGTGCTATATTTAAAAGCAGCCTTAAGTGACCAAAAATACCCAATAAATAAAAAAGGATGCGGCATGAAGTTAGCACTCCAAAATTTATTTTTTTTTGTAAGTTCCAAAAATTCACAGAACTCTTTCCAAAACCTACCGAGAACTCCAGAACTCTTTATTTCTGAGATATCCATTCACCCAGAACTCTTTTTTCTCACAAAAGGGGTGCGGCATGAAGTTGGCACCCCAAAATTTTTTTTTTAAAAATTCCGCAAAAAAATTGCAGAACTTTATCTGCACCCCCTCGAGAACTCTAGAACTCTTCGAGACGAGTCCAGAACTCCGAAAAAATCAAAGGGTTCCGCAAGTTGGGGTGCCAACTTCCGGGCGGTATGTTTTAGGGCGACACAACCGATTTTTTTTTTGTTTTTTGTTTTACGAATTAATAAAATGAGTATAGTAACATGTAGCATCAAGATATTTGAGTTTTTAAAAATTTGCCATAATTTTTAAAAAGTATGAAATTAGAAAAATCATAGTTGCAATAAATGCGTAAAGAACTTTTCCTGTTCGCTTGAATTGCAAAGTTCACCTCCAAGAAAATAAAGGATCCTAAAAATGTAATATTAAAAATCTATTTTGACAAAAAAAGGTACAGAAAGGAACCAAAGTTACAAATAAAAACGTCGATAAAATTTGTATTCATATACAAGGTGTTTCCAAATTTGCACCCTACAGAACACATGCTTATGCCTCATAAAAAGAGAACAAAACACAAGAAAAAGTCAAGAATCATTTAAGAAGAGAAATCGGCGAATTAATTAAGTAAACATTATTTTTAAAAAGTTTTTCAAAAAATGTGTTACTGCCGACCCGTAGTATTATAATTTAAAAAAACAAATTTTCGACAATGTATTTCTTTTTATAAATTAACTCCTATATAATATGTGTCATTTAATGATGACAGTTTTCTCATTTTGACAGCGATAAAAATGATAAAGAATATCGTCACACTGAAAAAAAATTACATTTTTGTAACAATCCACTTACATTTCGCTAACTATATTATCATCATCAGGAGTTGCGTCGGTACGTCTGTTAGTTCTGTCAATTCAATTATTCAGTTTTGTTGATATTGAAATATGCAAGATAAATAATAAATTATTAAACCAGTAAAAGGAATAATCTCTGCGCGATTTTTCAAGACTACGGCCGGCCCGTTTCCGTCAACGGAAGAAAGTCTGATTCGAAGAAATGGGAATTTTTCCAATAATTTTTTTTTCAAATTTTTCAATTTTTTTTCAAATTTTTCAATTTTTTTTCAACGAGACTCTTGCAATATGGATATATCGACGCGTCTTGACTTACATACCTTAAAAGACATCAGTATGGGCAAATGTGCTTTCCTTATCAAGATATCTCGAATAGCAGTTTCACTTTGTAGGCGGGCCCAGGATCCTCGGACCCGGAATAGCTCATCCTACGGTTTGCTTAACTTCACCAAGGGTGAAGTGTGGGCGGGCCGTAGTAAAATAATTTAAAAATCATAATAATAATGAAATAATTTAATTGTATCAATATGAATATTGTTGTTGCGCATTCATAATATATTCTATCGGTAATTTATCTTGTCAAAAAACACTCGAGCTTTTCTTTTAAGGATAAATTTCTTTAAAACTCAAAATTTTTGCTTCAGTAATTATTCTTGAAAAAAACATCATTGGCAAAATCGTTCGACATTCTATCTCGCGATTTCTCTATGTCAGTTTTTCTCGTAAAATTACTGATTTGGCAAATTTTTTGGCAACAAAGAGAAATTTATCCGATAAAAAAAAGGTCTTGTATTTTTACTGCTGCCTAAAGCAAGGCATTTGCTAAATGTTAAAAAATATTTAGTCATTTGGAAGTTTGAAATAAAAATTATTAATTTAGCCACTTGTTCTCACCTAATAATAAAAAAAACTTTCAAAAATAAAAGCGATGGTTCTTTCGACGCGGATTGCAATTCTGAAAAATGTGTCATGTCGATTTTTTTCGTCAAATAAAAATTGCAATTGTTATTATCAAAAAACGAAAAAAAAAACAATTTTATTTTTTGATGATAACTCAAAAGCTATCCAAGATAGCGGGAATTGCAAAAAAGATCCTTAAAGACTGGGAAATTTCCAAAAAAAAACTTAACTCCCAGAGCTCTAGGTCTAATATTTATAATTTTAATTTGTTGCTGAAAATAAGTCCCCGCGTGACCATTTCGGGATGATTACGCCGCCTCTATAGTGAGTATCGCATCTAAAATAATATTTTTAAAGCACTAAATATTGATTTAAAAATTTGAAAAAAATATGGTATCATTTCAACGCTTGAAGAAAGAAAGTCCCGTTGGAAAAAATTTTTAAATGCATTTTCAAAAAGCTAGTCTATTGTTAATTAACTATTGTCTTTCATACATCTGTCTTCATTGAAAGCTATATAATTTTTTTTGCCTCCTGGAGTATTTTCTATCAGTATACTCAACAGTATGACCCTATAAAATTATTTAAAATTTGTTTATATATAATGTATAACGAGTTTTTTAACATAACGAAAAATGAAAGTCAAATTGTTGTTAAATTTTTTTCTCATATACCATGGCAGAGCTATTTTTATATTAGAAATAAGGATTAAATTATTGTAGGTAATATTTTTTAATGCTATTTGTTAATAAATTGTTTATAAACAAATAGAGCACTGCATACTTACTGCATAGTACCTACTGGAGTTTTCCACGCAAAGAAAAAAAATGTTTTAACTTTCTCTTAGATTTGATTTATTAACTTTAAAAATAAAATATAATTTACTAATCTAATAGTTGGCAAAGGCTACTGATTATTTAAATCATTTGTTCGGAGGTTCTTGTTTTCTTCTCGAGAAAATCGAAAAATATTAACTTACCTAGATCTGTATTTATTTTTTAATTTATGACCTTGTTAAAAAATATCGCGCGAGAATCACCGACTAATGTAAACAGATTTAATATCAAAACATGAGTGCTTTGGACATCTTTTATTTTGTAAACTTTTCTTGTTTACAGTTGTTTTCAATATTGTTGTTTTATGTTTAAGATAACAGCAATAAGCAAATATAGACACTAATAGAATAGGCCACATTTGCACGCTTTTAACTAATCTTATATTTACTTTTTGTAAAATTTAAACTTAACTTGTGATGGATGTTACAGTCGTCAATAGTATATAGAAACCATGCGAATACACAAAAGAATTAAAATTTAGAAAGGGTGTTTTAATCAGCAAATCACTAAAACTCACTTGAACCGAATACCGAATGGAACAAAGAGGTTAAAAATAATGTACCTAGAGTTGGATGTTAACTGTACCTAAATAAGATCAGATATAACGTGTACTGCATAAATACTGCAGAGTAATGCATACGTACTGTATAGTACTGTATACATGTACTGCAGAAAAAACGTACAGTACTTCGGGGTCAATGATAATTTAAAAAAAAAATTTCTGAAACAAATTTTCTTATTGTTTATAATCGTTTTTTTCATATTTAAATAATTAGTTAAGAACTAAATTTGTCTTTAAAAATCATTATTGATGGCTTATAATACAATTTTGTTTTCATTAATAATTTTATTGTTTATTTAGTTCAAAATTTGTTATAAACAATATTTGAGTGTCACAATATTTTTTTCTAATATTACCAAAAATTACAAAAACAACCATATGCAACAATGTGACGAAAAGAATTTTTCGGATTTAAAATACGAATTTTTTTTTTCTCAACTTTGTTGGAGATTTTTAATTTTTAGTAGGATTAGAAAAAAATTATTGTGACAATCAAATTTTGTTTATTTTTATTATGAGCCATCAATAATGATTTTTAAACAAAAAACTATTTTGTAACTAATACTTTAAATAATGCAAATATGAAAAAATGATTATAATCAATAAGAAAATTTTTTTTTCAAAAATATTTGTTTATAAACAATTTATAAACAAATAGCGTTAAAAAATCTTACCCATTATAATTTAATCCTTATTTCTAATATAAAAACAGCTATACCAGTATATGAGAAAAACATTTTTAACAACAATTTTACGATTTTTCAGTTTTAGAAAACTCGTTAGAAACAATATAAACAAATTTTAAATAATTTTATAGCGTCATCTTATTGAGTACACTCATAGAAAGTACTCCAGGAGGCGAAAAAAATTTAGGTTGATTATTTAAACAATTATCCAGTTTTCAATGAAGTCAGAAAATAGTTAATTAACAATAGACTAGGTTTTTGAAAAATCCATAAAATTTTGTTATCCAACGGGACTTTCTTTCTTCAAGTGTTAAAGTAATGCCATAATTTTTCAAAAATTTTTGAATCAATATTTTAGTACTTTAAAACAATTATTTTAGACGCCGTACTCACTATAGAGGAGTACTCATCTCGAAACAGTCGCGCGGGGACTTATTTTCAGCAACAAATTAAAATTATAAATATTAGAGCTGGAGGTCCGGGAGTTGAAAGTTTTTTTTGGAAATTTCCTCCTCTCTAAGGATTTTCCCGCTATCTTGTATAGTTTTAGAGTTATCATCAAAAAATAAAATGACTTTTTTTTCGTTTTTTATTAAAGAATTACAATTATTATTTGCAGAAACAAATCGACATGACACATTTCTCAGAATTGCAATCTGCGTCGAATGAGCCATCGCTCATATTTTTCTTACCCCCTTCAACTTTTTTTTTGCAGAAAACTCACTTCTCGACTAGACTAATATAGACTTTTACACCTTTACTTTATAGATTTTGAGCCAAAATTATGCATTTGTATGAAAAATTGCGGTAAATGAAAATTATAGAACATAAAATTTTCTACAAATTTTGTCTTAACTTTTTTTCTATTCAGCGCAGTGTCGCCGCGACAGGGCGTGAAAGAACCATATATGGATTTTAGCGCAATTTTTTGAGATTTTGATCCAAAATGATGCATTTTTAAGAAAAATTACAGTAGATGAAAATTATAAAAAATTAAATTTTCTACAAATTTTGTCTTTTTTCGAATTTCGCCGCTAGCTTTTATTTTAATTTTTAAATATTTTTTATCTTATTATGTTCATTTGTTAGGTAAATTTTAATACTAAAAAATTTAAAAAAAAACAAGTTTGTTATAAAAAAATTTTAATTGAATTTTTTCAAAATTTTATTAAATAAAGTGTAGAATTTTTAAAAAAATGCTTCAAAAATGATTTGAAATTTTTTTACGATTTTAAACAAAATTGAATAACTTTCAAAATATTAAAGATGTTAAAATGACATTTCACCCATTCGAAAGATAATTTAAAACTCTAAATTTAGAAAGTATTTTAGTTTCTTAGATTTTTGAATTGTAATTATTACAGCCAAAATAAATATTTTTTTTTATTTCGTTTTATTAAAAAGTATAAAACAAATGAAAAAGTAAATAGTATGTCCAAAAGGGATCAAAAAGTGCTAAATGTGTAAATCATTTCATAATTTTAATATACCTATTAATTGTAGAAGTTATAGTCAAAAATGTAAAAAGTTAATAAAACTGACTTTATTAATACATTTTGATCCAGAAAACCTAAAAATGGTCTACTTCTCATTTTGAATACAATTGGAGGAAATATTAATTAATTATTGATTTTAAAATTATTCAAAAAATGTGTTAATATTTTTATGGTAAATATTAACATAAAAAATAAAAATATAATATTAAATTTGTAATAAAAGATTTTATCATTGTTCATTTTTTTTTAAATTTTATTCTAGAAATTGTGCAATTTTTAAAAGAAAGGTCCAAATAAATTTGAAGTTTTATTACGATTTTTAACTTAAACTAAAGATTTTAAAATGGGATTTGTACCATTCGAAACAGAATATAAAAATGTAAATTTTAAGATGTATTTTATTTTCTTCGTACCTATAAAGAATTGATTGTTATAGCAAAAATGAAGAATTTTTTGTAATCTCATTTTGTCATAAATTATAAAATAAATGAAAATAGTGAATAGACTGTTTGAAAGAGATTAAAAAGTATTATATGTGTGAAATATTTCTTAAATTTAAATTATGATTCTAAAATAAGTTTTTTGTTTGCACATCTTGTACTATTAATTTTACAGAAAATTTCACTCTTGATAAAAGTTTATAAATCTAATGAATTTAATTAAATTAAAAAAATTGAAACCAAAAATGTACAGGATGATATTAAGAATAGGTAAATTATGATTATAAAATAACTTTTTTGTTAGTATTCCCTGTACTATATATTTTAGAGAATATTAAAATATAAAAAAAAGAAATAAGCTTAATTAAAAAAAATTATGTGAAGAGCAATTGATTAAACAATTATTACTAGTGTTCGGATTACCCCCTCTTTATTTTATTTTTTATAAAATGTTTAAAATATTTCAACATAATATTTTTTTCATGTTTTATCCAACTTTTTTTAGTTTTGTCATAGCTGAACAATAATAATAATAACTATTATTCAAGGGACGCTTAAACGGTGATGCACCTTTTCGGGAATTTGGCCCATTGGGTATCGGAATGGCTAGTGCGATCTTGGCCAAACTTCTCACATACATGTGGGGTGATAATATACATATTGTAATGTGGAAAAAGTTCTAAAAATTATAACTGGAAAAAAGTTTTCTTATGCAAAACCTTTAATTTCTATGGCGGATACCGGAAGAGATTCTGTTCAAATTCAGAAACGTCGAAAGTGATAATAAGAATTTTTTTTGCTATCACGAAATTGTACTGATGCTTTTGGGCCTCAGAAAAATGTGCAATATTTAGTTTAGATGTTTCACTTAATTAATTTTTTATTATGAAAAATATGGCTTTCTTCTACATTTTGAGGTTCATTAGAATTCGAATTTGAATCTGAATTTTGTTTTAATTTTTTATTCGGATTGTTTTTGCGGCTAAAGCCTTCGGTGTCCTAGTTTAAACTGGAATTTGTAAGTCTCTTTGATTTCCATGTAGTTGAAACGTGTTCTTTAGTATTTTCGAAATAAATAAATCAAAAACAGTATCCGATTTAGGTACTAGATCTGTGATATTTAAGGATCGAGTGACTTTGTCATCCATAAATTAAGAATATTTCAAGTATACATAAGATATTTTTTCCTATAATATATTTTTTTGCTGTTTGTTTTTGAAAATGTAAATCCTATTATTTAATTTATTAAATAGAAACTAAATCACCAGACCAACTAAAAAGATAGGTGCCATTAATGTAAACAACCATCGGAGCTTTGAACGAAACATGATACGAGACACTTGTAAAATAAATTTCTTATCGGTTTTTTTCTGCTTTCATAAATCCCGTTCACATTAGAAACGAATGGAGAAAAACACAAGGTCAAGCTTTTGGTAGCTAAATTCCCTGGCAACGTCGCGGGGACTCGTATGTACATTAAAAAAACAATTTATAAACAGTGGGCCTCGCATGTTAGTTAAATATTGTAAAGGGACTCGAATGTGCTTTGCATACATGTATATTATTTTAGAAATATCTTACCCCTCATGGGGGGTTATTATTAAATAATATAAAAACATTTAAAAAAACTAAAATATACTTCATAAAAATGTTCCCTTCCGATGGGCCTCGGGTTGCCTGTTCAATATATCGGGCCTCGCTTTTGTCAATGGATGCGTATATATATATATATATATATATATATATATATTAATATGAAACACCCGGTATATTACAGATATCCTATCTAAGAATCTCAATCCGGGTTGGGTTCACTACAATAAATTTATAAGATTAAATTTTATAAAAAAAAAATACAATTTTTTTAATATTAAGAGGAAGTTGTACTATACTATAAAGCAGTGGATGCAAAGGTTTCGTAGTAGCTAACTTTTAAAGTTTAATTTTTATTATTAGTGGATTAAAAAATTTGTACGTGTTGGTAAAGATCTGATCGATGTTCCTTACGCCTCACCTTTTCGAAATTTGATATGGTTTTTTCATAAAAAAATCACAAAATTCCATGTTTTTTGACAATTTTTTTAGAAAAGAACCAAATCAAATTTCGAAAAATTGAGGAGTAAGGAACATAGATCAGATCTTTAACACGTACAAATTTTTTCATCCGTTAATTATAAAAAATAAACTTTAAAAGTTAGGGACTACGAAACCCTTACATATTACAACATTTTATATCTGGAGAGTGGCACCGCTATCAGAATTCAAAGGAATTAATCATTTATGAATAGAGATGAAATTCGTTTACTTTTTACAATGTTTACGAGGGTAAAGAATTATAATTTTCGTGAAAAAATAAATTATTATTATTTCATAACGTACGTAAGAAAAAAAAATCGGCTGTGTCACCCCAGAACTTTCCCGGCTCGCCCGTACAGAATATGTTATTTATTATTATTATTATTTTAATTACAAAATACTAAGCATAACATTAATTTATGGAAATTTTCATACAATAGTTGAAGGGAATTTTATGCTTTACAATTTTGCGCTGAAACATTTAGCAGTAAAGAGCATAATTTACCTCCAATTTTAAAAAAATGGAATATTATAAATGTGTATTTTTCTCGCCATCTAGCGGCAAAATTATAAGGAATTCGATAAAAAGTTAACCATAAAAGTTAAAGATAATTTTATGCTTTACAACTTTGCACCAGAAAATTTTGCACTAAAATGCATTGTTTGTCCTCAAAATCAAGAAAAACTAGAGAAAACCTGGAAAAAGTTTGAAACAAAAGTTATAAGGAATTTTATGTTCTAAAACTTTGTACTATAATATTTTACCCCGGACTTTGGTTAGGTTTTTACCGTATCCCTTACATGCTTTATCATACTTTGAACCACGGACTTTTGGACCCCAGGCTTTGGACCCCGGACTTTAAACCCCGGACTTTTAAACCCCGGACTTTGAACCTCGGACTTTTGGACCCCGGGCTTTTGACCCCGGACTTTTGGACCCCAGACTTTTAGACCCCGGGCTTTTGACCCCGTACTATGAACCCCGGACTTTTGGACCCCGAACTTTTGGACCCCGGGATTTTAGATCCCGGACTTTGAACCCCGGACTATTGGACCCCGGACTTTTGGACCCCGGACTTTGATTAGGTTTTCTTTTAAATTTCTTTTTTAACGTCTTTTTTGACGATTTATTTAGAAGTTGCGCTTTCACCATTTTTTAAAAAAACTCAATTTCCTCTGAAAGTTAAAGAACTGATCATTTTTTTGGAATCTACGCCCCTAAACTATCCCTCTGCCATTTATTTTGAAAATCTGAGAGATGAAAAATTTTGAAGATTTTTTCCTTACCCTTTTTTTCGGGTCAGATTTTTTTCTTTCCGATCGAAAGTATAGTATAGATAGAGATAGGTAATTCGAACTAAGGGATGCTGTCTTTTTCTTTTTAATTTATTTTTTAACGTCTTTTTTGACGAATTATTTAGTAAAAGAATATGAGTAGAACAATTTCGGGAAGAAATAAGTTTATAAAGAATTTATAAATAGAAATCTTCAAAGAAGAAAATATAATGAAAAATGTCGAAAATAAGAAGAAAATTAGAATATTTAGTATATAAAGAGGAAAATAACAATGGCTTTACTGAAGAAGAATGTAGGTAAGTAATATAATTCAGGAAGAAATGTAAAAGAATATGAATAGAACAATTTCGGGAAGAAATGCAGCAAGAGGTGTATCAGATACTTACTGAAGATCAGAGTTAATTTAATGGGAATATTTATTAAAATTCTAAGAAATACAGTTAAAAGTGAATTTAGGTTAGAATAATACGTTGATTTACTTCACTCTCAAAGATTCAGAAGTTTTAATTTTAAACATTTTGCTGAAAGATTTATAGAATATTTTATGGGACAAATACACAATCAGAATGTATTTTCGAAAATATAATGAAAGAAGAGGTAGTAGCTTAATTTAAAAAAAAATTGAAAGGTAAAAAATAAGTAAAAAGTTAAAATGATAAATTTAAATAAAAAGTGGCGCAACTATTGGAGATTTTAGAAAAAGTTTGAGACAAAAGTTGTAGGTAATTTTATGCTCTAAAACTTTGTACTACAAAATTTTGCACAAAAGTATATTGTTTGTCCTTAAAATCAAGAAAAACTGGAGAAAACATATATGCACATTTTTTACGCGCCCTCTAGTGGCGAAACTATTGTAAATTTTGGAAAAGGCTTAAGACAAAAATTGTAGGTAATTTTATGCTCTAAAACTTTGTCCTACAACATTTTGCACTAAAATGTATTGTTTGTCCTTTAAATTTAAATAAAGCAAAAAATTGTTACATGTATATTTAACCAATGTCGGTCTTGAGGACCTTCTACTGTACCAATTTAAACCAAAATCTAATGGTCGCATTCTAGGTACACACCGACCCCCCCCCCCCCCTTATCAAATTTCAGCTTGATTGGTCTAACGGTTCGGCAGTTATCGTGGAAGATTACACACAGACAGACCATACGCTGGAAATGGTTTCAATCTTCTTGGGGAACCTCAAAATGGATATTTCCATCGATATCTCGATTTTTTTTTTGCTCGTTCACCTTACTTTCCCTTTGATGGGTCCGGGAAAGTAAAAATCAGGAAGACTCAGCTGGAAACCGATGAAAACAATTTTTATATTTGTTTGGTCAATTTTTTGCACACACAATTCTACTTTTACTTATCATAAATAAATGAAAAATAAAATTATTGCAATGAAGAATATAATTATGAAAAGAACGCATATTCAGCACAGAGGCGACACTGCAATTTAATAAAACTTGCCAATGCCCCTATTATGAGGTGCCAATACAAAATGTTATCTTGCCTGAAATAGTTTTTGGACGGGCGCTCCGTTAATATTAAAGCTAGGAAGCTGCGGTTTTCACCAATCGATTCTGTATTTAATTGTTGAGAGCGCATTTATGGTATATTTTTAGAATTATTTTTAGTAATAGTGATGCAACTATCAAATATAAAACAGTTTTATAATGAATACTAGCTGAATACCTGTACGACCATGCTTTACTCGATTTTTTCAAATTTTTCCAGTTTTTCCTGTTCTTTTCTATTTTTTTTTATTTTGCATTATTTTTTTTCAAAGTTCTTATCTTGACTATTTTTTCTAATTTGCCCTATTTGTCCTATTTTACTCTGTTTTACTCTATCATTTCCATATTTTTCACTATTTTGACACATTTGTTACCATTTATTCCTTTTTGTTCCCACATTTTTTCATATGTTTCTGAATTTTTCCTATTACTTCTTATTTTATTTGTTTTTCAATATTTTTTCTTGTTTTTCCCTATTTTGCGCTATTTTTCCTAATTTTTCCCTATTTGTCTCCATTTCGCCCTACTCTTTCCTATTTTTCTCCATTTTGCCCTATTTTTCCCTATTTTAACCTTTTCCCAAATTTTCCCTATTTCTCTCCATGTTTATCTGTTTTTACATAAATTTCTGATTTTTTTATATTTTTTCCTTTTTTCCTTCTTTCCTGTTTTTATCAATTTTGTCCAATTTTTTCGGATTTTTTCCTATTTTTTCCCATTTTTTTTTCTATTTTTTCCTTTTTTCCATCTTTCCTATTTTTATCAATTTTGTCCAATTTTTTGGGATTTTTTCCCATTTTTTCCCCATTTTTTTTCTATTTTTTCCTATTTTTTCTATTTTTACCTTTCTCCTCTTTTTTTATTTTTCTTATTTTTTTTCACATTTTTTTCGTGTTTTTTCCAATTTTACCCTTATTTACTCTATTTTTCACCATTTTTCTCTGTTTTCCCCGTTTTTTCCTATTTTGCCTATTTATCACCAAATTAATTTACTTTTTACTATTTTTCCGTTTTTTCTTAATTTTTACTATTTTGTCTCATTTTCCTATTTTCCCTATTATTATCCATTTTTTTTTCTACATTTGTCTTTTTTCCCCATTTTGCCGTATTTCTTCATATTTATCGCTATTTTTTTTCATATTTTTATCTTTTTTTCTCTATTTTGCCTGTTTTTCCGTATTTTGCCGTAATTTTCTTACTTTTCACTAATTTTCCATATTTTGTCCTACTTTTGAATAAAAAATAAAAAGTGACAAAAGAGTTTAATTAAAGGTTGAAAAATAGCCTCTGCGCATGTGCACGACATTTTTTTGCAATATCCTTATGTTTCTTATCTGGCCACATTCTATGTGCCAAAAATATAGTTAAAGTTAAAACTAGTTAACTTAAAAAATTTGCAAAATAGCTTTTTCTCATGAGCAATCCATTTTTGTACATAAATATTATGGTAGTAGAAAAAATATTGTATGTAACTAGTGTGTAAAGTGCTTTTTTCGATCATGTGATTATCAAACAAAATTCATATTCGTGAAAAAAGTATCACTATTACGCACTTGTTGCATAAATAAATAACTATTTTATACTCCTATTTAATGATAACGCTAATTAAAAGATTAAAAATTCTGTTTCATGAATGTTATTATGATAGTGATAGTTCCTATATAAAATGTGTCCTTTTGACAGCGATAAAAACGCCTGTTCCTTATAATCTGACTACATGTAGTAGCCGCGCGTCGGTGCGCCACATTTATGTTTATTCCTGTAAGTTATAATTATAGTTTTGTAGGGTAAATAATAAAATAATAAAAATAATTTAAAAATGATAATAATTCTAAAAAAAAATAATAATAATTTGTATCAATAAAGATACTTTTTTAACCAATAGAATATAATTATTTTTAGGTAAGTTGACAGTTATTTTGACAACTGTCAAAATATTTTGAATTATTTAAAATTTAATAACAAAAAAGATTAATTAATTAATATATTTTAAAAAAAAGTTACTTTTCATTTAAGATAATTAATATATAATGGTAGTAGAGAAAATAGAACAGCGTATGGCCATTCCCAGGTATCAAAAAATATTGGTAAAACATTGTTTTACAATATTTTTTTGGGTTGAAAATATTATCTGAATATTGAATTTTAATATTGGTTAGAAGTCGAAGTGTTAACATTTTGTAAAATTGGCCAAATATTGATTTAAAATAACTCCAAATATTGAAATTCAATGTGGGAGAGATATTGAATTTCAATATTAATTTTCCATATTGGGGAACTATTTATTTACCACAACAATATTATGGGTATCAGAAAATGATATTGATTTTTTACAGTAAATTGGTCTGCATATTGGCAGAATATTGGCAAAATATATCTTACATATAAGTAGAATATTGATTATGCACATCTTGATATCGAAAATTACCATTACATTTATATTAAAAAAACATATCATTACCATATTTAATAGTAACGTTGGTCCAATACTGAATTTCGTATTAAGTATCTTGCAAGTGATTTATTTCTTCACATTCTTTATAAAAAAAAACATATGTAAGCTGAAAACACTTCACTTTAATAACAAATACGAAGAGAGGTCCAATCTCTAATGGACAAATATAAAAAAAGTTATCTGATACTTAGTATCAACAGTTATTTATACAATTAACGTACAGTGCTAACGCCATCTATGGGTAATATTTTTCAATATATTATAAATATTTAACATAAATTTCCTACCAATATTGTTTTATTATCTAAGCATTACATTTTGGCCCAATATCATTAGTATATTGAAAATATTTTTCCAATGTTGATTTTATGTGGAAATTCAATATATTATAAATATTGAATAGAAATGTACAACCAATATTATTTTATTATGTAATAATCGTATTATTTTCCAATATCATTAAAAGATTGAAAATATTTGTCCAATATCGATGTTATACGGAAATTCAATATGTTATAAATGTTAAATATCAATATCTGACCAATATTCTTTAATTATTTGGGTATTATATTTTTGTAAAATATCATTAGTATATTGAAAATATTTTCCCAATATCAAATTTATATATTTTTTTAATATACTATAAATATGTTCAAACAACATTTTACTTATATTGGTTTCAGTTGGAAAATATTTGCCCTATATTAAAATTTTGAGCCAATATTTTGCCAATGCCTGACCAAGATTCATTGATGCCTGAGTTATTACAGTCGCATATTATATACGAAACTCGCCAACGGTTCGCTTCCTATCCTTACAACTTGCTTTTATTTTTTGTTATTTTATAATTCCACCAACGGTACCGCCATACCGAATTTAGACTCCCCCTCGTAAGTGTTCGACATAGATCAACACCTGGACACAAGTAATAAACTTCGGTCTAGGAACGGATTGACGACCAAGTAATAATGTATTCGTAGTATTTAGGCCACGCCTATCAGTAGCGAATTATATACCTCAACTTCACCCGACACCCCGCAGGTCTTTCTTTTTGTCATGTATCACTTCCTTTAATAGAACTTATCCCCTCTTCACTTTCTTCAGTCTTGCTCTTCTATTTATGTTTCTTCTATCGCTCCTATCTCAGTCTGTTTTTGTCTCACCTTCTAGTCCTTTTCTATTTTTCTTAAGAATATTTTCCATCCCTGTTTCTTATTGTCTACTGTTTTATCTTATAGTTCTTCCCTTCTTCGTATTTCTATAAATTCTTGTTTGCACCTTCTCGTATTACCTTTTACTTTCCCGGACCCATCAAAGGGAAAGTAAGGTGAACGAGCAAAAAAAAAATCGAGATATCGATGGAAATATCCATTTTGAGGTCCCCCAAGAAGATTGAAACCATTTCCAGCGCATGGTCTGTCTGTGTGTCTGTGTGTAATCTTCCACGATAACTGCCGAACCGTTTGATCAATCAAGCTGAAATTTGGTATGCTGGTTCGGTGTGTGCCTGGAATGCGACCATTAGTTTTTGGTTTAAATTGGTACAGTAGAAGGTCCTCAAGACCGACATTGATTAAATGCACATGTAACAATTTTTTACGTTTTTTAAATTTTAAGGACAAACATTACACTTAAGTGCAAAATGTTGTAGTACAAAGTTTTATAGCATAAAATTCCCTACAACTATTGTATGGAAATTTTTCCCGAATTCAAAATACTGTTCACACGTGATTTTAGGAGATCCTAATTGTAGCAGTGTGATATACAACGTGCGCATGTAATGTGTTCCATAAATTAATGAAATGCTTACTGTCAGTTGATAGAACGTTCTTTAACTTTAATGGTTCTATAACTAATGACAATGACGTTTAGATTGTGACAATTGTATAAGAAATCAACTTGTAAAGTTTTATTCTAAACGCCATTGCCTTTACTTATTGAGTCTTTAAAGTTAAAGGACGTTCTATCTACTGACAGTTAGTATTTTGTAATTAAAATAATAATAATAAATAACATATTCTCTACGGTCGAGCCGGGAAAGTTCTGGGGTGACACAGCCGATTTTTTTATTCACCATTTATTAGATCAAAAATTATATTACAAATTTTATTTTATTTTCATTTGACAATTTTCACTAGTAATCTCCTTGGAGCTTGAATTATTACCGGAAATTTTTTTCGAGTACACAATATTTTGAAAATTATACCGAGTCGCGAAGCGACGAGGGATAATTTTCTTAAAAAATCGTGTACGAGGAAAAGTTTCCGGTTATTAATTCAAGATCGTGGGGGATTCGGTAAGAAAATTTCACACCTAAAAAATTTAAAAGTAATTAATTATTTATTTGACATTAAGATTAGAAGGAAAAACTAGTTTTGGTCTAGTTAGTCATGAGTGTTTGTTGGTATGTTAAAAGTTAAGTAGTAATTGTTTAATTTTGATTTGCACAAAAAGTAAACAAAAAGTCTTATATGAATCAAGCCCATTACAAGTGTCATTATTTTGACATAAAAATTTCCACTTATTAATTTCGTCCAGGGTACCCTGGAGGATGAAAATTTCCGGAAATTTTTTGGGATACCATGGTAACCAAACAAACAAATAAACTCTGATTGGCTTAAAAATGGCGGTGTGAAATTTTCAAAAAAATATCTCTCTTGACAATTTCATATTTTTTTTTACATCTCACTTACTTTCCCGGACCAACCAAAGGGAAAGTAAGGTGAACGAGCAAAACAAATAAATCGAGATATCGATGGAAATATCCATTTTGAAATCCCCCAAGAAGATTGAAACCGTTTCCAGCGTATGATCTGTCTGTGTTTCTGTGTGTCTGTGTGTAATCTTCCACGATAACTGCCGAACCGTTTAACAAATCAAGCTGAAATTTGGTATGGAGGGTCGGTGTGTACCTAGAATGCGACCATTAGTTTTTGGTTCAAAGTGGTACAGTGGAGGGTCCTCAAGACCGACATTGATTAAATACACATGTAACAATTTTTTGCTTTATTTAAACTTTAAGGACAAACAATACATTTTAGTGCAAAATGTTATAGTACAAAGTTTTAGAGCATAAGATTACCTACAATTTTTGTCTTAAGTTTTTTCTAGAATTTCCAATAGTTGCGCCACTAGAGGGCGCGTAAAAATGTGCATGTATTTTTTTCTCTAGTTTTTCTTGATTTTGAGGACAAACAATGTATTTTAGTGCAAAAAGGACAATGGGAATTTTTATAGGGGTTTTGGACCCACCCTCAACACCAATGAGTTATATGTCAGGGCATATTGCAATTGCGCGCAGCGGTCAGGGTTCTCCAGTGGGTGTCCTAATCCAATGTTGCAATTGCGCGCAAGCCTTTAAAAAGGTATATTGTGATTGCGCGCAAAGTCGGAAACTACAGTAAACGGAAGTTTTATGTACTTCTTATACAGGGTGTTTCATAAGAAATGGTCAATATTTTAATCATAGGTTCAGGACTTGAAAATATTAATATTTTACTAAATAACTTTGGGTCTACTACTGAGATATAGGTTGTTAAAATTAAAATTTATTTTTCGTTTTTTATAAGTATATTCAAAAGCTCATTACGAAAATGGATTAAAGATACGTTTTCTAAAGATTTTTGTTTTACTGTCATAATTGCCTTAATCCTTCCGTTGCGCACAATCACAACATCCGACTTAAGGGCAAATTTCAGTACCCCAGGATTTATTTGACCGCTGCGCGCAATCACAATATACCGATATGTCATTAGAAAGGTATTTTTACGTAAAATGATAAATTCGATTCAAAAACACACCTTTGGCACCGCAGTTTTGAGTTATAGTGATTTGAATTGACATACTTTTTATGCAATGATATTTACGTGTTTTATTTACATGGTATTAACACATGGCTTCGCGCCAATACTAAGCTACAACCTTTTTATTATTCTATGCCAGGTTAGTACCCAAGGTCAACCTTCCTTTCCCCTTCCAAACCACGTTGCCCCACCTAATCTAACCTAACCTAAAAAGGTACATACTCATTTTTAACCGATCAAATGAAACAATTAGTTCACTTCTGATTAGGTTTATTAGAATATAGTGTTATAACTTAATTATACTTAATTGTTCTTTAATCTTCTTAATCAACTATAACATTTTTTAGATAATTTGCACTAGCATTAAATAAATGGTGCCTACCAAACCCTATAGGTATATTGGCCACAGGTAGCTAGATTGAGATGATTTTTTTTTAAATAGCACCTCCTATATGTTTTTATTTTCTCCTTAAAAACCTGATTTCAATATATTACACTCCTTGGGGTGTAAATTACATATTTACAGAATTACAGGGTGTTAAAAATCAGCAATGTTTAAACCTTAGGTGTTTTCTGTGTCAACAATACTATTACGGATTTGGCAAAACAGCTTACATGTTCCTATCCTAACTTTTTACCGATTATTTTCTGCGTTATAAAAAAAAGTAAAAGATGTAATCAAAAATTCATAAGTTTCTTTATTTGGTCACCTTGTATATGATTTTATATACGCTTATTGTGAATATTGCTAAAAAGTCTAGATAGTAACATGTAAGCCATTTAGATAAATATTCAATTGTTTTGACGTAAAAATGACTTAAAATTCATAGACCCTGTAATTCTTTTACTACCTACCTATTTACTTTAGACCCCAAGTGTTTAGTTTACTGAAATCAGCTTTTCGAGGAGAATTTAAAATTATAAAAATATGTGTGTGTAATTTCAAAAAACATTTTCTATCACGTTTTATAAACTTCATATGTAAGGCTTTCAAAAGACTTTTTTTATTTTTAATAATATCTAAGATAAAGAATGGGTTGACATAACAAGTTACCCGCTACAGTATCATTAATTATATTTTTACCACCTCTCAATCTTAGTTGTACAAAAGTTTCAAGGATCGCCATTTTTACCTCTCGCCCTTCAGATAAGAGAGGTATAGGAATCATGCTAAAAATTGGGTAGTGAGTTTTCAATTGATAAACACGTTTTGGGGTCCCTAGAATACGATTTTAATATTTTCGCGATGATGTCTGTGTGTGTGTGTGTGTTAGTGTGTGTGTGTGTTAGTGTGTGTGTGTGTGTGTTTGGATGGATGTTGTAGTAACGATAACTCAAAAACTACTGAATAAAAAAATTTGAAATTTTGCATACAGGATTCTGATACCCTAGATTAGATCTGATTAGATTTTGGTGCCAATCGCACAACCGGAAGTGGCAGTTGCTATGGGTGATGACGCCATTATTATAGAAAACGGCAATAAAGTTTTACACATATATTTTGTATACCATATAGTTTATTTTCATCTCATTAAAATTTTCGAAACTTTTGCCATTGTTGCCAGATTTACAAAAAAATAATTTTTTTTCATACTTTTTTGTGTCAACCTGTAAATTTTTGATTCAAAAATGGCGAGAGGTCATGTGCTGGCCACATCAGATTTTTAATTTTAAGAACTATACAAGATTCACACAGACTGTTCTTTTTTTAAATGACACACCCTATATATTTATATTTTAGATGTATCCTTAAAAATCTCATTTTAACAAACTATATGAGTTGGGGTCAAAATAACGAGTTACTCAGGGTATGGAAAACTCTTAATTTTATCACTTCAAGTAGCTTTTGCTCGGATACGATTGAATATTTGGAAAAGGGTTACATGTTGACGATAAGCTCTACTACATTAAATACAAATTTTAGATATACAGTTTGATTAAAATTTTCTGACAAAAAAAAGCAATCATTGACCTGTCATTTAAATCAAAAATCCCGTAACTTTAAATCCCTATAACTCGGAACTGCGGTACCTAAGGTACGTTTTTTAATTAAAATTATTATTCTATATAAAAATACCTTTCTAATGACGTATATTTTATTACTCGTTGAGGGTGGGTCCAAAATGCCCATTGTACTTTCTTGTGCAATGTTGTAAAGCATCAAATTTTCTTTAACTTTTGTATTTAACTTTTTATCGAATTCCTCATAGTTTCGCCGCTAGATGGCGAGAAAAATACACATTTAGGATTTTCCGTTTTTTTAAAATTGGAGGTAAATTATGTTCTTTAATGCAAAATGTTTCACCATCGAGTCGGTATTTTTAATGTGTTCCTTAAATTAATGTAATGCTTGGTATTTTGTAATTAAAATAATAATAATAAATAACATATTCTCTACGGTCGAGTCGGGAAAGTTGTTGGGTAACACAGCCGATTTTTTTTAATTCCAGATAATAAGTCAACCAGGACTGATCATCTAATAGCGAATTCCATTGGTAAAACTGGTGCGCACTGAGTGCATAATTTGTATTCTATTGGGAAAACTGGTGGAGGGTTTTGTATTCCATTGGGGAACTGGTGCATTCGTATTCGAACTCAGTGCAACATTTTCAGCACGAGCTCCATGAGGTGGTGCGAAGTTAGTGCAATTGTGATTATGGCGGGATTATCAAAAGGTTCAAAATTGCTAGTGGTATTATCCTTCATCTTCAAGTAATGATGAGGAAATGATATACGAAATAATGAAGTAGAAGAGAATCAGATATCAAAATGTTTTCAATAATTTGAAAAATTTACATACTTGTTAATTTAAATATTTCATCACTATCATCAAGTGGTAATGTTAAAAATTAATGATTTCATTATTCAGTTGAAATGCAATCTAATATATTCCTGGAATAGTCATTCATTTCTAAAATGTAAATAAAAATAACAGCAACCTTATATCCTTCTCGCACGAAAATAAATCAACCTAACCTAAGATTTTGTATTCCATTGGAAATGAACTAGTGCACATTGTTCATGAACTGCTTTAGGTTTCAGTGCAACACTGTTGCAAAACCAGTGCAAAACTAGTTTTACCAATGGAATTCGCTCATGGATGAAGAATATCAGGTTAGACATTGCGCAGGATATGTGACGTCACCTGGTGCCCATCAAATATTTTTAATGTGTCATTATATGAGGGTATTGCGCTGTGTTTGGTGTAAAAGTGATACTCGCTCTAAAAACAGTACAAAGGTTTTTCGATTTCCGAAGTGCCCTTTATTACAAAAATAGTAGGTTATTTTATGAATAAACATGTTTAACATTTTTAGACTTTATTTTTAAATAATACAAAAAAAGTTCTGTAAGATGTATTGTGTAACAGCTTTAAGTAATTAAGTATTCATTTATTAGTGAGCATTTTATTCAATAATGACAATAAAGCACTGCACAATTTATGAAAAATTTTATAACATTTATTTTACATACCAACTTGTATGACTGTAAATCTAAGTTATGCTCGTATTTACGTTTGCCATATTCGTTCTTTGAGTATAAATTAAGCATTAGGTATATAAAAGCCTAAGTAACATAAATCTGCAATAACAATATGCATCAAAAAGTTCCACTGATAATATAAGCCTTTTCAAATCACTTTTTTTATAAAAAATATTTTTTTGATTAAACATTTGTAAAATCACTCTAAAGTTAATCTAAAGTACTTTATTTCTTATAATATGTGACAATTAGTTTAACGATAAAATGAGCCATAACATAATTGAGCATTTTCTGGTTTTTACATCTAGCAATTAGATAGTTTTTATAATATAAAGCACATCTGAATCGTAAAAAAAGTTTATACCTTTATTAAAGTAGTTATCACTTTTTAGTGTACAATACTTTACAGTACATTTTTATTAAATATATAGCCGTAAAAAAATAAAAACCACCCGAAAGACACAATAACCCTATGCAATTCCATGTTAAATTATTTCGTTTGGACTCCAGCTGACGTCATGCGCAAACTTGGACGAATTTGGGACGTCTGAGTGTCTAACCTGTGTAATTTTTAAATCATGGAATTCTCTATAAGATGTCTAAAAATCATGGTGTTTCCACTTATACCTGTAAAAGTTTTTGTCAAAACTGGGAGATCTCTACCTACTTGATTTTGACTGATTTTTGAGGGATTACTAAAGTTTCTGATTAAAAATTTTAGATGGCGAATACTTACAGCCAGTACCATAATTAATATAAAGTATACTTTAAGGGTAAAAGGTCCCTTTTACCTATAAAACCCGTACCATAATACAACATTAAAGGTGGATTAAGCCAAAAGCCGCCTTTATTGTAAAGTCCCAATTTTGACACTTTTGCGTGGTTAAAGTAAGCTTTATTTTGAAACATAACCTACAAATCTTTAAAGGTTATTAATTTTACATCGTCCACACGTGCTTTACTTTAGATTACAAAGGAAGACCAAAAATATATAGACAGCGGCAGCATTATTTAAATAAATATGACTTCGAATTTTTCGATCGATTCCGATTAATCAAGCATACTGTATTGGGTTTGTTGCAAGAAATGAACTCTTTTTACGCTTTCTCTTTTGCTCTAACATAATTTAAAAAAGCTGACGATATTTTAAAACAATTTAAAAAATATTTCGGCAAACACAAATCAACAGTCAAAACGCGCTAGTAAATAAACCCAAACAAGTTAGGTTAAGTCGAAAAAATTCTGTCAAAATAACGTCACTTATATCATGAAACACCATTTCCAGTGCAGCCAACACAACAATATTTAATTAAAGTGTCCTTTACCTAACAGGCGATTAAATTTGCATTATGATACAGGCCAGACTTTTAGGTTAGTGAAAGTCGACTTTAACCACAAAGTATACTTTACTTAAAGGACCCTTTTGTCGATATTTATGGTACTGGCTGTTAGTAAACTGTAATCACAGATCACACAGGGTGTTTTTATAACCTGGTACTGAATACAGACGAATGCTCGAATATGCAGCTTTACACTGTCCACACAAAATACAGTACGGCCCCATTTGACGAAAAGTATCCATACTTATAAACTATTTAGAACTATTCCTTATGAACTAGAGTTTGTTTAACCATCCTCTGCCGTTACATCATAATCGGTGACGTATTCTGCTGTTTTACGTTTGTCGTATATTATTTGAATGTCATTTTACACATAACCTCAAAATTAAAATGTAACTAATGACAGATGTTAAGGATTGTTTTCAATGACCCATGTTAAGTTGTGTTTGTATTAATTAAATTGGTAATGCCGAAAACTGTATTTTGCCTTATGGGTTGCGTACCTTTTTACATAATTGTAATTTTTTTAACTTGAAACCTCCGTTTTTTTAACCGATTTGTTTCAAATTTCTAGTTTGAGGATATTTAACGTCCCTTATTAGCATGATTTTTGACTAAATAAAAAAAATACGGATGATCGAATCTTGATTAAATGGCGAATTAAATTATATATATTAAAACGGTATTATACTATATTTATAATTAGATAGAATAACTACTTATTTTTGTAAAAATTGTATAGTAATTATTGTCTGTGTCATTGTGATAAATACTTTCGTAAGTATTCCTAAAATATAAAAAAAAAAACACAAGTATTGGAGAAAACAGGCAATAAATAAATTTATTTCTGATTATTTCCCGCATCTGTCAAAATTTATTCGCTGATAAACTCACCTTCCTACCTTTTCGAATAAACTACATCGTCCTCCTTAACAGCTCCTAAAATATAGGCAACACATCATACATGCACCGCTTATTGTACATTACGGAAATCAAGCATACGCTAAATGTCAAATTTAAATTTAAAATCTGACAGGTTATTTTTAGTCATAGTTTCTACTGTAAAAAAATCTGATGTGGCCAGCACATGACCTCTCGCCATTTTTGAATCAAAAATTTACAGGTTGACACAAAAAAGTATGAAAAAAAATTATATTTTTGTAAATCTGGCAACAATGGCAAAAGTTTCGAAAATTTTAATGAGATGAAAATAAACTATAGGGTATACAAAATATATGTGTAAAACTTTATTGCCGTTTTGTATAATAATGGCGTCATCACCCATAGCAACTGCCACTTCCGGTTGTGCGATTGGCACCAAAATCTAATCAGATCTAATCTAGGGTATCAGAATCCTGTATGCAAATTTTTTTATTCAGTAGTTTTTGAGTTATCGTTACTACAACATCCATCCAAACACACACACTAACACACACACACACTAACACACACACACACACTAACACACACACACACACTAACACACACACACAGACATCATCGCGAAAATATTAAAATCGTATTCTAGGGACCCCAAAACGTGTTTATCAATTGAAAACTCACTACCCAATTTTTAGCATGATTCCTATACCTCTCTTATCTGAAGGGCGAGAGGTAAAAATGTATAGATTTAGAAAAATATTTATTTTTGGCTTATTAAACTATTTGAGAAATAATCTGATCAAATATAACTCGACCATCGTTTATGAGTGAATATTTTTTTTTCATTTTCCTTAAATAGTTTTATTTTAGAAAATTCAACTCGTTAAATTCGAAGATTGATGTTCAAAGAATAAAACCCTCGAGCTAAAGCTCTCGGGTTTTATTCAGAACATCAATCTCCGAATTAAACTCGTTAAGTTTTCAAACAAAACAATTTTTGGAAAAATAGAAAAAAATTATTCGCTCATAAACGAGGTCTTGTTATATCACGCCCGAAAAACTCCAAATACAAATAGGAAAAAATAGTATCTTTTGCACTCTGACCATACCATCTCTATCGCATTATACTGGCAGTCATAGGGTGGAAGACGTAAAACCCGATGACCATGTTTTAGGGCTAGTTCATCCATTCTGAATAAAATAAAGAATCATGAAAATTGGCAAACATATGACATATTTTAAAAACATGCTCTGAAAACATCGCATCTATGTCTTTCTTCTGGTAAGTGCATTTTTATTACATCCCACAGTTGATCTTTCATAGCAAATTTTGGATAGTGAATTTGCTTCTCCTCGAGCCACTCCACCACTGATTGCATCGTCCAACTTTGATTTGGTATTTTCTCGACAAGGCCGCAATGATACGATAGATTGTCCATGATTATCAATGAAGGCTCAGATAAGTTTGACAATAGTTGTTCAGTAAACCATTTTTCAAAATTTGTGCAATTCATTAATTGAATCATGATAATCGCCAGACTTGAAAACAAGATTGGCATTTTCCACAAAACCTTCCCCGGAACCTGCATGTAGGACAATATATCGAACACCTTCTCCAGTTTTTTTTCTTGTAGTTTTTAAATACTCTCTTGCCAGCGTTTTCTGTATACTCCGGCAAAAATTGTATTCTTTTTTGCCTAACTGCAGATTGCTCCATTAGATATTTTCGATTTGAGATTGAGCATTTCCTCCACCTAAATTTCAGTTTGGCCAAAGCACCGGCCAAGGAGCTTAAGGATATCTCAACGCCGTTAAAAACTTTAAAGTTTTTTTGTAGGGATCTAAATGTGACGTGTTCTCCTGTTGAAACAAAATAAATAGGTTGAAGCTTTAAAATAGCAAAATAAAAACTGAATATGCACCTACCTGCAGAATAAATCACATATACTCGTGTTCTTATTGCATGTTGATGTATGGTAAAAATGGAAGGTCCTCGAGCAGAAACATGTCCAACATGAACTTTGATTTTGTAGTCTTTATTTGTTTCTATTCCACTAGTAACTGTTTTTTGAACGGTTCTAATAGATATGTCTAGAGCATCAGCAACACGCTATAAAATTTAGTAAAATCAAATCAATAAATACTTACATTTTGCATAATATAGGTAGATACTTACGTTGTAGACTGAATTTAATGGTAAAAGCGGTTTTCCAGCATATCTTTCTCTTGAAAAGTAATTAATCAACTTGAAAATTAAAGTTTGCTCTTTCTCATTATACCGGGAAGGCATTTTGACAATGAAAAATTAATTGAAAATAATCTAAAATACTAAACAAATCAAAATATGACAACTACAACTTAAGAGGGGGTTAACCTTTTATAAAAGATCAGAGTATATTTGCGGGGTGAAAGACGAGGTAAAAATACAGAGCTATAAAGGCGTGGCCTGATGATAAAGAAATATATATTTAGTGTCTCTGTCATGCGGCTTTGCGTAAAATTATCGTAAACATCTGATCGTCTGAGCGAAATAAAATCATAACACATTTCGAGTAGTCCTTTGTAAGTGACCGCCTATCGCTCCGGCTGACAAAGATATGGTATTTTAGTTCGGTTTCTTATATTTTACATTTTACTTGGCTCCGTAGCTTTTCTTTAATTTTTAATCATTTACATCAGGGTAGAGTTTACATGAGATTTTTACTCTCTCGACCCACCATCCGAGAAGGGAAAGTATTGTGAACGAGCTAAAAAATTTTGTCTGTCTGTGTGTCTGTGTGTCTGTGTGTCTCTGTGTCTGTCTTTCTGTGTTTGTCTGTGTGTATTCTTCCACGATAGAAGCGCTTGAATCAGTGATGAAAAATGCTCCAAAATTCGCTTGCAGTGGTTCCAAAAATCATTTTTGAGGGTCTAATTTTAGATAGATCTTAACAATTTTTTTTGATCAATAAAGGCAAATGTATAAGTGAGGCATCTCTCAGAGTACTTTTTTGAAATAAACTTGTTTTTGTGAGATAAAAAATAATGAATCTGGTCCATTTTGTCAATTTTTTCTTCTTCAATTGTTTCTCAAAAATTAAGAAAATCTTCGAGATAAATACGGAAATATCCATTTTGAGGTCCCCTGAGACGATTATGGCCATTTCCAGATGGTGTGTATTCTTCCACGATATAAGATATAAGAAACACGCATAATCCGATTAAGCTCAAATTTGGTATATGGGTTTCGGTTATCCATGGGAAGAACCCATCAGTTTTTATTCGACATCTGTTAAACGGAACTGTAACTGTCAAAAAATAACAGAAGCAATCTGTCAAAGAATTTGAAATGTCAAAGTTTGAAACATAAAATATCTGAAAAAGTGTGCATCTCTGAATACTAGTTGGGAAAGTTTTGGGGCGACACAACCAATTTTTTTTACCCTGTTGGATGTTACAATGTTTATTACTTATAAGAAGAATAGGTAAATAGGAAATATTTTGATAACAAAGTTTTTGAATAATAATAGTATTTAAATATTCGAAATATTCATAATTGGTTTATTAAAAAATACCTAAAATATTAAAATATACTCCAATATAGATCTTATTTAGCTCAATAAAACAACCTTTTATAATTTTCACAACAAATATAACAAAAGTTGTTTAATTATGTTACATGTTACGTTGTATAACAACTTCATCAGATTAAATATTATTAACAAAATTACCCTAAAATATATACTGCAACTAATAGTAACTAAAAATATAGTAATTGCAAATATGATATTTGTAATTTTTATTATACGAGCATGTCTGTGTTACTTTTTTCAAATTTATCTAGAAAAAAACAGTTGCTAATAGAATCACTATTATTAAAAATAATTTTAAAAAAAGTACAAAGACGCGCTCTAAAGAATTACATACATAATCGATTATAGTATACCGGGTGCAAATGGGTCATTGGCCACCCCTATAACACTTTAACGAGTAAACAGATTTATATCAAATTTGGGTTGATTAGAGCTATTTTTAGATTTATTTACATAGAAATCCAATATGGCCGATATCCGGTTCGACTGGAAACCACATATAAATTGTAAATTCAAATGGAAGACCCGCTACATTTCTACATATTTGGATTCTACGACTTCAAATACGTACACGTCGAATATCAAAAGTCACTTTAAGACGCCATTTTTATTTTATTTTTGATGTTTTTTATCTATTGTAGGTGGTCATGATTTGGTGTAAATTACTTATAATTAAATTAGAATTAGTTGAAAACTCTCAATTTTGTCAATTATTTATTTTTGTTACTTTTATTAAACATTTAAATCAGCAAATCCAGTTTTTTTAACTAAAACTCAATTTTTATAAATGAAACAGATGGGCCACCCAGTATTAAAAATTGTTTATTCAATTACCATTAAAATGATGTACATAACAACTTTTTTTTCTCAAATAAAGAAGAAATGTTATTTTTTTTTAATTTCGATACAAAATTCTTCTGAAGACATCCCTGTTCAAAAAATGATATTTACAACATCATATTTTAAATATAAATAATTATTAAGAATAAACAATAAATAATTGAAAAAATTGAGACTTTTAGTTAATTTTAGTTTGATTATAAGCAATTTAGACTAACTCATGACCATATAGGAAGGATAAAAAAAATTCAAAAATAGAATAAAAAATGGCGTCTTACGACACATTTGACAGTAGACCTGTACGTGTTTGAAGTCGTAGAATCCAAATATCTAGAAATATACCGGGTGTTTTATTTTAATTTCTAATTTTCATGTCATTTCCGGTCAAACCGGATGTCGGCCAAATTGGATTTTTATTTAAAAAAATCCAAAAATAGCTCTATTATAATCCACCAAAATTTGGTATAAATCTATTAACCCGTGTAAACGTTATAGGGGTGGCCCAAGACCCATTTACACCCGGTATATGATATAAGAAGTGGGATAGTAATGAAAAATGGTAACTCTTGATTACTGACAATTTTGTAATAATTTTAATCAGACATAACAATAATTTTTCAATATTTATTCCGTTTCTGTAATAGCCTCAATTTATTTTTATTAATTCTTCTTTTATTTCATAATTTCTTTCCTTTTGTACTGACCGCCCACCGCCGCATTAGCAAAAAATGTTTTTTATTAATATCGTGTCAAAGAAAATGCCGAACAAAGAGTCGCCGTCAAAATAATGCACATGTTCTAGGTGTAAAAATCCCTTAGTTCAATCAATTCACAGTCCATGCTGACTAGAAAACAATAACAGCGGTTTTTCTAATAATAATAGCTAAATCTTTTTTATTGGATATCAGTGTTTCATTTTCAATTTCACAAATGAATTCACTATCCATAATAAAGTCGTAACTCAGGTATACGCAACTTAAAATTGAATGTTTGAAAATGTCAAAAATAAGATTTTTTTTTTAAATATTGGATTGTTTTCCAATTAACGCATTTATGCTCATCATATATACATATAACTTAATAATATGTTATAGGTATTCGAAAAGGCAATCAACCCATTTGCAACTTTTATTGATTTCATCTCCTGTGCTATTTTTAGTATTTTTATTTGAACACTTCTATTAATTTTATCTCCTGTGCTATTGTTATGTTTAAGAATGAAATTGCGATTCATTCAGCAATTCATAGTATTCTTATAAAAGTGCAAATTTGTGCGAGGGCGCTTGGATCAGTGATGAAAAATGCTCCAAAATTCACCTTGCAGGGGTTCGGCAAAAATCACTTTTGAGGGTCTAATTTTCGATTGATCTTAACAATTTTTTTTATCAACAAAGGCAAATGTATAATTGAGGCATCTCCCTAATAGCACAAAGACGTTTAAAAAACATCTTAAAAACGTACACGACCGACCATCGGGTCGTTTTAAAAACGTTCTTTAAAGTACCCGAGAACATTTATAAGACGTTTTTCTATAGTGCAAATGTCACAACTTCCAACGTCATACAGACGTCGAAAAAGGACGTTTTAAAGACGTTTCAAAATGGACTAAATAAATTGTTCGACAAAAGACGTTCATACAACCAAAAACAAAATACATATTTATTAATAAAATATTGATACTTATATACAATCTGTACAATAAAATAATTTTCATTTACACAATAAGTCAAGTTAAAAAAAAATTATTTTTTAAGTATGAAAATATATACCAAAAATAAAATAATATTCATTTCTGTAACTAAAATACAGTTGGTCACACATAAACAAGTTAGCCATCATTTCGGTTGGTGCTGAGCAGGTGTCTTCAACGAAATATGTAGGAGTATTTCTTGTATGCTTATGAGACTGGAATCATCAGAATTGGAGGAACTAGAATAATTATGTTGAACACATGATTTTCGACATTTTCAAATAAATCCTTTGATAAATTCAAAGTCTTGTTGATATTCCTGTACTTTTGATGCTTCGAAACTTTCTTTTCTTTATACATTTCATAACAAACAAGTAGATTTACAGAGTCAAAAATCTTGAAAAATCACTAATTACATGACAAAAATGAATCACAAAATATACCTATATCAGGGTTTAAAGTACCTACCTAATATACATGTTAAATGTTCAACCACAGCTATAAGACATAAACACAAACACAATTCACTTAATATATCACTCCTCGGAAACCGAAAAACAAAAGAAACAAAATAAGTATAACAAAATAGATGATAATTTTAGAGATATAAGATTTGCTAGGTTTATCTTCACTAGTTGCAGAGAAAATCAACATGAAATTACCGAGAGTCACGCCATGTTTTTATCGTCCACTATGCAACAACTGTAGACAACAGCCACGCAGTGCGAAGTGCGAGTGCGCGGTCTCTCTCCCAAACCGACCGTTAGCGAGCTAAATTCGTGATTGGTCGGAATCAGACACAGACAGAGAGAGCAAACAAAACGTCTTTTGAACGTTTTTTTACACTAGTTATGAAAACGACTAACAAAGACGTTTAAAAAACGTCCTTTTTAGGACTTTTTATGGAAACATACTTTTGGGAACCCAACGAAAACGTTTTTACTTGTGGTTGTAAAAACGACTAAAATAAAACGTTTAGAAAACGTCCCTTTTATGATTATTTCCCAAAATAACATACTTTTGCAGACAAAAAATCAACGTCTTTTGGATGTTTATGAAGTGGTGATAAAAACAACTTACAAAAACGTTTAAAAATCGTAACTTTCTGACTTTTCTCAAAAAATTCTTTTGAGGACCCAAACAAAAAGTTTTCTGGACATTTTTACTGATCGTTTTAAAAACTACTGAAACGAAACGTTTAAAAAACGTCCCTTTTATGATTTTTTCTCAAAACATACCTACTTTTGCAGACCTAAAAACAACGTGTTTTGGACGTTTTTTATAGTGGTTATAAAAACAACTTACAAAAACGTCTAAAAAACGTAACTTTTTACCTTTTTCTCAAAACATGCTTTTGAGGACCTAAACAAAACGTTTTTTGAACGTTTTTACGGGTGGTTCTAAAAACGACTCATATAAAACGTTTTAAAAGCGTCCCTATTGTGACTTTATAAAAAACCTTTTGATATGAACGTTAAAAAACCATTTTAGTACTAGGTGTTTTTTTATCGTAGGTTTTAAAAACGTCTGAGAAGTGGAGCTTAGACAACGTTTTTTTTTATTTATCACTTCGGACGTTTTGACGACATATTTTGGACGTTTCTTTAGGTTCATTTTAAAAACGTTCTTGCACAAACGTTTATAAAACGTTTTATTTTGGTCCTCGGACGTTCTGACGTTAAATGGACCATAAAAAAACGTCAATCGGACCTTTTGTGCTATTAGGGCTCTCAGAGTACTTTTTTGAAATTAACTTTTTTTTTGTGAGATAAACAATAATGAATCTGGCTCATTTTGTCAATTTTTTTTCTTCAATTTTTTCTCAAAAATTAAAAAAAGTTCTTCGAGGGATGCCTATATCCAACCTTTCTTAATCCAAAAGTAAAAAAATATTTTGAATTTTTTAACCACAATCCGAGTAGTTTGATTTTTGCGGTACAGTGTTTTACTTACAATCACATTAGGGTTAAACCCCTCTTACCTGTCAAAAGTAATAAATAATCTACATTAGTTAAGAAATACGTTAATGACGTCATAATTCCATCTCATCCATTTCATGATGGAGAGATCAAGATGGATAATGTATGACGCAACGGCAAAGGATGGTTAAACAAACTCTAGCATTAGCATTCAATGTAATATAATTCTGTGGTCCATGATCATATTTTTATTAAAATGTTTAGAATACAATTATGAAGGGAGTTTTTTTATGTTATATTCTAAAATAAATATTATTACTCTTGATAAAAATTTCTATTTTTCATTTTACCCTGTATATTTGGCAACGTTGTAACTATTTGTAATTATTTTATTGGTTACTTTTGAGCGCGAGTAATAAACGATAATATTATTTTAATACCTCATTGAGAAATTTGATCATCAACTTTTATCAATAATAATTTTTTTCTGAGAATAAAAATTTTACTCAGATGGTAGTTTAAAATAATATTAAAAATCCAGAATTATAAAAAAAAAAACCGATAATTAGTCCGAGTACGTTTTAATTTTAGTACTGGTGTCGGCATCTCTCGGATTTGACCTACTACTCCGTTGTGAATTAGTTTAACAAAAATTGTGAAGATAGCGCCATATTCTACTAATCTGTGTTTACACAAATCGAAATGGTAACAACTCGGTAACTAATTTTATTCATTGCTTGGATCGATGGCGTGATTGTTCAATACAATTGCGCTGGTCGGGGAAGCCTCCCGTAATGGGATTAAACCTAACCTTGAATATTTTCAAGTAGAGTTTTTTTGGGATTTCCCCTTTTCTCTCTTCAAAAGAAAATTAAATTAATCCAAACAAAATATATATACATCTTTAGTTTTTGGTTCTAATTTAAGAACAGTTAGATTAGAATTAGAGCATGTGTATTAATTATTAATTAATTCCCCCAGTGTTTTGGTTTGATCAAAATAGATTATAGATTCGGAATCCGTCATCACGTAAAATTCTGAGTTTTGGTTCGTCTGTAAAATTATTCCAGAACAGTTACCGAATCGTACAAATAGTCCTTGGTCGAGAGTGAGAATATTTTTAGTTAGTACATGTAATATTGTAATTAAGCAAGCTGTGCAGAGGCAGGATTCTTAAGGCTGGGATTTAGGCGGGAAAGCTAGCACTTGGAAATTCAAATAAAATATATATGCACCTTTCCAAAAAATGATGGTATCTATTGGCAAAAAGCTGCACTATTGAAAGTTATTTTTTAACTCGCAGTTTTCTTACCAAAATTTAATTCTTATTTATTTCTGTGACATTCTATTCGACCAACTAATTACTTTTCACAAATCCAGTTACAATCATGCATATTAAAAAGTTGGACGAACTCGCTACTTGTTATTTTTGAGATTCCCTCAAATATACATGTAACCAGAGAATCCAAAACAGTTAAATCGTCGAATTTGACTTATCTACAAATTCTTTATTTATGTGAGTCTTGGAATATTTACAAAAACTAATTTAATAAATGTTTACTATACTTCTGAAAGAAGAAATAATATTAAGGGCTAGTATGTATATTTAATATGTTTATTAGTTTATTTTAAGTGCACGATGACGCTGCCATATCCGTCCTATAACCTGAATGTTTATTTTTCTTAAAAGTGCGTTGTTAGATTAATATAAGAATATAAAATGTAGTTGAATAGAGAGTAGTTAGTTGAATAGAGACTTTTCCACCGTTTTTAATGTTTTTAATCATCCTGCTATTATCCAACAGTTTTCGCACTAGTATTTTCAAGTTGATCCATTTATGTATTTTTTATATTGCTTTTTGTTCTTAAGTAGATACTGGATTATTTTTTGTAGTTTGATGATTTTTGTCATTTTATTAGTTTTAATTATAGTGTCGTGTTCTGCGTTGGTTGAAATAAAACGGTTACGTTCATTTTTTACAACTTAAACTTTTAGTTTTTCATGTCACCTAATCTTAAACTTTTTTGTCAATTTGCACGTTATTTTTTGAAATTTTAACCAAGGAGCTATAATGTTTATTATTTATTTTTCCCGATTAAACAAAATTGCAAATTTTTATAGTTTATAGTTTTCTGACATCAACCGCATAAATCCCAAGTTTCGGATTGTTTGCAATTATTGTCAAATCCCAAGTTTCATTAACTGGCCCTATAAGTTGGCCCCAACTTGGCCCCTTAAATTGCTTAATCTCTTTACATAATTTTGGAATTCCCCAATCATTAACATATTACGTTAGTACTCTGACTCTGATTTTATATCTGAAGAAGATATTGTATATCGAAACACATGATATGTAAGTTTGTAAATTAAAATGAATATCGAACAGTACTCGTTATTTAATCTTTAACATGGATGTTCATCGAGTAAAAGTCACTTCCCTTCAATATAAAAGTATTAAAATTATTTGTAATTTATACAATAAAAAAGTTGCGTTTTTAAAAAACTTTTGCGAATTACTGGTATATAGTTCCGAAATCAGTCTATAAAGAGATACGATGTATATGCGAAATCTTTCTACAATAACTCAGCAAAATAATATCATCTAACATACAATATTAATGAATATAAGCTTTGTCTGATTAAATTTATGGTTCAAAGTTCAATAGATCGTCTGACTTTTAGTAGCGCTATCTGTTAGTGAATGTCACAAATAATATCAGTAATTTCCGCCTTCTCACATTCTCATATACAAACGCCATATTTTATTTAGATTCATTTGTCAATTTATAGTTAACTTCGCACAGAACATTTATATTACTTTAATAATCGACAAGTTTGATAATCCAAACTAAAGAAAAATTGATATTCGATGCATTGGCCATATCAGAATTTAAATTTTTTAGTTCAGTTTAATAAAAATTGAGATACAATATAGTACGATAATTTACACGATTTTTAAGATTTATTTGTGATTTTATTTGTAGAAGAATTTAGTTAAAAACCAGACTATTGCAAAGAATTAACCTCTATAAACACATTTTTAATTTAACTTTCAATATATTTGCTTTTGTTTGTTTGACCTGTGCGTAATAAGGTGACCATGTTTCACACTATAGTTTACACATGTACATTTCCCGCCTAAAGCCCAGCCTAAAATTTTAATGAAACTAATAAGTTATTGTAAAAAGATTTAAAGACCCTAATAGCACAAAGACGTTTAAAAAACATCTTAAAAACGTACACGACCGACCATCGGGTCGTTTTAAAAACGTTCGTTAAAGTACCCGAGAACGTTTATAGGGCGTTTTTCTATAGTGCAAATGTCATAACTTCCAACGTCATACAGATGTCGAAAAAGGACGTTTTAAAGACGTTTCACTAAATAAATGGTTCGGCAAAGGACGTTTCTTGGACGTCTTTTAAAACGTTCACTGGACGTCCTTTAAAGTACCTAAGAACGTTTATAAAACGTTTTTTTATAGTGCAAATGTCACAACTTCTAACGTCATATAGACGTCGAAAAAGAATGTTTTAAAAACGTTTCAAAATGGACTAAATAAATTGTTCGACAAAAGACGTTCATACAAGCAAAAAAAAAATACATATTTATTAATAAAATATTGATACTTATATACAATCTGTACAATAAAATAATTTTCATTTACACAATAAGTCAAGTTAAAAAAAATTATTTTTTAAGTATGAAAATATATACCAAAAATAAAATAATATTCATTTCTGTAACTAAAATACAGTTGGTCACACATAAACAAGTTAGCCATCATTTCGGTTGGTGCTGAGCAGGTGTCTTCAACGAAATATGTAGGAGTATTTCTTGTATGCTTCGAAACTTTCTTTTCTTTATACAACATTTCACAACAAACAAGTAGATTTACAGAGTCAAAAATCTTGAAAAATCACTAATTACATGACAAAAATGAATCACAAAATATACCTATATCAGGGTTTAAAGTACCTACCTAATATACATGTTAAATGTTCAACCACAGCTATAAGACATAAACACAAACACAATTCACTTAATATATCACTCCTCGGAAACCGAAAAACAAAAGAAACAAAATAAGTATAACAAATAGATGTGCGCGGTCTCTCTCCCAAACCGACCGTTAGCGAGCTAAATTCGTGATTGGTTGGAATCAGACACAGACAGAGAGAGCAAACAAAACGTCTTTTGAACGTTTTTTTACACTAGTTATGAAAACGACTAACAAAGACGTTTAAAAAAACGTCCTTTTTAGGACTTTTTATGGAAACATACTTTTGGGAACCCAACGAAAACGTTTTTACTTGTGGTTGTAAAAACGACTAAAATAAAACGTTTAGAAAACGTCCCTTTTGTGATTATTTCCCAAAATAACATACTTTTGCAGACCCAAAATCAACGTCTTTTGGATGTTTATGAAGTGGTAATAAAAACAACTTACATAAACGTTTAAAAATCGTAACTTTCTGACTTTTCTCAAAAAATTCTTTTGAGGACCGAAACAAAACGTTTTCTGGACATTTTTACTGATCGTTTTAAAAACTACTGAAACGAAACGTTTAAAAAACGTCCCTTTTATGATTTTTTCTCAAAACATACTTTTGCAGACCTAAAAACAACGTTTTTTGGACGTTTTTTATAGTGGTTATAAAAACAACTTACAAAAACGTCTAAAAAACGTAAGTTTTTACCTTTTTCTCAAAACATGCTTTTGAGGACCTAAACAAAACGTTTTTTGAACGTTTTTACGGGTGGTTTTAAAAACGACTCATATAAAACGTTTTAAAAGCGTCCCTATTGTGACTTTATAAAAAACCTTTTGATATGAACGTTAAAAAACCATTTAAGTACTAGGTGTTTTTTTATCGTAGGTTTTAAAAACGTCAGAGTAGTGGAGCTTAGACAACGTTTTTTTTATTTATCACTTCGGACGTTTTGACGACATATTTTGGACGTTTCTTTAGGTTCATTTTAAAAACGTTCTTGCACAAACGTTTATAAAACGTTTTATTTTGGTCCTCGGACGTTCTGACGTTAAATGGACCATAAAAAAACGTCAATCGGACCTTTTGTGCTATTAGGGGAAGTGAAAAGAAAAATAACCTAGCGCATGTGTGTTCGACGAAGAAAAAAAATTTATGAATATCACAATCCGCATATAGACTTATAGAAATTGAAATAAAACGAACAAATTTGTTAATATTAGCTTAACCGACAAAGATAGAAAAAAATTATAAGATGAAAAATGCGTTTTTTAATAAAACTAATACGATTGCACAGATAAAAATAATAAAATATCTAATATCACAATTCGCATATATACAAGGTGGACCAAAATTGTCGAGCAATACTTTGCCGGGTGATAGAACACCTAAAAATAAGTAGTGTTTGTCTAATAAAGATATGTCAAAAACCGCTTATTAAGACGTCTATCAACTTAGCAAGACAACTTCAGAAAAGTACAACGGTATCTTATCAGTAATTTGCCGTAAATTTGTTGTGGAAAAAAAAATTTGCCGCTTTTTTTTTGCCAAAAATTCAATGTCTTGCTAACTTGATATCAAGCAGGACAACTGCGTAAACATTGACGATACCAAAAAACTAAAACCTGGAGAATTTGCCGCTTTTTTACCATTAATTAGTTGTGGAAAAAAATTTTGCCGCTCTTTTTTTTTATTAAAAATTAAACATCTTGCTAACTTGATATTAAATTAACAAGACAATTGCGTAAATAATAACGATATCAAAAAACCAAAATCTGGATAATTTGCCGCTTTTTAGTGCATTTTTCTCTTTATTTATAAAGAAAAGGCTCTATTGTCCTTACTTTGTCCGTCCGTCTGTTAGGTTGAGAACTCGGCAACGGCTTAACGGATTAACGGATCGAGTTCGTTGATGGATCTTTAGATTATGACTTACATATGAGAAAATTCAGGACCACCCCCGGAACTCCGGCCCCCTCTATTTGCCACCTACCGTTACTTGTTATTAATTGAAACAATTGTAATGTACCTACCAATTGTAACTCCCTGTATTTTGTTGAGAGTCATGTTTTATTTACATAGACATCATTGTTAACATTTCGGAGACTGATAAGTTAAAAACAATACTCTGGGTAAATATTGAATGCCCTTTTGATATAGAGCTCTCTGAAATATTCCTAATTTTATCAAAATTGAACTTTGGTTTTTATCAAAACAAGTAAAATGTTATAAGTACTAGCGACAGGGTTTTTAGCGGACATTAATTAATTATTCTCATTCGATTCTATTCTATTCCAATTCAATTTATATTATTAGTATTAATCTCAAATTACACATAACTACTGTACTCTTCGTAACCAATATTTTCTTATTTTACATTATAAAATAACCAGAAAACCTACAATATAGTGTTAGTGAAAACTCCAGTGTTTTATTGCCACCAAGCACCATTACACAATTTTTTATATTTATTCCTAAAGACAAAAAAAAATCGGAAATAAATCATGCAAAGTTGATTGCTTTTTAATATTTTCAATTTTAATTTTTTACTCAAAAAACAGATGGAAACTTAAAAATTTAGCTCCATTAACCTTTAGTTATTTTCATTCAGAATTTGTTTCTGAAAATAGATTTTTAAAAAAATTAAATTTAAAGGATAACTTTTGTAAAGCCGCATTAAGTAAATTTTTTTGTTTTCTTAAATTTGAAGTTGGTATATAAAAATCCTGGAAATTGTTTATAAAAAACAGGTGACAATTTTTTTGTTTCCACAACTCTTTAGCGGCAAATTCTCCAGCTTTTATTTTTTTGATATCTTCATTATTTACACAGTTGTGTAGCTAACTTGATATCAAGTTAGCGAGATGATTAATTACTGATAAAAAAATCGGCTGTGTCACCCCAGAACTTTCCCGGCTCGACCGTAGAGAATATATTATTTATTATTATTATTTTAATTACAAAATACTAAGCATTACATTAATTTATGGAACACATTAAAAATAGCGAGCTGATGGTGAATTAATATTTCAATGTTGGTAATGACATAAGCTGCGCATGCGTACGTTGTATATCACATTGATACAATTAGGATCTCCTAAAATCATGTGTGAAAACTATTGGGAATTCGGGAAAAATTTTCATACAATAGTTGTAGGGAATTTTATGCTTTACAACTTTGCACTGAAACACTGCACTAAAGAGCATAATTTACATCCAATTTTAAAAAAATGGAAAATTATAAAGTGTATTATTCTCGCCATCTAGCGGCGAAACTATGAGGAATTTGATAAAAAGTTAAGTATTAAAGTTAAAGAAAATATGATGCTTTACAACTTTGAACCAGAAAATTTCGCACTAAATTGCATTGTTTGTCCTCAAAA
>OY725340.1:31528780-31533780 GCA_963243735.1 Neocrepidodera transversa | reverse complement strand
TTTACATCTATAATAACAAGACCCTCAACCTACCTTAAAGAAGCTAAGTTTTATTTTATTGAAGAAAAAAGAAAAATCTCTGATTTATCGTTAAATAAACAAATATAACGTTTCATTTGAGTTTAATTTCCTTAATTCCAAAAAAAAAGAGAAAGGACGGATTTTGAAATACATCATAAGGTTTTTTGTCAATTGTTTCTAATCACACCAAAAAATCAACTGACTGGCGTCCAAAATTTTTGTATTTAATATTTTACTTCTGATATATTTCAAATTCTATTCGTGGAACGAACCCATAATATAATTTGAGTTTAATCGCATTAATTATTTTTAACAACTAAAAGTTTCGTTTCAAGAAGCTGGTTTCAATAAGCTGTTACACTTATATTATAAACTAAATTGTTTTGAAGTTATAGACAATTAAAAATCGCATTTTTTCAACTTAAAGTGATTGTTCCGTAAATGTAAACTAAAACATAATGTTTTTGTATTTATTTATTTTTTCATTAAATTATTATTATGGCTTAACACTACTTAATGGCTACATATTTATTAATATTTATGTCTAAAACAAGGGAAAATTTTAAAAACTTAAAAAAATTGTTCTAGTCGTACATGTTAATAAGTATATAGCCATTAAGAAGTGTTAAGCCATAATGGGCTACTTTTGTATAACAAAATCTAATATATATGATAATATGTAGATATTACTTACTAAATGGCTAATATATGATACCTTAAATAACTTTGCACAAATTTACTTTTTCTTTAAGAAATAGCAGATTAAAATAAATAATGACGTACTACCTGAGATTTGATTTAATTGGCTCTTTATATATATTTATATAACGTCACTTTGAAAACGGGAATGTCTATGAAACCAAAATTTGTTTACGTCTTTAATTTTATGTTATATTGATTGAAATTTTTTATTTGTGATTGTAGGAGTGTTTTGAAAAATTGAGAATGAATATATAAAAGCTACATCAAATTACCTACCTAATGTGGATTATTTTATGATACACTATTATTAAAATCGATGAAATTTAAATTTAGGTAATCCTGCAGTTTAAGTATGTGAGAAGTGTCTTGCTAACGCACAGTCACATTAAACCAAATTCTTCTGGTTTTGGATGTTATTTCTTATTAAATATTAAGGGAAGCCACACAAAATCGATATACCGATTATTTTAGTTGTACCACCAAATATAATATGTGCAAAAGGGGAGGAGTTACAGGTAGTACGTCATAGCCCGCGAAATTTGAAAATAGAAGTCAGTAGGGCCCAAAAGCGTTAAGATTTAAAATTAATAATCAGTGTAAACAATACATTTTGACCTTATATATTTAAAAATAATTTTTTAAAAAATCACAAAAGTAGCCCATTATAATTTAATAAAAAAAAAACATTTTTTTCCATATGGTGCGGACTTTATTTACTGTATGTATTTGCCTTAGAAACATACCAATAAGTTTAAAATATTACTATTATTGAAACAATCTGTTCTTTTTATAAGTAAAACCATAAATGTTACATCCAAAAATATTATTTTTTTCTCTTCAAAACTAGGAGTACTATCACTAAACCAATTTCCCATATTAAGCAAAATCGCACGAATTCGACGAAAATGAACAATTTTTTAGTTTGAGTTAAAAGTTTTAATAGCAACATGAGAGGTGCAGTCTCAAAAACCATAAATTCCTACTTAACTTTTTCCGCTCTTTTCGAATATATTATCCAATTTTTAAAAATCTGATATACAGAGTGTTGTTCATCGTGAAAATAATTTTGGTATTTTTTTTGAAGCCGGACCTGGATTTTTATTTTGCTTACTATGTCAGTTGAATGTCCTAATAGACTAGAACAAGCTTGCTAAATTTGAAATAAATGTGGTTCCGAAGAAACGAGGGTTAGAAGAAATAAGCAATTTTGACAAAACACCCTGTAACTCACTTATGAGGCGGGTTAGACCCATCAAATATTAGTTTTTTGGAATCACCTAAGTGTCCTCTATTTGCAGTTAACGTATGTTGGTTCACCTATGAAATACCCTGTATATAACTAAAAGTATAAAATGGTATGAACACTTTTTTGAATGATATTAAATTTTAGCAGAATAAGTTTTTTAATATCTTTGTTTTGTTACATAAATTTTTTCCGCTATTATTTGCGTTCGACCCCAAGTGAAACTCACATTTGAAACTATCTTATCAGAGAACTGAAATATACCACATTTTGTTATTTGAATAAGCGGGATGTCGTGTACTTCCGGTGTTTTTAAATATCATTAATATTCAACAAAAAAATTTTCTGGTCAAATTTCACATATAAAAAATATTGAAAAAAAATTTTCTGGTAAAATTTCACATATGTCTTAACCCCTCGCGTTACACCCGACGTGTTAATCTAAAAGTACAACAAATCTGGAAAGTATTGACAAACTTCACGGAAAGAGTAATAGTTAATAAAAAAAATTAGCTAGTGTTCAAAAATTAAAAAGAGTGCCATATTTCTAACACATTCAAAATAAACAAAATATTCAATAAACAAGAGAGATTTTTGATATCGAATTTTCGAACGGTCACTAACGTATGAAATCATTGGTGTCTTTAAGAAAATATTACTTCTTTTTTTTTTAAATATATTTTTTTAGCATCCAGAAATATACGTGACCATTTTTCAATTAAAGAGTACATTTTTTGGCTTAATCCAAAAATAACTAAAACAACAATTTTGTGAGAATATAAAGAAAGAATGAATGAAATGAAAATGTATTAAATAGTTGGGAATATACCACTTGATATTTATACAGTATTTCTACGTAAGTTAGAATCGAATGAAAACATTTTACTACCTGCTAATTTAAAAAAAAATATTTATAAAAAAATCTAAAAACCAAAATTTAACTATCAGACATCAAAATTTTTCAGTCATATACGTGGTGTGTCAAAAAAATGTGAATTTTGTGAAAATTACGTTTATTTTTTAACAATAGCAAAAACCGGTAGAAAAATTTTTATTTACATTTTAAAAATGTGTTTATATATATAGTCATGACTATCTTACTTTTATCATCTAATCTTGCACTAAAATAAAATTAAAATGTAGTTATTTATTGTAGAGAAAATAATTCGATAAAATAAGAAAACATAATTTTTCATGCAAATTAATACATTAGGATATATCAACGCATTTTTAAATTCTTCTTAATATTATTTATAACAAATTTCAATATTGTCAAAAATAAGGTTGCTTTAGTTGCATATTTCGCATTAACAATTCAAATTTGTTCACAAACCCCGTAAATATAAATTTAAGTAAGAAAATATTTTTCTTTAAACATTTTTTTACTTTTAGGTATTGTGTTACGTAAAAAAGGTCATTACAATATTTCATTTTCATCTCACATACATATATATGTAAAATTTTATCTCAATCAAACACTCGTAACTGAGTCAAATTCAAGTTGTAAAATCTAATTACCGGCCATAATTATAAATCTCGTTTCTATAATAGAAATTTTAGAATGTTCCACGAAAGGAATTGTAGATTTTCTATAAGAGGAATTTTAGAATTCTATCTCAAAAACCCCCATATCCCAATTTGGAGCAGCCATCTTCAATTATTTAATTTTGACAAAATTACTCTAGTTTTGACAAAAAAATCATAATCTCGGACGCTAAAAAATTTTAAATAGAATCGTACCATAATCAAAAATACCGTTCGCCATCATAAATTTAATAATTTTGACAAAAAAATTCATAATATCCCTGCCTAAAAACATCCACAAACTAATTTTAAACAGAGTCTTAACATAATCACAAATAACGTCATCTTGAAATTAATACTTTTGACAAAAAATTCATAATCTCCGACCCCAAAATCCTCCACAAATTTTGTAGAGAATCGTAACATAATCAACAATAACGTCCGCCATTTTTTTTTCTAATAAAATTTTCATAATGCATTGTCATCTGCAAAATTTCAGCTCAATGAAACACTGATTTCAGCTCAATCAAACACTGATAATTGGTTCAAATTTCACTTGCAAGATTTGAACTAAATATACATGTAAAGTAAAATAAAAGTTTTAAAGAAAAATCATTTGTGTCGCCACAAAATTTTTCCGATGGGTATCCAGAAACGAATACTTTTTCAGATATTTAATGTTAAAGTTTCAAACTTTGACATTTTTTATTTTTGACAGGTGACAATTGGAGAAATAATTTTGACGTTTCTGAATAGATATTTTCAAGGGCTTTCATATTCCGTAACATATTGCTTCTGTCATTTTTTTATAGTCACACTTCTGTTTGACGGATGTAGGACAAAAACTAACTGGTTCTTTCAACTATTAACTGAAACCGATTTTATCGAAATTGGTTCAAATCCATGAAGTACTTTTTCAGATATTTAATGTTAAAGTTTCAAACTTTGACATTTTTTATATTTGACAGTTGACAATTGGAGAAATAATTTTGACTGTTCTGTTTTTCAAGGGTTTCAAATGACTTATTGCAAGTCAAATTCCGTGACATATTACTTCTGTCATTTTTTGATAGTGACACTTCCATTTGACAGATGTCATACTAAAGCTAATGGGTTCTTCCGACGAATAACCCAAAGGCATATACCAAATTTCAGCTCAATCGGATTAAACGTGTGACCTTTTTCGTGGGAATACAGACAGACAGAAAGACAGACTTCCATCTGGAAATAGTATTAATCATCTCAAGGGATCTCAAAATGGATATTTCCATCTTTAAATGTGATATCTGTATTTTAGGTTTTAGTTGATGTAGAACTTTTCAGAAAATTTTTTATTACAATTAATAAAAAAAAATTCCGTATTATGTTTCCAACTTAAGTAGGTACGTGGTATAAAGAGTTTCTTCTTTTTAAACAATTTATTAAACCATGTAGCGAAAAAAAATCACAATGTTAATGTCTTATAAGAACCTTTATTGGTTAATATACTATTTAAATATTTTAAAATACA